>OY987293.1:8631622-9231622 GCA_963920785.1 Sphagnum contortum | reverse complement strand
ATTACAGGTTTCACGACATTGTTTACACTTTGGATGTCAAACCTAGGATGTAAGCCATGATTTACAAAGAACGGTGATTGTTACGTTGTTGAATGTGTCATGTTGTTATAAGAAAATTCTACCATAAACAAGATATCCGACTAATTATCTTGGTGATAATTAATCATACATCATAAATATTACTTCAAGATTTTATTAACCCGCTCCGTTTGCCCATCTATATGGGGATGGAAGGCTGATGACAAGTTCAACTTCACACCTAATAGCTCAAAAAGTTGTTTCCAGAACTTAGGTGCAAACTGAGGTCCACGATCAAAAACAATGTTTTCAATAAGTCCATGATAATGAAACATGATCAAGAAATAACTTAGTTATTTTGTCATCAGTTATTGATTTGTTGCAAGGAATCAAATGAGTTAAATCATGGAAAATTCATGATGAAAATCCATGGAGATCGAAGACCATGGTGAAACAAGGATCAGTAAAGGCTAAAGAAATCCATGAATGCAATGACGAAGATTCTTTGCACGTGCATAAACATCACATCAGCCCACAAATTTCTTCATGAATTTCCAAAGTTGTGGTCACCAATAGTCACAAGACATTAATTCCATGGTCTTGTTGAATCCAAAATGGCCAACAACCAATGTGTCGTGTCTAGTTTGGAAAATTTGAAGTTACACAGGGCCTTCCAATATGTATAATAAACTATCATGAAATTTGAATTTGTTGAAGTCACTAAAAGGGTTCTTCCAATGACTTCGAATAATAATGGCAAGAGAACCATTGACTAAATATTCACAAATGTGTTAAAGGAAGGTTTTATCCTCTAGAGTTATCGACAAGGCTTGAAACTGAAGGTTTTGAGATTTGAAAATGGTGTCATTATTGATTGCAAATGGCATCCCCTTCCTTAGGCACGAGGTATGAACAATGAGATAACACATTTGGTTTCCCTTATTATTGCCTTGGACAATAGGTAATCACGAACTAAAATTGAAACAAAGATAATTCCCATTGAATTTGATGTAAATTCAACAGGTGAACCATCATGAAATATTAAAGATTCATGTGATTAGAGTACATAATGATTTCATGTTGAGCTCCTTCAAATAGATGATGCCATTCCTCAAAGGCATCAATGATGGCCAAAAGTCCTTTGTCGTGAATCTCATAATCAATTTTTGTAGGAAAACATTTACGAGAATAAAAACCAATTGGATGAAAAAGATTATCTTCTCTAGGTTGTGAGAGTATGGCACCTAATGCAAAGTTAGAGGCGTTCATCTCAAACACAAAAGGTTTAAAAGGGTCTGCATGAATCAAAAGTGGGGTAATCATGAAAGAGGCCTTTAAAGATTGAAAGGCATTTTCATATTCAATTCCCTGGCAAAAAAATTGATCCTTGTGAGTTAGATGACTAAGAGGGGTCATTATTGTGGAATAGTGTGTAATGAATCATCAATAGAAATTGGCAAACCCAAGAAAACATTGAACATCCCTAACAGGAGATAGGGTAGCCCGATCCACAATGGTTTGAACCTTACAACAGTCCATGTCAACACCATCTACAAAAATAATATAGCCCAAGAATTCCACCTCAAATTGATGGAATCGACACTTTTCCAATTTGGCATAAAGACTAACATGGTTTGTCATGTTTTAAAAAAAATGGGGACGTCATCAATGTAAAATCATCCAAATATTCACGGAAGACGTCATTCATCATATGTCAAAAAACAACAAGTGCATTGGTAAGGCCAAAGGGCATCACAACATATTCAAAATGGCTATAACGAGTTTTGAATGTCATTTTCCATTCATCACCTTCTCAAATGTGCACCAAGTTGTATGTTCCATGTAGGTCAATCTTGGTGTACATTTTGGCATGATTAAGTTGGTCTAATATTCCTTAGATCAAGGGTAAAAGGTATTGGTTTTTGATGGTGAATCAACTTAGTTCACAATAATCAATTCACATGTGTACAAATCCATCCTTTTTTGACAAATAGGATTGGAGCACCAGCTAGTGATTGGTGAACCCCTTTTCAAAATTTTCATCAATGTATTATTGGAGCACCAAAAATTTGTCCTACAACAAGTTATAAATGGGTCCAAATGGGGACTGTGCTCCTTCTTCCAAATCCATGCATGATCATATGGCTGATGTTCAAGTAATGTGTCTGCATTTTTCTTTTCAAAAACATCTTTGTAGTCTTGGTATTAAATAGGGATCTCATGTTGTTGCATCCCAAGATTAGGGGTTGGAATGGCATACACAAAGAATGCATTTCCCTTCTTTGATGCTTACAATGCTTTTGCTCCCACGAACAAAGGTTTGAAATGATTGGATCCTTCATTACCCTTAATATATCCTTCACGCTTGAATTTTTGCATGTGTTGATTACTTTTTGATGTGTTTTCACGTGTAAAACCATGTTCAAAGTCCAATGTGCTTGTTGGAAAAACTTCATATTTTGTTGTAGTTTCATTTACTAATTCAAAATGAAGACTCTCCATGTTCCAATCCATTCGAGGATTATGAAAAATGAGCCATGATAACCTAATGATGATAGGGTTTGTCGGAGATTAAATGCCATTGAAGTCAACTTTGCTATTGTGTGACCCAATTGTTACTATCAATGCCTTGGTTTCATGAATTACTAGTCCTAAAAAAAGGTTCCAACCATTGATCACTTCAACCACCACTAGTGTCGTTTTCTCCACCAATGCCAAATTATGTTGTCATACCAACTCCTTGTCGATGAATCAAGAATTGTTTGGGTTCACATAGTCATGGATTTACCACCCTTGAACATGATGGGCAATAAAAAACAAGGTGTTGGTTCTAGAGACAAGGTAGGATGATTTTGAACGCATGATGCATTGAGGTCCAGTTTCATGGTCCCTACTAAAACTAGACATCCTTGTTTTCCTTCTCTTTCTAGCCCTTGGGTAGTGATAGAAGTTATGGTGCATGCTACATGTTGAACATGTTTCTTTGGGCAAACACTAGCTATGTGGCTTCGTTCTCCATTGTACAAACATATATTGTTTACATGTCAATATTGGTTCTTTTGTTCTGTGAGTGGTTTGAATCATGTCTTCTTGATTTGCATAAGGTTGTCATTGGGTGCAAACACCATATGTTTAGGTTACAACATGGGTGGCGTGAATTGCCTTAATGTTGGTGATGGTTCCCAATGCTTTTCCTATCAACGTTCAAAAAGTTGATTATCACAATGCACAGCTTACATGATTACTTGATTCAAGGTCGTGGGATTAGGCATGGTCAATAAATGGTCCTTCACATCTCCACAAAGTCCAAATTTTAATTGGCTCATGAGTGCATAGTGATGACATTCGTTAAAAATTCGTTTAAAATTCGCGAAAATTCGTTAAAATTCGCGAAAAATTAGGTAAAATTCGCGAATTTTAAACTGCAAAATGAAAAATGTCATCACTATGCATGAGTGCAACTTCGTCCCATGAAATGTCACATGCTAGTTAGCTAAATCAAAAGCGTACACAAAAGCTAGGTGTAATCATTGGTGCACAGCTTGTAACTTGCTTGTTGTTATACATTCTTTGTCAAAATTGCCAAAATAAGCATCAAAATTTTCAATAAATGTTTCAAAGTCATTTTTAAAAAGAGATTAACGTTCCTAAAGATGTGTAAACCATGCTAAGGTTGTGCCTGATAATAAGGTGCCAATGAGTCCAACTTGAGTCCGGTCATCTAGATAACGATGATGATGAAATCGGATGATGAAACATACTTGGTTGATGAAATCTCAAAATTTTGAGCGTGTGCTATCAAACTTCTTTGGCAAGTTGATTCGTGCCTCCTTTGGAATGCTTCCAAATGTTGGCATTGTTTGGTTTCCTTATAAGTGGGCAATGGAATCACAAAAAGATTACTTTTCCTATTGTGTATGCCTAAGGGCTTCAAAAACTTCTTCCATGGATGGATCTATTTCTTTTCTTGAAATGGATATGGCCAAAAAATATGTAAATCAAAACTTCAACAAAAAGTGGGTGGTCCACAACCTCAACAACATATTCAAAAGGTGGGAATCCACAACCTTTTTGAAAACACTTGTGTTTGAAGCAAAGGGGTAATCCACATTCAATTTCCATAAAAAAAACCAAACAAAACAACTATAATGACCACAAATATGGGTATAGGCTTAGTGGAAGTTTGTTCAAATTGTCATAGGCACAAAAAACTATAATAACAGGAATTAAACCAAGGACACAACAACGAAAACAAATCATAATAAATGCAAGCCTGAATCTAATCCAAGATTGGAAACACAAATATGCAAGGCAAGAACATGGTATATGCTAGAAGATGATTCAAACAAAACTTTATTATGGTAACGTATGAAAACAAAAAGGTTATGATAATAAGCATACCCAAATTGGTGTTAAATATATTGAAAGTAATGGGACGTTCTACCCTTATTTATACCCCATTGGGGACTGAGTTCAAATAAGCTTCCATGTGTGCACCGATTAAATTTTTTTTTTTATTATAATACATATAGTATAATTGTTCCAAAAGCATGGTACATTAATTTAAGGTATCAATTTTGGTTTTCGGGCCCTACAATAATTATTTTTTACAAAAATAATGTTATGTGATAATAATAATAATAATAATAATAATTTTCATTATTTATATTGAAAAATCCATGAGTATATTTATAATATACATTAGTATAATAGGGCCATTGACGCACTCCCAACTCCTCAAAAGACCCAAATGTGGGCCCAAGTGGAAAACAACGGAAGAAGAAGGAGTCGGGGCACGCTCCCTAGCTCCATAGTGATGACATTCTTCATTTTGCAGTTTAAAATTCGCGAATTTTACCCAATTTTTCGCGAATTTTAAACGAATTTTTAACGAATGTCATCACTATGCCTAGCTCACAACACTTTGAGGGGTAGAGGGGCGTGTTGGAGCTCCGGGATGGGATTAGGAAGAGTTGACAAGCTTCACTCACTCACACGGGCCTGCACAAAACCCACACGAAGTGGTTAGTGCATAGTTGGAGCACCATTGGTGCTAGGACAAGCCATGGGCAACACGGACACACAAGACTCACCACAGCCCAGACTTGGGGGAAGCCACCACCTTCCCCCTTATAGTATACTCTACAGCTCTCCACGGAACCTACATCCAAATGGCTCTTTTTCCCAGGACTCCCAAGTGGGAGTCCCGAAATTGTCCCGGGTTAGAGTCCCGGGACTTTGGACACTCATATCTCCCAACTGCAGAGTCCGATTGCAACGAGGTCTCAAGCAAAGTTATAGCCCTTGTCGAGATCTTTCCAACACCATGTTGCATTCTAGAATCGGACATCGGGAAGAGGTCGATTCCCGACTTTTAGTGGTCAGGAGTCAAACTGCCAATTTGACTCCCGGCCCTTCTTTTGGCCATAACTTGTGTTTCAGATGTTTAAATGAGCAATGCGACCCATTTTAGACATCTACGTTTCAAGAGCTTTCCAATGGTATAAAGAACGCAACGATCCATTGAGATTTGACCCTTCAACTCGCCTTCTGAAGTTTCGAGAGTCCACCGGGACTCCCTCTCCCAAATGGGAGTTGCCTTGGGAGTGTGAGTGTTCACTCTTTCACACTCCCTCGCACTTCCTTAAACTCCCGGGAGTATGTGGTGACTCCCGAGCTTCCTCTTGGCCCACACCCTTCCAATGCCTTTGCCTTCGCTCCCGGGCTTCCTTCCTTTTGGCTTGCAACCTAGCCATGCCTTTGCCTTGATTCCCAGGCTTCCTTCCTCTTGGCCCGCAACCTTGTAACCCCTTGCCTTGGTCGCAAGCCCAAAGCTAGGGTTGCGACAGCCATAATCTCATTTTGGATGCACTAACTTTAAGGCTCCATTAGTCATAAAAATAAAATAAATTGTAATGAAATTTTTTAAATGGCCCATTTAACTATGTTTGTCATCTTCTATGTTAATGCGATTACTTGTCCAAATTTCAATTTACCACACATTTATCACATCCTTATTGAAAAAACTTATTTTTTCAAATGAAATTTTTCAAATTAATCACATGGTATCCAAACAAGGTTCATGTTATGTCAAATGACATGGTTCAATATACGTTCAATGTTCATAGAGACTAAAAATCATTTAAATTATTTTTTGGAATATGTTCGTGTTTTTGAATACATAGGTACATTACATTTGTTTCCACAACTATACTCCAATATCCCATTTAATAAAATGAGATGAAATAGTTTTTTTCTAATCTCTTACCTAGGTTATATTCTAATATAATATGGCAAATTATGGCAAAAAACAAGTCTTTTGAACAAGACAAAATCACACTAACAAAATGGGTCGAGAAGGCCTTATAACATTGTTTATAAAAGGAAAAAATATTAACATTATAGTTCATTTTTGTGGAATTTGGCCATTGAATCATGTAACCATGGTTGGAAGGTTTGGTCCAAGTGGAATGTTTATTATGACAAAAGAGAAATTTCATGAAAATATATACCAATCAAATGCAACACTAGATGAATCTAGCAAAAGTGGGGATGGGATTGAAGTTACCACAAAGTTATTGAACAATGTTGTAATTTTCCAACTAGTGCCTACCACTAGTCCTACCACATTTGAATGCCCATTTTCACCCACATCTCAAATTACTATGTAAAAATGCCATAAATTGCCATAACTACACCAACAAACAACCATGAAGATGATCAATTAGTGGTGAACTTGGAAGATCCTACTCTTGAATTAAATAACTTAATTGGTCTAAATCAAATTCTAGAAGTTGTAAGATTGGCTAAATTACAATGATTACCAACAAAGAAAAAAACAAAGCAAAGAAATGGTGGATTATTTTAATTCACATGTGGCCACATCATATCAACATTTGGTAGTACTAAAACAAAAGGTAGTGGACAAAGAAAGTGTAGAGAAAATTAAGGAGTTGAAATCAAAGGAAAAAAATGAAAAAAGATCATGAAGGGTTGAGGGTGCATTTACACAAGCTCAACAAGCAACTCAAAGGATAATTGAGAAAGAAAATAGAGTTAAGTTCAATGACACATGATCTATTGCTAGTGTTAGGGCAATTAGTGAAAATTTTCACAACAATTTTAGAGTAGGGCTTTGACTCTTGAGCCCCATCCTTTAAGGTACATAAGGTTTAGCTTAGCAATCACATCTATGCAACAAAAAAAATTTAAACAACAAAGAGGGGGGGAAAATGCAACTTGTTAGGTATGTCCTAGGCAAGTTGCAACCTTCCACTCAACAATAGTAAATGAAAAATGCAAAGGTTTGCCCATTATGACTAACCATCACTAGTCCCATCGTTAGTAAGGAAAAAAAAAGGTTAATACAAATACAAAGATTTTTTGCGTTAAAAATCTTGGGTATAATTTTTTTCTTGAAAACCTCATTTACATAAATCATCTACACTAGAAATTTTGGTGTTTAAAATTTTTCAAGAATTTGAGGTTTGCAAATTTGTAATCTAATTATACACTACACTACACTAATTTTGAGTATTAAAATTTTCTTAAAGTGCATTGTGGTGTACAGATGTGAAATAAAATTGGGTTTCAAAGTTCTCTCCAACATTGGGGTATATAACTTTGCAATCAAAATGGTTATTAAAGCTTTATCGAGGATTTTTCCAATGTTAATGTGCTGCAAGTTATCAAAGTTGTTCATCTTCTTTTTCACCAACACCACCATCTTCGTCACCTCCTATTATGACAATTTGCAAAATGCCTTGAAATAGAAAATGCATCATTAAACATTCAACACTTTAGTTGATCAATTCTGAAGTAGCTCCATGAGCACCAAACTTTGAGTTTTGATGGTTTTAATGGCAAAATTGTTGGCTTACTAACGCACCCCCAAACTCTTCAATAGATTCAACTACAAATCCAAAGGTGAAAACAATGGAATTGGGGCATGCTCCTTGGCTTGCAGCATTTTGGGGGTAGAAGGGCGTGTTGAAACTTCAAGATGAGGTCTAAGATGAATAACAAATGGGTCAATTATTCACATGGACATGTACAAACATAAGTTGGTTAGTGTGTAATTGGAACACTTTTGGTGCACAGATGAATCACGGGTAAACACAAATTCACAAAACTTACCACGGCCTAAACTTAGGGGAAGCCACCACCTTACCCCTTATAGTATTCTCTGTGCCTATTGCTTTTGTTCTTCTCATCCATTTTCTTAGTCCTTTGCGTGGTTAAACCATGAGTAAAACTCCATTGGATTTACAAGGAAAGAGACCAAGGAAAAGAAAGTATAGCAAAAGGGCTAGTCTTTAGACCATTCTACTTTTTGAGGTGCTAGGAACAAGGGTGGGACCCTAAGTTCCTAGGGACCAAGAACTGCAGAATGCTTGAAAGATCAACTATTTCTCCTACCAAAAGAGGGGGAATTATTTTTAGGGTTCTACTATTTCTTCTTCTTTTTCTTTCCATCATTTCAAGTTGAAGAGGGTGTCACCAAAAAGAAAGGGGAAATTTTTTTTTCATTGTATAAATCCCAATAGTTGAGCATATAGAGATTGGTGCGTATTACTGAGGTTTTACAGAGAAGGACATATCTACTTCAAATATTATTTTTTCATCAAAACCTTTGCAGATATCTACATTTTGTTATCTTATTTCTATGGACCACAAAATATCAGTTTCACTTTTGATTTCTTCTCTAGGAGTCAAGATGTTGTTTCATAGGAATGGCAACTCATACCCAACAACAAAAACCACATAGAGACTAACTCAACAACTTCACATGATTCCTTTCAAAGACCGGACATAGATTCAGGGCAAGATCAATCAAGGTAATATATTATGTTCTATAATATCCCCTTCCCAAAAGTCCTGAAGCTCCCACAAATGCAACAAATACTCTCTACTTAGGATGGAATAGATTGCGCACTCATCATGTCAAGATCCCCAAAGTTATCACACATGAGTTGCCACACAACCACTCCAAAAATCCTTGACACAATCATCTTCTCCCTTATGTTGGTCCCTACAAAAAAACATACAAAACCTTTAAACCTTTTCTTCACTTTTAGCATAGCGGAAATTCAATCGTCAAGGTTCTTTCAATCTAACAATTCTAATGAAGTTTTATTCTTAACTAATTACCACTCCCAAAATCCAAATTCTACACACACTTCTAGTCTTCAAAAAGTCTAGCCACTTAGTTTTTTTTCATCACCAAAAAGCCTAATTCTTTATTTTTCAGCCTGCATCAAATATACTCCTCATAACCTCATCCCTTCACTCCCCATATATCGCAACCCCACTTTGAGGCAAGTGTGAGGATGAAACTCACACTCCCAAAAGTGGGAACTTGGAGTCCTCCGAGACTCCTGAAAACTCAAATCTTGATTACAGGGGTCAAAACACCTCACATTAAGGTGTTCTTTATACCTTTGAAAAGATCTTGAAGTGTAGATGTCGAAAATGGCCTCACATGAGCCATTTGGACATCTGCAGCACAAGTTCTGGTTGAAAGAAAGGCCGGGAGTCAAACTAGCAGTTTGACTCCCGACGACTAAAAGTCGGGAATCAACTCGATCCCGGTGTGTGTAGGTGGAGTGCGACACACCATTGGAAAGCTCTTGAGGAGAACTACAAGTTTGCTTCAGACCTCATCCAATTGGAGGTTTAAGTTAGAAGTTATGAACTTCGAAAGTCTCGAGAGTCCAAATTAGGACAATTTTGGGACTCCCGGGACAAAAAGCCATTCAGATGTAGGTGCCATGAGCAAACACAGATAATACTATGGGGGAAGGTGGTGGCTTCCCCTGAGTCTAGGCTGTGGTGAATCAAGTGAGTCCGTGTTGTTCGTGGCTTCTCCCAACACCAAAAGTGATTCCGAATGTGAACTAACCAACCTGTTGGTTGGTTTTGATGCAGGACCAAGTAACTAAATATGTTGTTTCTTTTCCTAGTCTAATCCCGGAACTTTCAACACGCCCTTCTCACCCCCCTCCCCCCTTTAGTGCTGGAAGCTGGGAGCAGCACCAAGTTCCAACTAGTTCCGCTTTTTAACATAGTTGGACCCTTTTTGGGTCTAACAAGGAACTTGGGGATGCGTCACCATAAGTCTTTCTACCATTCTCCTTGTAGAATTGTCATTCACAAAACTCATGAAAAGTTTTCATTGAGTAACTAGGACTACATTCCATCACAAAAACTAATTCACCAAACTCCCTTCATCATAACCTGCAAAACAACAAAACACACTAAAAATAGAAACACATTAGAAACAATTTTTTCAATGCCGTTGAATCACCCTATCGCCATCAATTCAACAGCAAGCTGATTAGGGTTTGTAGCCTTCATCCACAGAACACATCTTTCACTACACAAAATTCTTCAAAAATAATCTCTCACAATAGAGTTATAAGTAAAGTAACCCTGTCTTCACCTGTCTTTGGGCCTCCTTTCACCCCCTATCCCCTCTTTAAGGTTCGAGATTAATATAATAGTTGTACAGTTAGGAGCAGTGAAGATATATGTAGCAGCAATGGAGGCGGAAGAAGGAAAGACAAGATGAAACTCAGTTTACCACCAAAATTAATGGTTTTTTGAGTTTCACCGCCCCTTGAATTCTTAATGTACTTTTTGCAGGTTTTTTTTAATCTCACCCTGCTGTGTATGACCAACTCAGGGTTCTGGTGCTGTGTTTTTCTTACTTTACGGATAACTCTAACGAAAGGCAAAATAACAAAGGAAAAAAAATCCCAAGTCTTTATGTATCCCTAAGCCCTGCTCCCCAGGTCCTCCCTTGAATTGAGGGTCCTAGCCTTGAGGGTGGTAGCCCCCAAGTGTGTAAGCCTGAAATTAATGGAGGCCTGTGAGAGCAGGCCTTCTACTGCATAAGGCATGAAAGTTTTTTTTCATTTTAATAAAATAGTGAGGTAGGAAAGTAGGCCCTACATAGGCCTACTTTACATACTGAGGGGTTTTCCCCTATCAACCCGATTCCAGGTATTAACCAGGCTGTTGTTGCTCATACCTAGTTATTTCCGCCTTCCACCCGTCCCAAACCCTGGGATCCAACCCACCGCTGGATCGTGGACTAGACCGCGAGGATTAGCAAACGTTAGTTAGGGTTCCGTCGAAAAACCTTCTAGTTTTTTCAAAAAACAGATCGGTCTGTACCTTTTCCATCCATCTCTCATCACTGCAGCAGATTTTCTGTCGGTGAAGGCAAAAGAATTTTGGAGATGCGGGGTATCGATCCCCGTACCTCTCGCATGCTAAGCGAGCGCTCTACCATCTGAGCTACATCCCCACAGCCAGCTAGACCGGCTTCTTTCAGCTGAGCAACACAATAAATTATTTATACTGATACAATTGGAGGCTTCTGCATTGGCTCCCTTCAGGCGTGATTCTGTGCTACACTATAAGATTTCAAAAAGTGGTTTGTACGTCCAGCTGCAATAGCATTGCTTTCATCTCAACTATGTCCCGGGTTTAATTCTTTGTGCTCAGATATTTTTACTTCCAACTTAACAGTCTATACCTATGTTGCTGCCAGAATAATATTATCATGGACATATTTGAACTCTGGAGAACTCATGTGCTCAGGAGCATCTTGCCATCCCATGGATGATTTCTCATCATTTGATGATGAAAGATGCTTCATAGCAGAACATGTCTTTAAAACAAGAATATTAAACTCATGAGAAACAAAGGATAAATTGGACATGACTGCCTCCATAGTTAAAGACACAGTATGCACTGGTGCATATGGAGAATTTGAACTTTTGTTTAATATTTACAGAACTACATGCATTATGGCTTAAACCCTAAACCCTTAACATCAATCCCCCATGTAGCATTTCCTTCCCATTTGTCTAGCCTAGCAAGAGTTCATTGAAAACCAAAATTTGGAGATGCTTGCAGGAGGCCAGGATCAACAGAACTTAATCACAGTTGTGGATTCAGACAGTGCCTTATGTGTAGGGGCAGGCCTGCTCCCTAGGGCCTCCCATAATTTGAGGGTTGCAACTTCAAGGGCAGTAGCCAAGGGTGTAGGCCCCAAAATTAGGGCAGCCCTGTGGGAATAGGCCCCCCCCCCCAGCATGAAGTACAAAAGAGTTTTTATTCAAATGGTGAAAGGTCTGCATGTGATTGATAGAAGGGTCCTTCAGTCAATGAACAAAATATTCCATTTATAGAGGTGTTTTCAAATACAAAGAAAAAAATCTTAGAGTGCTTTATGCACCACTTGGACAATCACTTTGCCTTCAATTAGCATTTTGCAAAACACTTAAAAGAAAAAAATTAGTACATTTAGTGAAGGTACATTAAGGGCTCACCACACCTGGTGGCAGAGGAAGTGTTTATGGGGATAAAAAAGTATGGCAGTTCACACTTGTAACGTTAGCTACCTATGAATCCTATGTGACAGGTGACATGGCATTAGTGTTAACTTAGTGTTGATACCCGATGTTAACTAACAATTAATTTTGAAAATATGCACATTTTAAGAATAATTTTTGGTGTTATATAGAGCCTAAAAAAGGAGGGTTGAACTCTTTTTCTGTCTTCTTTTATTTTGGTCTCCCTTTTCTTGCGGCCAAGTCTTTTGGCTCATTTCTTCTGCCTCTTTCTTCTTGTGTCCAAGTTCTAGTGTAAATCCAAGTCTCCACTTCTTTGTCATAAAGAGTTACTGTCCAAAGCAATTCAAAGTTATGTCTCTACTGAGAGTTTCAAGAAACTGTTTGTTTTAATTATAATGCAAGTCTGCATTTTTTGTGTCATGAAGATTCAATGTCCAAAGTAGTTCCAAGAAAAATGTTATCTCTACTACAAGTTCAAAACTTATACTTTACATTCAATTGCAAATTCCACCCTAACTATTTTCAGATAGTAGCAAGTAGCAAGACTCCAAACTTTGAAAAAGGAAAAGATTGGTGTGGATAGATTGCAGAAAGGCAAAAAGTTGTTTTTAGTGTTCTATGATGTTAGTGCTGATCAAGGTGCCATATCATCATGATAGTGTGTTAGGACATTCCTTAACATTACAAACCTAACATCAAATGTGTCTGACCCTTTATATCCATAAATAGCCCTCCTAAAAAAAAAGGATGGACGTTCCGCCTATTCTTTAAGATTAGGAGCAAAATCATATCTTTTTGTAGGTGTAAGATCCCTCAAAACTCATAAGAAATAGGTGTAACAATCCTTCCCCTCCTACACCTCATAATCTATGTATGTTTAAATTCATGATAACATTCACTTCATGCTTTACGATGGGTAAAACCCACATGTGAGAGGCATGATCAAAATGTGAGACCAAATTTAGCTATGGCCTCATCCTAGTTCCCTTATTTTGGGAACGCCCCAACTTGGGTCCTACACAAAAACAATTAAGAAAACCAAAATGGAAACAAAGGCAAGTTATATAGGATTGTGCACCACATTTCAATACAATGTCATGTGTTACAAGACCAACACCTAATACTATTGAAACTAACAATATTACACACATGAAAACATGCACACAAATCTTTAAACAAAAAAAAACTAATCTCTTTCCATAAATACCTAACAACAACTAGGTGGCTTGTTTTGTTAGCCCGAGTGTGAACATGACAATGTAATTGTTCCAAAAATGAAAAGGACCTTCATGATAGAACACAATTGTGAAAAAGTTATTTTAAATTTCTACTTTTAATTTTCAATGAAAAGAATTATTCAAGATCCAATATCTGCACCTTTGGCTAAAAATTTAGAAAATCCTTCCTAGAAATCTCATTCATCGATGGTTTTCCAATAGTACCAAAAGATTGCCCCGATTTTCTTTTTTTTTAATTTTTATTCTCGCAAAGCTTTTCAAAAATTTATTCAATATTCAATAACTTTTGCACTCTAGGTCCAAACATAATGAAACCACCTCAATGCACCCTTCATAATTGAGATTTCTTTCTAATGGTACCAAGTGGATAGTAGAGGGCACCATGAATTTGGGAAATCTCAATATGACAAACACAAAAAGTAAGATAAACATGCCCATCATTGAACATTGACCCATCTTTTAAGCAATCTTCATGACAATAGGTGTGCCAAGTTGAGGTCTAAAACAAAAGAGCAGTGAAAAAAAGCATGAAAAGAATGAGTCATCCAAATCACAAATTGTTTAAGAAAAAACATGAGATCCTCTTTATTTTCAAACCTTATATCTTTTTCATTTTTTATTCATTTTTTTAATCTAAAAAGTTATGGGTGCACTAACTAAAGCTAAATAACACTTTTTTGAACTCCAAAGACAATGGAGTAACATCCAAAGATCCAAATCACAAATTGTTTTAACACACCCATCAATAAACATTGGGCCATCTTATTTCAAGACCTCATATTTTCCTCATTTATTATCCTTGAGCAATTTTCACCTAAGGGTGTGCCAAGTGGATGTGTATTGTATCTCTTTGAACTCCAAAGGCAATGGCAGAATGTCCAAAATATTCAAGCTTTGTGATACACTAAGTGTTCGATCATTGGCTTGTCTACCATACCTTCCTTAATAATTTTTTAGTACAATGTGACCACATTGAGAGCCTGCACCAAAAAAGAAACTAGAGATTGTGAAGATAATTCAGTCAAATATCTATTGGGTCAAAGTTTTTTTTTCACTTTTGTGGTGTAACTACACTGGAAACCATTCACAAGAGGATCTAGCTAGATTTGGCTACAAGACAATAGGATAATAATAAAAAACACACACACACACAAGAGCCTTCACCAAAAAAGAAACTGGAGGTTGTGAAGACCATTGGATCAAATATATAAGCACATAAGAATATGTTCTAATTTCAGGCAAGATTTATGCAAAAATCCGCATCCTGCGGCTTAGAACTGCATATCCAGAAGTATTGGGAAGACTCAGTCACAATGTTGGCTTCAGCTCAAGAATCAGAAAAATCAAAGGAGACCACTATGTTATCTGAAAGAACCAAAATCAGTTATAAAATCCAGAAATGCCCATTTGAAGATTCAGAAATGAATTTTTGGATCAGCAAAAATTTTGGGAAATTGGCATTTTGGAGGGAGAACACTCATGGCATTAACCCAAAAGAATCACTATTGAATAGGTGCTTTGTGTCTTGTGCAAATGGAAGCATGGCAACAGTTTGAAATGCTCAACATCATATAGTGTTGTCTCACATGAAAGCACACAAAACAGTAACTTCAAAGCCTTCATCAAATTTTTGAGGGTTTGCTGAGTCAAAATTCTTACTGTAATTTGCTGCAAATCGGACAACAGATTTTGTCTTGCAGTCATTCTTCATATTAAAAAACAGATCAGACAAGGGCAAATACCAGAACATATGAGATCCCTATGGGGCTTCTGAATTTTGCACTTGATCATCTAGAAAGAGTTGCAGATGATGGTGCAAACACATTCCTTGTCAGGCCCCACATCCGTGTATCCATGCATTGAATCCTGTGCTCAACAACAATGGACCTGTTCATCTCAGTACTGAAGCCACTTCAGGTTCATATGTTAGAATGAAGGAACTCATGGATTAAGCAATGGTTTGTGCATAAAAATGCCCATTTTAGCCAAAATTAGATTCTTAGTAGCATGTAGCATTTGGAAGGCGAAATGTACTCAGGAAGGGACAGGGACAGACATAACATTCACAGTGACAGGTTCAGAAACAGGAGCCACCTGTGGATCTTCAGCTACACACACAAGAGCAACATTCTTGAACATTTTAAAGCACTTGTTTTGTATGACAAAGTCATTGAAGGAAGTTTGTATCACAACCAAGGTGATGAGACTGCCATGGCTATGGGAATTCAGGCATTCAAGCTCCTAATTCCAGTCTTTGCAACAGCAGGTAACCCTTTGGGTAGAGCCCATGCAATTCTATCCCCCCTTCATGTGCTCCATGACTGAGCAACTCTTCACCTTGGTCTGCAATATCTCTTCAAACTTCAATGGATGGCCTGCAATCATGCAGCAAAGCCAAAAGTTCAACTCAGGAATGTTGGAATCCTTTGATTTCCTATCCAAAGGGAATTCCAAGCTGATAAAGCAGCAGTCACTGTATGATAAGGGTATGGGAGTGGTGCTGCTCCATGGATTTGGGTGCAGAGTATATTCTTGGCATCATGTCATGGACTCCATTGCAAGAGAAGTTGAATGCCATGTCATTGCATTTGATCAGCTGGGCTGCGGATGGACCCCACCACCATGAAGATCTGAGTGGGAGAGTTAGGGTTGAGATCATGGTACTTGTGGGACATTTGGATGGTGGGTTGCTTGCTCTCATGGCTGCTGCCAGAGCTTTGAAGTCCAAAGTCTCCATTCAGGTCCTTGCACTTTGCCCTTGTGATTCTATCTTATAATGGCACATCAATTGGAGACAAGCTTGAGTCTCTGATCTTAAAATTGGAATTTTGTACATTGGCAAGCAGGAGGAAGTGAAGAGACCAGTGTTGGTGGCCGTTAGCCTGTCAAGGGAGGTCCATCCACCTTTTGCAAGGATATTGTTGCACACATCACTTGCTCAACATGCATTCTCCAACTACTGCTTCAACCAGAGATTGGGCATGTGACAACAAGCTGTGCATGACATGATGCTCACTTCTGAGACTCTTGATCTATACACAGCCTAGTTTCTGCCCTGCTACTTGCTCCTTGAATCCTGCTGTGTCATCTTGAGGTTGCCACTATCATTTTTATTTTGTGTGATACTGACATTCAGGATGGGTTTGCAGGGACCTTTAAATGTGGAAGAGTGGGACGTATCCATACACCTAAAGTGTAGAATTTCTGGGATTTGCAAGTTTTGAACCAGAAGCCATTTTAGGAATCAAGCCTCTTGTTTTATTGGCAAGCCCATGAATACAGAGACTGGTAGCAATTCCCAGGTGTCGCCATCAGCCAATGCATGAAGAATGTCTCATCCATTCTTCCTTTCATACTCCAGTGCCTTTGTGAAGAAATGGCAGATCACATCATATGACTCACCCTCTACCTCTCGCCAATGATTTTGGTAACAGATTGAATGAAGTTGGAGTTCTGGTTGTTGAGACACTCCCCACAATTTTGTAGAAATTAGTTAGGATTTCCAATAACTTGAGCAAGTGCATAAACATCTTTGTAAAGCATCATTAGTTGAGTCACTAACAAGGTCTTTGTAGAGGGGAGAGGGTCGCCATTGACTCGCAGTGTACCATTCTTGTGAATTGAACTTGGCCATTCTTTCTTGACCTGAAAGGATGGTGGCTTACTTGGTAGAAAGGGTCAATGGGCAACCAGCTTGTATTCTATTAAAATCCAATAAAGTAGCTTCAATGGGAGTTTTCTACCATTCAAGATGTAACATCTTTCCATTGGGGTAGGCACACCTTTGTACAACCAGTAAAAAAACAAATCAGTGTTTCGAATCATTGCAACATGCCAGGTTATTCAGGTGAAGAGGCGAACCTGGTAGACTTTTGAACATCATGAATCCATGTTTGTTCTTCTAAGTTTTGAATTACTTTTTAAAGTTTCATAGGGTGTCTGCATTGAATGGTGTGCTTCAGTTTCTCACAGATTTCTTCATGATCAGGACTTCTTACAAATCTCTTTGTGATCAGATTCTCACATATCTCTTCATGGTCCATATGCTGCTTGCATATAATTGTGATCAGTTATTGCCATCACAGTGCGTAACTATTGCAGCAAGGTTGATGATGTTCTTCTTCATGGCTTCTGCTTTGGTTTTGAATCATCTCTGTTTTGAAATCTCCCAAGCTCAAGATGTTCATAGTTTTCTGTTTCGGGGAGAGCTATATACCTATTCGTCCACTGACAGACTGAAAGTTATCATTTCTCTTTTTGTTGAATTGTCATTGTTGTCACATGATCCTAAGGGGGAAAGGGAGGTGGGAAGCCAGGAATACATATAATATTTCCATTGATTTTGATGTTATGGTGTATGATGAATGGTTATTTGCACATGAATTGAAAGCAACACAAGTTGCTTGGCAAGATACATGAGCCCAAATCTGATGGACTGAAGCCCTAAATTGGAGTATTCAAATTGAAGATCAACACATCAACCTAATCTTTGACATTTTATTTTTGTTGATTGAAAACAACTGACTGAAAACACATTTACAAAACATGCAAATCATTGAAAATGTTTGAGAACTTAGTACAAGGGCTTCCACTTCAAAATGTTCATTGATAGTGAAGCAATTGAAGTTACCATTCATGCAAAGATGACAACTACAGAACTCCTAAAATGGTTTAAATATGTTGGTTTTTCACTCTAGCTTTGATATGGGTTGCACCAGATCTGAAGTCCTTAGGTGCCTTGATGTGCACAATACCAATTCCTCAACAAAGTTGCAACCAAAATATGAATCAACAAATAAGCAGTATGAAACTGCACATTTTTAATTGATGTGAAATCTGAAGTAGACATTCAACAATTGTGCAATCTCAAGGAAGAATCAATTTTAAACTTAAAAGCATGGCAAAGGATTGGCAATTCTTCATGATCAACTTCATTGTCAAAATCTTCTTCAAAATCTTTTTCAAAATTTTCCACAACCTTCCACACTTCTTGTGTCATGAACCTTTGACCTACACCTCCTGTCCCAATTTCACTCTTAAATCGATTATGCAAGGTGATGGTGATGGCAGATTGCACACATTCACTCACCACATGTAATTGAAGTCCACAACATCCACAATAAGCCATGATCTTCCACTAGGCACTCCAAATTGTAGGTCATGAGTTTGTGCATTGTTGTATCAATAATTGATTAATGTTTGGCCTTTTAAGGTATCTTGAAACAACACAACATAGCTCTCGCAAATCTGGGACATCACACCATCACTAATGAAACACACTTATCAAGAACATGTTATTCAAGAAATTATCATCAACTAATATCCAACTACATAATGAATTATGTTGTGGGCACAAATGTTTTAAAGTGTATGATTGCAAAACTTAGCAACAACTTGCAAGTTTGATTCATAGAATGTATATATTACAGAATAACATAAGACAAGGAAGCCCATACAACATTTGTAGTGTAAAGCCCAAGGGTTGTTGACATTCCCAAAATTAGGGTCAAGCTAGCTAGCTATCTCATCATATGAGGAATAATCCCTACATGTGAGAATTACCTATAATAAAGTGAGGCAAAGGTGAAGGTTATCATGAATTTAAATTGCATGCATAGATCACCATGCAACATACATAGATTAAAAGGTATAGGGGGGGAAGAGTTTTATGTTTAGTCCTTAAGAATGAAAGGGTTTTACCTACAAAGTTTATGTCACACCTAATGTTTAGTTAGTTACATACCACTAACCCAAAGCTAACCTATTAGTCCTAGGTGATACCATAGCCTTGGGTCAAGTTCAATGCATTAAAAACGAATTTCAAAAAATGAATTCGTTTTTTAAAATAATAATTATTAAAATTTTCGTTAATGAAAATGAAAATTTCTAATGGAATTCGTTTGAACATTCAATTGCCTTCCAATAGCACTTATGTTTCAATGTTCACACTTTCATCCTTTCACCTATTTTTGCCTATTGATTACACTTTTAATGCTCCTAGAGAAAAGTATCACTAGTTAGATGAATTATGATTGAATCTTTGTGGGGATATTCATCAATATTATGACTTTTTTTAATGATCCATGAAGAGCATGACTTTTTTTTACCAAATTCAATCATAATTTTACATTTAGATTTTTTTTTCACTTTCAAGGTGTATTTACCATTTTTCTCATTTCCAATGTGCTTTAATCACATTTTTAAACACCAACATTTTTTTTTTTTTTATATTCATTCAAAGTTTTTAATAATTATTTAATGTCAAACCTAACCCATGGCTATGGTACATGCCATCATGGCATGCCCTAACATTGTAAACCTAACATCATCAACTTAAACATTGTCACATTGTGTCCACACCAAAAGTTGTAGGTATATAGCATTAGCTAGTACCATTGTTGAAAATAGAAAGGTCTCCATATGTCATGTCAATTCCACTTTATGATGTCACCTTCTTTTTCACTATTGTAGCAAATATTCCAAAGTATGTTTCTTTAAACTTTTGAATCTATTGCATTGTCTTCTCATCATGTGTAATTCTTGCTTCAAAGATGTGTTATCATTTGATTTGTGGTTTCTCACACTTTGGTCCTCTTTGTCATTTTTTTTTGTTTTATGAAATTGTTATAATTTTGCTAATGTGTTATCTCTCAATTGATTTATGGTTTTTCACATTTGGTCCTCTTTGTTGTTTTTTTTTCTTCTATGATTTTGTTCAAGGTTTTTGTATTGACAACCTCAAACATGCAAAGCTTTTCATTCACCTATTTGCTTAAAAAAACTAATATATGGAGATTAATATTTGCACATGTTGCCAAAAAAATTCACTCTATTACAATGTTTATGTTTTTGTAAACATTTTAATTTCTTTTAGTTTTTTGGATGAACCATGTTCTATTTGTTCATTCAAATCTTTTGCTTACTTACTATATGATTGACACACATTCTTAGATTTTGCAATTGTTATAATAACCTTTGTCATGCACATTAATTGATGATTTGTATTATATTCTTACAAAGTTTGTTTGTCCTCAAAATCGTTTTTTTGCATTGTTTTTTCACATTTTTTTAATGAATTATTTAATGATATTTGTCATTGTCATTGTCTTTTACAAAGATTTGCAAAGATTGATCAATTTTGATTAGTCCTTCATGTTTGATGCATTTGTGATGTTGATACAAGTTTTGCAAGATCTCATTGAATTTTCAAAATACCATTTGCAATTGTTTGATGCATCACAAATCACCCCCTCTATTACATTGTCTAAAATGAAGTCCACAATGACAAGATCTTGCATATTTTGTTGACAATTGGAAATGAACTAAGGGATTGGGTTAAACATTGAAACCCTGTCACTTTGTGGGGTCATAACTTTCTCATTCCAACTTAGAATCAAGAGTTGTAAATGCCTATTGGTGACCTAACTTGAGTTTTACATATGCTCTTCGAGGATTATGTGCAAAAAATATGGTTACTGAATCTGTGGGATCTAAACTTTTAAATGTTTAATCATGGGTAATTTTACCCTACCCATAAACTATCACAACAACAAAATGAAGAAAAGAGGCCATGTATTTCAAAAAGCATTTGAAGTGTCTTGTCACATGATTGGAATGACATAACACCCACCAATGTAGCATCCAAAAACTCTCATTTTGGGATTCTTTTGGATGGGACAAAACCCAACCCCAAGACCACACCCCCAATGGTCAATACTTCCTCCTTCCTATGTACCTACCCCTTTCTATTTACCTCCTTTCCCACTTACCCTCCCCTTTTTTCACCCTAAACATCATGTTGCTACCATCATCTTTCCTTTGCAATATTGTCATCATCTATGCTCCTTTTCCTTCTTCCGCTTTGCCACTAGTAGCAAAAAGTTGTGTTGTTAACAATTATGTTGTCACTAATAGGCAAAAGTTGCATTGCTAGTAGTTATGTTGTTGCCAATAGCAAAAAGTTGTGTTATTAATCACTATAGTCACCAACAACAAGAGGTTATGTCGCGCCATTATCATTACTATTAAGAAGATGCATTGCCACACAACTACGTCGTCACTAAGTGCAAGAAGATACAATGTCAACTATGTCATCACTAGCAATAGGAAGCATCACCACACCCAACCTCATTTCTTTTGCTTTTGCCATTAATGTGTCATCTAAAAGTGTCAAGTTCTTCTTAGCCAACCATTCCTTGGTGTCAAGTTTTTTTGTTTTGTGGAGTTTTTTTTTCATGTGGCTTCTTTCGCTAAAAGGAACTTGTGTACAAAAACAAAATGTGTGTGCCTTTTTTAGCCAATAGCTTTCCTAGAGCTTTGTGTGTATTTTTTGTCTAATACTTCATGGAGGTTGCGAAAAGGAAAGCAAGTTGAACAAGTGGTTGTAGTTTTCATTCCTCTCCTAGGTCACAAATTGTTTTATATTTTTGTTAATTTTTTGCCTTGTTCACTCTAACATTAAGAGTGGGTGGGGGGTTTTATTGACCAATTTTTTTTTACAATACCTTAATGGTTAAAAGTCTAACCTTATTAGTAATCATTGGTGTGCATGCAATACCATCATCATCTACATAATAACCTTCACAATCAAGCGCAATAATTTCATCTTTTCTATCTTATTTCAACATTAGTAAAATTTTCCCTTATTTTTCTTTGTTTTGTTATTTCAGAAACAAATGGGTCACATGGGGGAAAGATGCACATAGATGGGTTTGCAAGGTTCAAGCTTACAATTCAACTTATTTGGCAAAATGTTTGTTTATAAAGCATTTGTGCCAAAAGCACAACTTTCCATAGAGTCAGGGAAGCCCAAGTGCCCATATACCCAATAAGACGGGGCACACCACCAAGATCATTCATGGGTCTTAAACAATCTTCTTTTTAAGCTTGGGTGAAACGAACAAAAAACAATTGTTTGAACAAAAATATGTGTTGCACACAAATGGAATCACTTGCAAAATCATGCATTACAAATAAAACCAACACCAAATCTTATATTAGTAAGATCAATTTCTTCCAATTTGTTTGCTCTCTTAGGCATTCCCACATGGGATGTGGGGTCCATCCCCCTTCCATGTGATGATCAAGCTAAAGAATGATGATGATCTTGCCAATTTAATTCAATGTAACAAGGTTTTCGATGCAAAAGCCTTTAAAGACACATGGGGTAGTCAAAAAATCTTCTAGCAAAAAAGAACATGAGAAAGAAATCATTCTAGTCATTCATTATCATGAAATGAATATGGTTCATGGTTGGTGAATAATTTCACATTCAATTTTCACCTTTAATTTGCATTATGTTTGAGTTTTGTGTTGGTAAGTTATATTCATTGATTTATGTGTATGTCCACTTTAAGATTTGAAATACCTTTAAAGATACCTTTGTAGTAGATGTGGATGAAGACATTTTTGGTGAATTGACAACTACACACATGATAATATGTTCAATTTGCACAAAATGTAGTGGCATTTTATTTGTCGTAACCTTAGCCTTGGGCTTACAACCAAACCAAGGGTTTGCAAAGGTGCAGGCTAAGAGTGAGCATGGGAGTCACATTTCATGCTCTCGGGAGTGCAAAAAAGTGTGAGGGAATGAACCCCCCACACTCCCAAGTGAGTTCCCACTTTGGGAATTGGGGTCCCAATGGACTCTCGAATCTTTAGAGGGCAATTATAGGGGCCAAAAGTCATTGATAGATAAACTTCTTATATCATTGGAAAGTTATCAATGAGGGCTACAATTTTTCTTTAGACCTCATTTCAATCGAAGGTCTATACATAACATTATGGGCCTCCAAAGTCGCAGGGGTCCCAATTTTGGGAATTTCGAGACTCCCATTTTGGAGTCCCAGGACAAAATAACATTTGGGTGCTAATCCCGTGGCCAGGCATAGAGAATACTATAAAGGGGGAAGGTGGTGGCTTCCCCCAAGTTTGGGCCATGGTGAGTGACTTGTATGTGCACCAAAAGTGACGCGCTCCCAAGTTCCTTGTAGACCCACTTGAGGGTCTAAGTATGTGGCAATGCGGAAGGAGTTGGAACTTGGAGCCGCTCCCTAGCTCACAACACTTGGAGGGGTAGAGGGGTGTGTTGGAGCTCCGGGATGGGACTAGGAAGAATTGACAAGCTTATTCACTCACACGGGCCTGCACACAACCCACACAAAGTGGTTAGTGCATAGTTAGAACACCTTTGGTGCTAGGACAAGCCACGGGCAACACGGACACACAAAACTCACCACGGCCCGGACTTGGGGGAAGCCACCACCTTCCCCCTTATAGTATACTCTGCAGCTCTCCACGGAGGTGGCATCCAAATGGCTATTTTTCCCGGGACTCCCGTGTGGGAGTCCCGAAATTGTCCCGGGTTGGAGTCCCGGGACTTTGGACGCCGATATCTCCCGACTGCAGAGTCCGATCGCAACGCGGTCTGAAGCAAAGTTGTAACCCTTGTCGAGAGCTTTCCAACGCCGTGTCGCACTCTCAAATCGGATCTCGAGAAGAGGTCGATTCCCGACTTTTAGTGGTCGGGAGTCAAACTGCCAATTTGACTCCCGGCCCTTCTTTTGCCCATAACTTGCCTTTCAGATGTCCAAATGAGCAATGCGAGCCCATTTTAGACATCTACGTTTCAAGAGCTTTCCATTGATATAAAGAGCGCAACCAGCCATGGAGTTTTGACCCCTCAAAACGCTCTCTGAAGTTTCGGGAGTCCACCGGGACTCCCTCTCCCAAAATGGGAGTTGCCTTGGGAGTGTGAGTGCTCACTCCCTCACACTCCCTCGCACTTCCTTAGACTCCCGGGAGTATGTGATGACTCCCGAGCTTCCTCTTGGCCCGCACCCTTCCAATGCCTTTGCCTTTGCTCCCGGGCTTCCTTCCTTTTGACTCCCGGGCTTCTTTCCTCTTGACTCCCGCAACCTTGCAACCCCTTGCCTTGGTCGCGAACCCAAAGTTAGGGTTGCGACAAAAAGTGCTCTAGCTATGCACTAACCAACTTGTTTGGTTTGTGCAGGTCTGTGTGAGTAATGGATTTACTTGTCATTCTTCCTAATCCCTATCCCGGAGTTCCAACACACCCCTCTACCCCCGAAGTGGTGCGAGTCAAGGAACATGCCTTAACTCTTTATCCTTCCGTTGTTTTCACATTTAAACTCTCAGTTGAATCTACCAAGGAGTTTGGGGGTGCATCATTATTAGACTACAAACATGATTAATTAATGATAATCCTAGTGAAAATGAAAGTGAAAGTGATAGCAAAAACAAAAGTAAAAGCAATTAGAATATGGGGTGATTTTTGGACATGGATCATTTTTAAGACTTGACATTCCCATTTTTTAATTATTACACATTTTGTACCATGTGGTTTATGGCATTCATGAATTTTCCATGCCTTCTTGTAGGTTAATGTAGCCTCCATGGATACTGCCCATTGGCATTAAAAAAAAATGTATGCAAGTATATATACTTGTAAATGGTTTGAATTTTATTTGCAAATACAAGGTTTGGATTCATATGCAATGGTGGATGTGCATCTTGCATTAAACAAAAATTTGATTGATTGTATTGAAATATTGTGAAGGTATTGCAATTGCAATCCAAATGTTTGTGCAAGTTCAATTAAAACCTAAGTTCACATATTTTTGTGTAATACCTTCATTGTAAAAAACAATCCATTGTTCCATGGGTAGCATTCCAAACTACTTGCAATATGCCAACTGAGGGTATTATTGCATAGGTTTGGTATTTTTTTTTCTCCATGCAATACCCTCGAGATAATATGAATCATGATTTGCCAACCCCATATTCAAACCTAATGACCCCATTAAGGTATTTCATAAGTTTTAGTTATTTTTTGTCCTTGTAATATACCCTCAAAACAATGGGAAACATAAAGGGGGTAGCTTTACCTTAAACCTATTACACCATTTAGGGTATTGCTAAAGTTTTGGTTTTTTGGGGGGACAAGGAATACCTTAAGGCCAAAGGGAAACATTAATCAGCCAACCCTAAACCTAATACACCCATTAAGATATTTTTGTTTCTTTAGTTCTTTTAAAGGCCATGCAATACCCTTAAGGTAATGGAAAGCATAATCCACCAACCTTAACCCTAAATATAATACACACATTAAGGTATTGCATAAGCTTTGGTTTTTTTTGGGGGCCATGCAATACCCTCAAAGACAATGGCATACATTATCTACAAACCTTAACCTTAAACTCAATATTGTTATAATCATATGCAACACCACAATTAAAATATGGGGAGCTACCCATATGAAGGTATTACCATTAGAATATACCCCCATTTGTTGAAAGGTATTGCATCTAGGGTTTAGATTATGAGATTATAGTTATGATTATCCTATTAATATTGTATAACTCAAATAAAATTAGATGGGTAAGTTTGGTCATTGACTATTTATGGGTCAAATGTGGATATTGCCGTTAGAGGTAGTTAATTGCAGATATTAATTAGCACAATTTCTTGGGAGTACACCTCCATTTTCACACAATAAATGCATATTATACAAATCAATTTATTTAAAATTTTCCCATTATATGCATAAGGATATTTGCAAGGTGCCTTGGAACTTTTTATGATGCTAAATGTTCAAGGCAGGCACCTACCTTAATGATAATTAAATATAAACCAAGAAAGATTCAGGTAAAATTTTGATTTTTTTTCACTTTGAAGGACATATATGTAGTAAATGCAGTTCATTTTTTCTCTTTTAAAGGAGAGGGAAAACAATTCCTCATCCACAATAAGTATGAATAATAATTAGTCCTTATTTCATTCAAGTTTTGTAATTGGAATATTATTTTATTTTATTTTCACCATAATTAGTAATAAGATTGGGATTCATTTATTTGCTTTCTTTGTTCTTCTTTAATGCATTTTTAATTTAATTATTTTTTATGGAAGTGTATTTTAAAGAAATGACCCCTTTTTTAATTGTTTATCGAGTTTAGGGTTTCTTTTTCCATTATTGGTATGAATCTATCATTTTTCCCCGACTTGGAATTTGCATACCATTATTTAGGGTTTGGGTTCATACAATACCACCATTAAGGGGTTCACAGTTCAAGGCAAATTAGGACATGTTTGTAACCATTAAAAATTTTGAAATTTTGGGTTATAACATTCATTTTCAATGTAGTGTTTTTCCCCCCACATATGATCATTTGTTAGATGAAATTCATAATGTTTTTCTGACTAATTATTCAATTGGGTGGGCTTTCAATTTGTAACTCCAAAAGGTGTAGTGAAGGTTAAATATCAATTGGGGGCAGTGGATACAACATATACCATACCAAGTAATGATCCTACATTTTGTTGTGGTAGAGTTTGGGTTTAATTTTGATTAAATATGTTGAAACAAGTAGTTTTATTTCTTCTTGGAAATTTTAAATGATTGTTTGGCCATTCAATTGTGTTAATTAGACTATGGACACATATAATAAAATTAATGATGTGTTAAGTGACATGTAAATGTATTGTTGTGTATTAACTATAGTAAGATGAGGTTATGGGTTAGTATATTAGAACAAAAAAAAAATATTGGCATGAAACAAGGTAAAACCACTTGTAGAACCACTTCTTGTCATATTACTAACAAGGGGCAAACTCCATTATTTCAATCCACTCAGGTCCAAAACCCAACAATGTCACCTTTTTCCAATGTGGACTTGGTGTGAAAAAATGGGTTTAAGCATGGAGGCTATAACAAGGTGGCAATTGAGATTACACATATTCCCCCATACAAGGATATCAAAAAAATTGGAGTGTGGACAAAGGGACACACAAACCCCAATTGAAAGAAACAAAAACAAAAACTTGGCCTTGCAAAAAAAAGTCAAAACTCCAATAATCCAAAATAACCTTGGATATATTTTATATTGTATAACAACCTATATTTTGGGTTTTGACATTTTGGATGTTATATCACGTGTCCTTATGTCAACTAATTGTATTGGATTATGTTTTGTAAGTATTAATGTGCATGGGCTAGAAAATCATCATGGAAAACCTAATCACACAAGGTCCATAAAATGTCATTGTTTGGCCCACTTTTCGATCAAGCAAACTATACACATAGCCCAAGGTTGTGGAGATCACCTCCTACCATCAAACACATCTGAACCAATGGAGAGCCTACACATGATGCACACAACCTTGAATCCATTTCACAAATGTCTTTATATGCTCCACACATAAATCACAAAAACTAAAGGACTACACATGGAACCATTTGGGGAAATGTCTTTATATGCTCCACACATAGATCACAAAAACTAAAGGACTACACATGGAACCATTTGGGGTTAAGATACATAATGGAACAAATATATGACAAACACAAGGCAATTTGGTGAACAAGGGTTAATGTAGGGGAGCCCATGACCAAGGATGACTTCATCAAGGCACAAAACATTATCTATTGGGATCAAAAACACAAGAAGGGTAATTGACACCTACATAGAAACCCAACAATTTTTATTCAATTGTGGGTATATGTTCACCCAAATGATGTCTTTTATTTCCAAGATATAAATGAAGTGAATGGGATTCAAGTCCCTTTCACCATTGGGATCCAAACACCAACACAAATTTATGCCATGTTCCATGAGGTCATAATGAGGTTATTACCACGGATGACACATTTGGAACCAACGATGTGAAGTACTATTTCTTCACATTAATATCATTCGAAACCACTAATTGTTTCAATGCGTGGGGGGAGGAGAAGGTGATGGAAACCTTCGATACCTTTAACCCCAATGGTGCATGGATTAAATATTTTTGGGCTTACTATTGCCAACTTGGTTATAAACAATTAGCCCATTTTAATCCTTTTGCCAACATTTTGGATTTGTGAATGTAATTTATGAATTATTTAAGTTTTTTACACCTATAAAAACTAACCCATGGCCCTCATATGCAATGTGCATGTCCATGTAAACTTGTGGATGGTGGGCCCTTGTTGAGTGCCACATTCAAATCAAGATACTCAAGCTAACATAAAATCTTACCCTAGGGCTTTGAAGAAATGGTTTTATTTTGAAACAAAAGGTCTAAGGGAATGTTGCATTGATCGGTTGGTGTGGAAGTAACTATGATTGTGGCATGAAACATTATGCACCAAACAAAGATGAAGAGGCAGGGGTTCAAAAAGAACAAGGTTGTGGCATGACTTGTGGCCACAAATGTGGGAAAAACATTACTAATCCCACATACCAATGTGATTCACTGAACTTTGGTGGGTGAAGACAATGTTAATGCATGGATGGTGTAGAGCCAACACCATCCTAATGTCATTTATAATCTTCATGCCCCTTCATTGAATATGCATCTTGCACATGTTAGTGAACATTGTGTGAGAATTTGTGTAAGCATTGAGTTGTTCTTTTCATGAAATGTATCAACCTTATTTTGGACAATATTATTGACAATCATATGGGACTAATTGAGGTGTGTTCAAGCCAATTTTTGCAGACCCAACATACTTGCAAGTTGATGATGATTCTTCATCAAATGAAGGTTACAAAGAGGACACAATTGAAAGGGCCGATGCAGTAGATATTGGTGGGTTTTTGGACACTAATGATAATGGCCCCCTTTTCTTATGATGGTGTTAACATTGATGAGGTAGAAGGATCATCTACCCTTATGGAGTGAGCCTTATTTTGGTTATGGGATATAATGGCCAAAACCACCTCTCAATGCAAAGAGTCAACTAGTGTCCAACTTTGTGACCATGCGATATCACGTTTACGAATTGTTGCATCGGATATCCAAACCTTTCATGTGACCCGAACCAATGAATTAATGCAGCCAAGCATGGTTTTCAAATGTGATAAGGTATTTTCAATCCATAGTGCAAGTATTACATTGATGAAATCAAACAACTTCAAACCATCTTAAAGGTATTACATTTCACCAAATTAATCCAATGCATGTGCATTATCTTGATGAAGGTAATGCACAAATGGATCAAAATGGTAAAAATGATTCCTTAAGGTACTACATATCTTCAAAATATTCAAGTGCTTACATATCAGTGTAATAAATGTCTTGCACTATTACTATAGATGACATAAAATAAGTTAAATCCTTTTTAAAAGGTATTGCATTTCATCATAATGATGCAAAGTTTAGGTGGCACTTTTATGTGGGTATTGCATTGATTCAATATATGAGATAAAATAATCGTTGCCTTTTTTGAGGGTATTGCATTCCTCCAATACCCTAAACCTTATTAAGTTATTTGTGATGTTTTCAACTTGCCCTGAAGGTATTGCAATTCAAGAAAAAAATCTAGTGCATATGAATTACCTTGATAAAGGTATTGCATAGGTTAGAACCTTCTTCTAAAAAGAAATTGCAATGAAGGTATTGCAAAACTGGTTTTTTCATTGGAGTAATGTTGTTCAAGTTAGGAAATTAGGTTATTTTGCAATTCTTGTATATGGGTGTTGAGAACTAGTTTAATTATTGTCTTTTATAGTCCTAAAGTAAACAAATTCAATGTAGTTGCAATACCTTTTTTTTATGCCTCTTCAATATCATTTTTGGATGTTGCAAGGTTAGTTGGAGTGTTGATGAGGGAGTTAGGTTTAGCCAGGTAGGTTGGTTCTAATAGGTATCGATTTCAAGGGGTAGTAGCTAGGAAGGGCAGGGGAACAACCTACCTCTTTATTGCAATACCCTCATTGGTGATGGTCATGGTTGCATTGTTGAAGATTTAGTGCATAAGTAGATAGTTGGGTGGGTGGGTAGGAAGGTAGCTAGTTGGGCAGTTGGGCAGGTAGGTGGGGGAGAGAGTATGCCTTTTTTATGCATAGGCAAGTAATCTAAATGTATGTAGGTGGGTGAGAATACAGCGGGCATGGGGCAAAAAAAACAAGTTCAAGAAAAAAAAGAAAAGGTGACAGAGTCGAGGAAGAGAAAAAAAGTAGTCAACCTGTGCTCACCACCTTGATTAGCAAAGGGATAGGCACGAAAGAAAAAGGTACACCCATTGGTGCACCATCCATCGATCGGTGCACTGGTGGGTGCTGGTTCACTCTGCCCTTGTCACACCATTTGCACAGATCAAATCTCCAACCAACCCCACAAAATGTGGGCATAGTGAACCAACAGCAACCAGCACACCATCCATTGGAAGCCCAATACGACTCAGTTATGAATAGAACCCCACTTAAATTTGACCACCAGGTTCCACAAAGTGGTAACCTATGTTGTGAACAATATTAAGTCCTGTGAAGTTAGTTCATGCAGAAACAAAACTATAATAGAGTGATCCTTAAAGTCAGGCGATCAGGGGCGAGAACGGCCAGTTTCAGCATAATACGACATCAAACACATAACTGGGAATGAAAATTTTACAAAAGGAAATAACTGGAACCCAAACTAGTTTTCCAGCAATTTGGGTGGTAAAGCTGAGTTTCATCCTGTGTTTCCTTTTCCCCTAGCCCTTTTTCCCCTTTTTCCTCAGCGCCTGCACTGCTGCTACATATATTTTCACTGCTCCTACTTGTACAACTACTATAATTACTCTCGACCCTTGCGCATTAAACACATCTCATACCCAAATGTAATAAATTTGCATTACTTCGTGGATACCACTGAAAGAGGGGATAGGGGGCTAAAGCAAAGGAGATAGGGGTGATTGCGGATACCACAGAAAGAGGGGATAGGGGCCAAAAGCAGAGGAGATAGGGGGTGAAACAGAGGGTGACTTTTAGGATAACTCTAATGTCTTTCTGCTACATGACCTTCCTTTTGGCTGCATAGTGTTCAATTGCTGCTACACAAACTCTACACTTCAAAACCAAGAGTCACTTATCAAGTGGTCTGCTCTGCAAGATAATCAAGAAACAAGCCACAAATGAGCTAACATAAATTTTATTCAGTTTGTGGAGTCTATATCTTGACACTCTGCTTGATTTGTAAGGATATAGAACCCTGTACAAGATATCCCAGGCTAATCAGCAGAGCTTTGAAGTCTTTCTGTACACTAGAAATCTCTGGAAACCGGGGATGGAAAATATGCTGTTAGTTACTATAAAGACAAGAGGCTTAGTTACAAAAAGAGACAGCCATCACCCATCTGAGTCCATTTCTTTGTTAGAAAGACCATAACCAACTGTGACATAGTGATGCAAGATGTCCATTGATAGTGACGGCAGACGGTGGCAAGAATATGGTCCAGTGCTTATCTTCACAAATGGCCATGCTAGCATCTGAGCAGCCTCAGACTCATCAATCCCATCTCCAATTACGCAGAACTTGACTGGCTTCACAATACTGAACCGTTCATAAATCCACCGAAAACACTGCAACTTTCCCACCTCCCGTGAGCTGTATACTGCATCCATACAATGGTTACCTCATTAGTGGAGCTGCAAGTCAAAGAGATGGACTTGCAATCCTTGGCCATCATGCATTCATCACCATTTGTAAATTCACACATCATGCAGTAATTAGAAACACATTTGAAATGCACAAATCATAACCTAGACCATGATGACATAAGTCAACCCTGCTAGAATCAAACTCGTGAAGAAGACTCATGTCATTGCCAACTCTCACTAGAAGGCCCTGGAGTAATTTTCACTGCAATTGAATACATAGTGACTAAACAAAGGATGGGCTCTTACTGTTTGAAGGATGGAAGTAGGGGTCAAGACGAAAAAGGAGGCACTTGACGAGGCTTGGAATCAAGGTACCCGATGTTACCAAAATGTTACAATTACCCTCTGAAGCCAATCTATGACCATCTTCTGGCATTTCTAACTTGCCCATTGCCTGTGCTAGTCCACTCAAGCCATCCTTTCCCACATTATTTGCTCTCTCACACTCCTGCAGCATTTGTCTTCCTTCCAAAACCCAAGGCCAAGTACTCCATATCAGTACTCCATCCAAATAAACAAGCCTTACCGAAGATGCTTTTGGTTCATACACCAACAACTTAACTAAGATGCTTTGTTTTGTCAAGGAATTGCTGTACAAGAATTAAAAACAATACCATCTCTGGAAGGAGGTATGACTCAGTGCATTAGGGCTACAGTTGCCGTCAACAAGATGGACAGTTTCAGGCTACTGAAGGGTAAACCATACCTGCAGAAAGCCAGCCATCTGTGTACCTGTCCGTTGCCTCGTACAAAAGTTGCCATTCCATCATCTGCTCATGATTTAAGAGCTTCTCTAGCCCCTGCCCTTCCATCCCCAACCCTTTCCCCCACCTTAAGACTCTTTGTCCAACCACAAGAGCACAAAGCATACCAGATAGTATATAGTCCTAAAGGGCATATATATATGGGATGGATTTGTTGCACCTTGGAGTACAGGTCGCCCACAAAACGGTGGCGGTAAGCAAGCTTTCGTTTGTTAGTTGCATCAGGGATCAAGCCCAAATTGTCATGGTCAAAATCATAACTGCTTAAATCAATGCCATCATCACAGTCCTGTAGTGCCATCAAATTGGGTTCATTCCAATCCTCCACCTGCTTTTTGCCCCACCATTTAGGTCTAGTCCAGATCAGTCCACTGTTGCTGACCAGAACTCTACTGTTATTGACCAACTGATCAGGACTTGAAGCTGCTAAAGTTCAGAACTATCAATGCTGCAGCTATTCGCTTGACGCTGATCAATTCTTTAATCAGTATATGCAAGAGTGCTTTTTTAGATGTTCTGGACAAAGAATTAGTGAAGCACTTCTTGTCATACATCGATGATGAAATGCTTCACCTGCTTATAGAAGAAGTAGTCATCACAAACTTCGAGGATGAGTTGTTCCCAGCGGTGCCCCAGAATTGTCCCCTCCCATGGATCCTTGAATCCGCTGAAAAGCTTTGCATATTGACCATTGGATAGTGTCTGAAAAATTATGAGCGTTTCATCCAAGTCCCACACAAATACCATCGGGCTGGAATTATTGGCTTGTACCTTTGTTTGAGCCACCTCATCCCCAACTGTCTTCTCAGGCATCTCTGGATTTCTTATCCCTTCAGCTATTGTTAAAATTGATTCAGTATGGAGTATGTAGCCTGTGAGATGAACAGAAGCCCAGCAGTCAAATATCTTTTGCAATAAGCAAAATGCATCAACACCAAACAAGGATCACAGAACCATTACATGTGTCACTCCACAAAAGCACCAGACAAATAAGCACCACCATCCACAAGCAGGTTTGGCTGACCAAATCAAGTCATGGAAACACAGGAATGGAAACATCATGCACGCATTTTGCCTAGACTCCCACAAGGGCGGAAATGGGTAAGGGGAAATAGGATCATTGTGGACTTAAGTGTAACACACAAAAATGAAGAAAATATCCAATTTGGCTACAGAATTCAGGTGTGATGATATTATTTTGGTAGAGACTACAAATTTGGCATCCAACTGCTCCATACAACCACTGTACCCAGTGAATTTTGCTTACCATGACTGGTGGAATCTGGAGATGGTGCAGATAAATAATGCCGTAACATTGATGCCATTGAAGAGAAACTTTCCACATCTTCTTCAGAATCTGGGTTGTCATAGAATTTTTCCCCTTTTGGCATCCTAATTGCATGCATGCACAATCAGTGCTGGTGCTTTCCAAAGAAAGATTTTGAGCACAAAAAAATATATAACAGCAGAAGAAATGCTTATAGCAAGCATGGAGCAAACTTGATGAGTAAGAAAAAATGTCTCCTTAGAAAAATCAAGCTTAGAAGAAATCAAAATGTAACTTGATTGCCATCAAATGACCTTGAAGGAAATTAATTCATGGTCACCCTAACTGAATTAAAGTTCAACTATCAACTAATGACCACCTCACAAGGTTTGAGAAAGCACATCTATTGAAAAGACTTGAAATATGCAAGTCGCTATTCCTCCAGAAAATCAAGCTTCTAAGAAAATAGAGGATAATACGAAGCAAGAGGTGTGGTTCTTCTCACCTGGATGCTGTTGAGAACTGGCAAGGACTCTCTTTTGAGGTGCAAGGACTTTCTTTCGAGGTATTTAACATAGGAATAGAAGATGATTCTTCTGGTTGCCACAGTTCACCAGAATCAAGACTTCCCACTTGTTTATGTGAAAGATGTTCAACTCCCAAACCTTTGTCCATGTCCAAATCAATATACTGCAATGGCCTTCCTTGCAAATTATCTCATATTATTGGAAGTCTAACTGTGTTTCTTTCTTCAAATGTTCTCAAGAGTGACAGGTAGCAAACTCATCATGTGAACATGATGATAAACCTGTAACTGCAAGAGACAATCATGATATACTTGAGATGGCAGGAACAATTGTATCAACTCTAGAACCCATTTATGGTGCCAAATTTTGGGTTATACACATTATGAAAAATTGCAACAGGGCGTTTTTTTCAAATAACACAAATTCTAGTACTCATTCTGTGAGTCTTTTGGTTCAAACATTGAGATGACCAAACCTCAATCGGATTGGCCAACAGATGTGGGTCTCAAACATATACCCCCCCTCAAGGTGCATGCTACATGTTTGGTGGGTGCTAACTGGGTGAACTCATGATTGTAACCTGTATTGGAACATGGGGGGCCATTTGAGTCTGTGAGAAAAGACTAAGCCATGAGGTTGTGAAAGTTTCGGCAGTTAGAGACTTGTCCACCTCCAATTGGAAGTAGTACCACCATCAGCAAAGTTGGGAGAATGTTAATTTGACAATTGGAAGCTCAAGACCCAAGTCTATTTTATGCATGTGCAATTTCAGAAGAACTTGCAGATCAATTCTGATGGCTAATGCTTCCTTAAAAAAAGGCACCCACAATAGTCCTTCTCCCTGGATCCAAGTCTAATTCCACATGGAATTTTTTTCAAAATTGAAGAACAACCAAAGACTACAGCAGTGCTTTTATCAGTTCAATTTCCTGAATTTGAAGGAGATACTCTAGTCTGAGCATCGAAATTGGAACAGATTACCAGTTCTCTTTAATCCAGAGCAGAATTAGGAATTAGCATCCCAACAAGGATCATAACTCCAATCATCTGGCAAAAGATGTTGACTATAAAGATGAACCAGAAAAATGACAGCCCAATTTGAAGAATGAAAGAATCATGGGAAGAACAAACCTGAGCTGCAAGAGAATCGTGTCAGGGAGTGTGAAGTTCAAAGAACAACAATTCTCTGACTGTTTTCCTCTACAAAAATCCACCAATCCAGAAACAATCAATTGCAGTCCCAAGTGCTGGGTATGATGATACAACTTACAGAATGCAATGATGAGAAAATACTATGCAGCCTGCAAAATTCACACATTTAGAGCTAGTACCCACAAAACATCAGAGTCGCCTTTGTTTTCAAAGAAATCCAAATCCAACTAGTCATCTCAAACCCCAATTAGCTGAAATTGAAACAAATCCTGCATAACTACTGCAGATGAATGGTAGTAAAATGGAATGGGTTTGCAATCCCATGCAAGATCTTCTTACTTCCACCGAGAGAACCACGACAACAAAATGAAATTACAACATAACAAACATCAGCAGACCCTAACTAGCACAGAAGCAATCCACCCAAAACTAAGGCAAGGATAAAAAGAATCCAACCCATTGATCAATTGCAGCAAAAACGCTCCCTACCCAAAACCCACAAAATCTTCAAACCAATTTAAGACAAGGGTGAGAAATGCACTCGAACCGTACATTTTCTTCAAGGCTTTGAAATGGCAGAAGGGTAAGGAAGGAGGAGGGAGAGAGAACAGGTCCGTGCAAGGCAAAACATGAGATCGAAAAGGGAGACAGATAAGATAGATATAAAAGCCAGACGCCCAACAGGAAAAAAAAAAAAGGCGACATGCAATCAATTGGAACCTGAGGTTGCTACTTTCTGAAGGCTGGGTCCATAAAGGATTTTTTTTTGTTTAAGACAAAAGTATGCGGTATCCATGTGCAGCGTAAAAGGAGCTTGATAGATGAACAGCAGCAGAGCTACAAGCGTCACAGACAAAGCACGTCTGTGATTTTCTTATCTGATTACACGCCGCCCGAGTACGTTACCTACAATTCCACCTCACACCAGCTACTGACGGTTCTGCTGCGAAGCAAATTCCGACATCCTACTGCTGGCTGATGCTGATAATGCTGATCCTTCTGCCGCTGCTGGTGGGGTCCAGAAATGCACAAACGATCGTCTCGCTCGCGACAAACGTCGTGTGCTGAGTAGTGACAACCCTCTGAAGTCGCTCAAACCCTAAACCCTAACCCTAAATGTGGACGAATTGCTTTGAATGGCGAATCCCGGCAGGACTAAATTTCCTGTCCTTTTTTTTTTTTTTTGGACTTTTGCCAAAATCATCATTCTTAAGATACGTGGCATCAGGGATATTTTTTCCAAATTTTAGACGTTGCGTCATTGCCAAGAGGGATTTAGCAATAAAATGGCGACAGGTTTTTAGAACCTGACTAAATAGCAAAAGAACTAATTTTAAAACTACTACCAAGTTACCAACTTAAAAGAAGAGTCCAAATGTGGCCCAAAATTCTCATATTTTGGCATTGTTTTCAAAATATTGTAACAGAAAATATTACCTTTTTTTCTTTTTCTTTTTCACATTTTGGTGAAATTTTGCATTAAAAAATCTATTGGGTGGCATCATATCATACTTTTTTCTCTTTTTTTTCTTTTTTTCTTTTTTTTCCCCCAAATTTTCACACCATGGTGACAAAAGAAAACCCAATGAGATTTGTACAAGGGCAATTTTTTGGGGGAAATTTTTTGCCAAAGTTGTCATACTTAGACAATTAGTTTCTATTGGTCACTAACCAAGACTCTTTCAAAGAATCTACTTTTCTATGTGACCTCTAGCCAAATTTGGTTAATTCCTCTTATGGATGATTATCAATTTGGCTAAATCCTCTTGTGGATGATTATGAGTTCACCTACTTGACAAAATTGGAAAAAAAAAGAACCCTAAGATTCATACCAAGTATTAAAGTGGTTACCTATTAGTTTGCCTAATACCCAATTACCATCCTTTGAAATGCCACATGAGCAACTTACCATCACCTTTCCTAACATCGTCTAATGTCATCATCCCATGCATTCATGCTTGCGGTTAATGTTAGTTACATTACAACATTTTCCATCCATGCCAATTCCATCCATTCCATTAATACACCATATGATGGTAACTCAAGGGTACAATGTTCAAAGGGTCTATGAACATCAAGAATTGTGGGGGGGGAGGAAGAGCATTGAAGAAGGGGCAAGAGATGGTGGTGTTATGTTAGTATCATGTTATAGCCTTGTTTTTGACATATTTTATCATCAAACTATTTGATGAAATTTATATTTTGAACAAGACTAGGTATTAGCTAAACATTTAGTTGTATTAACTTATCACCATTTTGCCAATAGAGTTGTATTAACTTATCACCATTTTGCCAATAGAGTTATATTAACTTATCACCATTTGCCAATAGAGTTGTATTAACTTATCACCATTTGCCAATAGGGATGTCACGTTCGTTTCTATCTTAACTTAACATCATATAATCCAAATATAAAGGTTTGAAATGATTTCATTGTCCTTGACTTGTCACCAAGATAACACTAGGTGTGATGCTACCTTTACCGCCCTTTCTCTTCAAAGGGTTTTATTTATTTATTTTCCCCCTCTTTGCTATTCTTATCACCCTTCCTCTTCAAGAATAATTTTGTATTGTTTGCATTTCCTTTGTTTTTCTTTGTCAAAATGATCATCCTTATTGCCTTTTCTTAAAATATTTCTTGTTTTTTTTTTTCCCTTAATTTGTTTGTTTGTTTCTCCTTTTGGCCAAAAATCATCATTCTTATCACCCATTCATTTAAAATGAATTTTTTCTTATTTTATGTTAATTGATATGTATCAAGCTCTAGGAAATTGGTCCAATTGTTCATTACGTACATTATGTTTTCAACTCCCTACATTAATTTTAAAAAAGCTTGATAGAACTAGATTACAATCATAATTTATAGAAGAAAATATTTGTTCGATATATTTGTTTATAAAGTAAAAAGATTGAAAGAATCAATTCAATTAATTTGACAAAAATTAAATAATGAGAGAAAAATAAATTCTTTTTTTTAAATCTAATAAGGACTTACATCAACAAAGTTAGTTTGAAATCATTCATATATTTTGGAGGCCAAAACAATCACGAGAATTAGCTGCTTTGGGAATATGCAATACCTTCCTTCCAAATCTTTGACCTAGCCTTTGAGGACAAAGCTTGGTAAAGGAAGCATCCAAAACATGAAGGAAAAATGTTATGATTTTCATTTTTTTTGTTGGGCCCTATTCGTATAGGAGGAAGAATAATCACAATTGTGGCATTGGGGGCCAAGCAATTCATCAAATCATGATCTTTATACTAAGAGAGTTATGTTAGTGTGTTAATGATATTTAAAGCAACTCCACCCTACAATAGTAAACATTCCATGTTAAATTTTGGAAGAAGTGCATAGCAAGGTGGTGCAAAAGAAGATTTGAAGTAGTTTATAATTTACCCTTGAGATACATTAATTATGGCCAAGATACTATGATCCAAAGGAACAATCTTCAAATGAAATTACTTGCTATGGATTGGTTAGTGATAATGATTAACCTTAGGTGTAAAATAAACTTGGGATTGTCTTGCAATTCTGAATTGAATTTTTTCATGTTTATGAGTGGGGGAAAATGAACATTAAACACACTTTTAATTTAGGGTGAAGGTGTAATTTATTGTTTTATAGTGGAATTGTTTTAGAATGATAAGGTTCAAATTAGGTCAATTAATGGGAAGGTTTTTTTTTTAAACATTGTTGAAAGAGGTGGTGTATTATCTTATTAGCTTTTATTTGTCACTTTTATTAATTTCTAGATGCATGTTGTTCGTTGTTGGGGGGGACATTTTTTGTTATTTTTTCTTAGTTTTTTTAAAGTTATCACATATTCACGTGTTATTGTTAGATTTTTATTGATTGAAAGTAATGTTTACATGGAGTGTAGTTAGAGAACACCATTGTAAAAGACATGAATTTTCATTTCTTTGTATTTTCCCTTGGTTTATTTTTCTATTATTGGCAAAAAAAGGTCTTGCTTTCAACATTATGCTTGGATTCAACAAGTCATAAAAATATCTCCACAAGTTGGGCACCAAGTTGTCACACCACGGTGATTTTGTTTGCTCAATTTAGTGCACATAGGGAATGAATTATTTTTGAAAGGGAAGCATGTTTAGCAATTTCATGTGAACCACCTCCACTGTAAAAAAAAAATGAAAACAAATCAAAAACAAAGTGATGTGAAAATTTTGACACCATGGCAAAGGAAATTAAATAATATCAAAGTTGGAAGAGCTATTTACTCCTTGTAATAACAATACAATGAATTATTTTTTTAAAACAAAGATTAAAAAAAATAAGGGAAAAAAATATGAACCAAACTTTTCACAACAAGATAATATATATAAATAAATAAATAAATCATGGGAAGCTCAACTCTCAACATGATGAATAAAAGAAAAGAAATTTGTGAGAAAAAAAAAAAAAAAACCAATGTAAGACAAAAACAAGAACCAACAAAAAAAAATGTTGTGTGAGGAATGTTCAACTCCCCATAACTCAAAATCATGAAAAACAAACAAAAGAGACCATGAAAAGGAAATTGGCAAAGCAATTCACAAACTCATCTCAAGGTACGATTTTGCCATGATGAGAAAGATTTTCCTTAGGGCCAAATGGCATACAAGGATAGTGTAGATGCCATTGGGGCAAGATGAGAAACCTTGAAAACACCTTCTTCACCAAAATGATGTTCACATGACATGTGGTGAGCCCTAGTGATTTTGGTGTTAACATGACATGTGGTGAGCCCTAGTGAAGATCTTTTAAGGAACTTCCAATTACTAAACACCCTAAATGGGATTTTGCCATGTGTCATCATCATGTCTATTATTATATTGTAAAGGATTTTTAAAACATATAAGGCACAAAAAGTTCAAATACATGTATTATATACATTTGTTATATGGGAAATTCAATTGCTTTTTAAAATTGAAAAACAATAGCCTATGTTCAATGATACATACATTATTAGTTCCAAGCATGGTAGAGGAGACCAAAACAAAATGTGTTATCACTTTTATCATGTGGAATGCATATGAAAACATGCAAGTAATATCAAAATAAATGAAAACTCACAAAATAAAAATACTCCATGCCCTTTAATGAATTTTTAAAAATCTACTTGTAAAAAAGTAAAAGCAAATGGATCTAAAAAGTAAATCAAAAGTATAATCATTAAAAAAAAACTGAAATTCAATTTAAGGTATTTTAAAAACAAAATAGTCAATTGAATGTGTTTATGAGGTTAAGATATAAAAATAATTATATTTTTTAATCTTAGGTCAAGAATACATTTCTCTTTCTATTTGTGAGTGAAACATGCTAAAGTAGAACAAAAAAATCTTTACACACAAACAACACAATTGCACAACAAGTATTCATGGGGGGACATTAATATATATATGTGTGTGTGTATGTGTGGGTGTGTGTGAATAAAAATATAGGGTGCAATATAATGGTTGTCGAGTAAAAATTATAAGTTAATTAGTTAAAAAATAAGGTATGTAATAATTTGAAATAATGGATTATAATTAATATTGGGTGGCTTTATATATATATATATATATATATATATATATATAATAAGGTGATAAGAAATAAGCTAGACAATTATCTAATACTCTTCTTTAAAATAATTGTTTGACACACATAGATTCCAAATTTTACATTAAGTGTGCCCTACAGGCAAGTATATTATAAAGTAAATGACACTTAATAAGATTAACTTTTTGAACTACATGATTGTATCAATTATGATATGGAAAAGTTTATAAAAGCTGAAAAAATAATTATTTTTTTAAAAAATCTATTTTCAACCTATTTTCCAAAATTTGTGATATTCTTCAAATTGCATAAATAACCTTTGGGGAACTATTTGAAAAAAACATTAAATACAAGTAAAAATATAGGGTGCAATATATTGGTTGTTAGGTGAATTTTATAAATTATTTAATTCAGAACTAGGGTTATGTATATTTGAAAATGACGTTATAATTATTATAAGGTATGTGTAAATCTTTAATATTTATTTTTTAATATAAAAAAAGCATGTGCATTAAATATTTGAGGTATTAGTTGTTAGTAGGTTTAATTATTGTGAAATAATGTTTTGATTAATTGTATAGGGTGATTATAGGTCAATAAGATAGTTTAAATTTAGATTTAGGACATTGAAGTGAGCATGGAGAAAAACATTTAATTTGAGATTTAGGGTTTAAGATTTTAAAATTATAGGAGGCGACGGAGTCTTCTTGCAACAATAACCTAATTTGGTTTTTTTAAGGTTCAAGCACAAGCTTCTATGTTTTCTTTCTATGTCAAAGTGGTCAAACAAATTTTTGGATTTAATATTTCAAGGAGCAACAAGCAAATTTTTCTAACTCCAAATTTTTTTAACTAAAAAATTAAATTAATATAAGCAATTGAAATTAAATGCCAAAAAATTATTTAAAAATCTGGGGTGACTAAAATATGTGCATATTAGAAATTTAAATAATAATAGGGTGGGGGAAATATAAATCCAAAATCTAATATACACCCCCCCCCCCCCTTCCCAAAATAGTTGTTTGACACACATAGGTCACAAAAATAACATTAAATGTCCCCCCGTGAAAATAATCCTTTCTAGATTCATGGGGAACAATTTATGAAATCCAAGCATAAGGTGCATTTATTATTTGTTTAAGGCATGTTAACCATGTTCGAAACATAAAATGCATTACATCCATAATAATAATAAAAAGTAAATTCCAATTGCTTTAAACCTAACATAATTTTTTTTTTTGAAGAGCTTAACTTTTTCATAAATTGAAATATTCAAGTTCTAGGAAAAATCTATCAACATGCATGATGATTTGCACATTGATAACGCACCATTTGAATTGTTTGATTTTGAAGTAAAATAATTGTATATTAGCCAAATAAATAAAATAATAGAATAGATGAGGATGACCATATAATATGGTTTATTAAATATGGTAAATTTAAATCCCAATTTTTATAACATTATTAAAAGATCTAAAATACAAAATTAACTTTTAAATTTTTTCTTAGATGAATAGGGATGACAAACTATCCTACTTTATCTTGTTTGGACCCTTCTTGGAACCTATTTCCTCCTTGCTTAAGATGTATTTTATAATGGTTCACAATACAAAATTATTTGTATACCAAACAAGTAGGTTCAAAACTTATTAAAATAAACTGAAGTTCAATGTACAATAATAAGGAACTAATTTATCCTTGGTCATTTAAGTTTTTAAAATTCAATACATAACACATTTATGATGGGTTTTAGTGATATTTTCAATGTACTTGCACTACACATGATAAATAAGATAAAATGACAAAGATGTTATTTTGTCTTATTGCATTTGAGTCTTATTTCACTTTTCAAATTTAGGTTTACAAGGTAAGTGATTATTAATAGACCTTTTTTTTTTTGCTAAAACAACAATATTATAAGTAAGATGATCACCTAGGAGGAAATTTCATTTACTATCTATTGTATGTTGTTTGTTTTAAAAAAAAACTTATAACTATTTCAAAACTTCAAAAAATTATAACTAGAGATATACAAACCTATCACAATATAGATTAATTATGGGTCTGGCTAACGCAACACACCTCGATGATAGAAAAACACACCTCTTAACCCGATCTGCCCTCTTTCTCCTTGACTAACCTGACCAGCTAATACTCTCTTTACCTGGTCAGGTTAGTCAGGGCGAAAGAGGATTCCCACATCCACGAATTGTCAGTGAGAGGAAAAATCCCTCAGGGTATCGGTATCACTCAGTGTAATGGGTATCCTCTTGGGTGTGTCCGTAATGGGTACCACTCAGTGTAATGGGTATCACTCAGTGTCAGGGTATCACTCAGTGTAATGGGTATCCTCTTGGGTGTGTCTGGGTTCGTCTGTCCGTCCAATATCCTATTGGCTAGAAGATTGTCCGACATGTGATTGGACGGAAGGGCGGAAGGGAGGTGAGTTCTCTCTCTCACTCATAAATGGGTATTACTCAGTGTTTATGAGTGAGAGAGAGAACTCACCTCCCTTCCGCCCTTCCGTCCAATCACACGTCGGACAATCTTCTAGTCAATAGGATATTGGACGGACGAACCAACAGACGGACACACACGATTTAGTGCAGAAACCCTAAACCCTAAACCCGGACACACCCAAGAGGATACCCATTACACTGAGTGATACCCTGACATTGAGGGATACCCTGACACTGAGTGATACCCATTACGGACACACCCAAGAGGATACCCATTACACTGAGTGATACCGATACCCTGAGTGATTTTTCCTCTCACTGACAATTCGTGGATGTGGGAATCCTCTTTCTCCCTGACTAACCTGACCAGGTAAGGAGAGTATTAGCTGGTCAGGTTAGTCAGGGAGAAAGAGGGCAGATCGGGTTAAGAGGTGTGTTTTTCTATCATCGAGGTGTGTTGCGTTAGCCAGACCCTTAATTATCTTTTAACACCCAAAAAAATTCATTAAAAATAGTTTTCAAAGCACCATTCATGATTGATCACCTTAATGATTATCAATTTTCAGTAGGATTCAAACCAAGATAAGAGCATAGTCGTGATGCATGTGAATTAACACAAAGTTTTATAAATCACATGTCTTTGTAAGTTTCCTTGTTGCAAGCCTTTTGTTCTTCAACATTTTTTGGAGTATTCCTATCTGTCTAAAATCTAAATTGGGAAGAAATCACCAACAATTGTAGTTTTATTGAATAGTGAATACCATGGTTGATATATGGATAAACAAAGGAATCTTGTTGTAAAGGAGAATGGAGTGCATACATGTGGTGGAATCAAATGAATTTTGCATTCCATTGTCATTAAAATTAATTAAAAAAAACTTCCAAATTACCTTTTGAAATCACTATCCTTAGCCACCCCTTGCAACAAATTGCATCCATATTTTTAGTATGTGGAGTTAGTTTCTTTTTCAAGAAATATTTTTTCTTTTCATATATTCTTCACCATGTGTTTTCTTAGGTTTAATGGCCCTATCATTGTTTAATATAGTTGTTTTAGTGTCTTAATCAATAACAATATAATCCATCTTATCATGTTCATTTAACAAAGCCAAGTGTTTCAATGGATTTTTATGCCTTCTAGGGCTGTTATGTTCCTACATTAGATGTTTTCCATTATAGCAAAAATATGATACAATCTTACAAAACAAATGTTCTTTGCATCAAATTCTTGGCAAACATTCCCAACGTGATTTCTTGGATTCTTAGACCCATATTTTATGCATTATATGATTTGGCATATAACATTGGTTTTTGAAATGAACTTCATGGGAACAAAAACGATAAATGTCTTATACCATAAGTCTTCTTAACTTCAATATTGAACACACAAAGGACCTATTCAAAACTACAACCTTATTGTGTGAAAACAAACTTTTGAAAAAAACAATACTTTAAAAATCAAACAAGGATTGGAGTCTATGCATTGTTTTGTCACATCACCAATGCCACATTATAAAAGGAAAAGACATTGGATGATATAATAATGGGAATTGTTATGAAGTTGCACATCTTTTAAAACACATACGAGCCTTGAATTCTTTGTCATCCTTGTGATTTGAAAAACATTGTTGAACATTTTAATGACATGTTAAAAACAAGAAATGGCCAAAATAAAAACAACTTGAAGTTTTTTTCAATTTTGGAAATAAGAAAATTAACATCATTTTTTAAATTCCCAATCAAAAAGTCAAAAGCAAAAAGATATTAAAGTTATCCAAAAATTAAAATCAACTCATGGGGAGCTCATTATTAATATTTTTTTAAACACTTGAAATAAAACGGTATTCTTTACATTGCTATGAAATAATAACATATTTTGAGTATATTTTAGGTATATTTTAAGTATATTCTCATAATGAATTATAGGAATTTTATTTACATTTAAGTAAATAATAATAATTTTGTTTCAATAAGTTGTGCCCTATATATTTTTGCATCCCATTTGGAATAAAATGGAAATGACCTCTTTGGAAGTCAACTAAGCATTAAAACCCCCTAATCATGTTTGATTTGGGATCAAATGTGAAACAAGGGATTCAAAGTTTCCAAATAAAAAATATAAGGGACCAAATCGGTTCTTTCATTGATTTTGGTGGAAAGCCAACTTCATCCCTAGTTTGATAGTTTTATCTCTTGTGCAAAGGTTTGACACTTGTTTTAAACTCTTGTTTGTTTAATTTTGCTTCAACACTTGTCTGTTTGATGAAGAAACATGTGTAAGGAGTTGTGGAAATGAACGAAAGAAAAATGTTTTTTTTTTACAAAAACTCAAGAACAAAACATTGAAAGCTTATGAGACTTTACCGAAGACCATTTAAGAGTCTCAAGAAAGGCACAAAGGAGCTGTTGAATTTGAAAGCTTTCAAAACTTGTTCACAAGTGAGTGCAACACCCATTTTCAATCAATGCCTAAGTGTGAAGACAAAACTTGAAACCTTAACAAGGAGTGGTAAAGTGGAAAGTGTTAGGGTAGAATGAAGAACAATTGGTAGAATGGAACAATTATAGTTACAAAATGATAGCAAGTGACAAAAGGGAAATTAATGGCAAAATGGAATGAAGGAGCGAATGGTAGAATGGAGTGGTTAGAGCTACAAAATGGTAACAAACAAAATGAAAGCTAATGGAAAAATGGAATGAATAGTGACCAATATGAGCTTTGGAGTGAGGATTAGGGTTAAAAATCTACCTCTAAACCCTCCAATTTCCAATAAAAAATATAAAGGCATGGCATTAGTGAATGTGTATTGGAAAAATGACAAAATATTCAAAGATTGTTTCAATTATCTCATTGAAGAACTTAACATTGGGGGGTTTTTTGGTTGGTAATGTGGATATTTTAATTTGTTGTAGAAAGATTTGTGAATTTGTGAAGTCCACAATTACCACATGGTCAACACAAACCCAAGTTATAATCCTTTTAAGTTCATTCCATTCCAACCAAAACTTGAAACATAATTTGTTTAAAACCGTAACCTTACTTTTCAACCCAAGATCAACTTAATATTACATGGTTTCTTGGATGCCCCTATAATAGATCACATTTTGTTGCGCCTTCCCATAAGCTCTTCCATGGGAAGAAATGGTTTAATGTAATAAGTGAGACCATGAAATAGAATGTCTTAGAAATTGTGTAGATTGGTCATGTAGATCATATTTTCATAACATTTCAATCCATTGCAAAACATTTTCTATAAAAACACCTAGACTTTGAAATTTGAATGTTTGCTTGCACACAAATGACATCTTCCTTGAATATGATTTGTATACCAAATCATATGAAGACCTTACCTTGGCATTATAAACACGTAAATAGTTTTACATTTGGTTATCCTTTTTTTACTCAATTCCCTTGCAAATACCCCTACAGACAATGAAAATTCAACACATAATTTGACTATAGCCATATGTTATCTATTTCTTTTGTATGTTAAAATCAAGCATAGGACCAAGTTTTGGGCTTTTCCACCAATCTATAAAAATAAAAATAAACATTCCCCCCTCCCCTTTGATGATGTAAAGGTCTAATGGCTTTTAAAAAGGTTTAATGGCATTTGTAAGGGTCTATAATGATTATGATTATGTAGGGGTTTGATGCTACTTGTGAAAATATGATGGCATTGTAAGGGTTTGTAGTGATGGTGTATAGGTTTGATTGTGTTTGTAGGGGTTTGATGGCACTTTTACAACTCCACTAACATTTGTAAGGTTTTGATGGCAAAGTGAAAGATTTGATAGAACTTGCACAAGTTTGGTGGCACTTGTATAATTTTGAAAACAATTCGAATACATAAATAATTGATCATATGAACACATTGTGGGTAGTTCCATTATTCTATAGCCTTTTTACAAGTTTTTATCTCCTCCCCCCCTTAATGATGTAAGGGTACAATGTTGCTTTTGAAGGTCCAATTGCATTCTAAGGGTCTATAATGATGATGCACAAGTTTGGTGGCACTTGCACAATTCTAAAAATAATTTAAAACCCAAAATAATTGAACAAATTATTTTGTGAATTTACATTAATCTACATAACTTTTATGGACTCCTCTCCCCCCGCTTTGATGATGTAAGGGTTTGATAGCATTCTAAAGGTTTAATGGCATTTTTGGACCTTTAATGGCACTTCTAAGGGATTATAATGATAATGTAAATGTTTGATTACACTTGTAAATGTTTAATCACACTTCTGAAAGCATGTTGGAACTTTTATAAGTTTGTTTGCACTTATACAGATTTGTAATGGTTATGTAGGGGTTTAATGATAGTTCTAAGGGTTTGATGGCATTTGTAAATGCCTGGTGATAATTACTTGTAAAGGTTTGACTTTCTTGTGTTTTTGCAAACTTGATGGAAGAGTTTGATTACACTTTTAGGGGTTTAATAGCAATTTATTATTATGGTTTGACCTTTTTTCATTTTTATAAACCTAATAAAAGGTATTGATTGCATTTGTAAAGGTCTAATGGCAACTTGTGATTATGGTTTGACCCTTTCCACAATTGCAAATTTGATAGAAGCTATTTATTGCACTTGTAGGGGTCCAATGGCAACTTATGATTATGGTTTGACCTTTTCCACCTCTATTGACTTGATAAAAATGTTCAATTACATTTGTAAAGGTTTAATAACATTTTTAGAGTTCTATTAATACTTATATTGTTTTGTAATGCATAGCACTTGTATAAATCTAATGATATTTGTACAAGTTTGATAGCATTAGTAAGTGTTTAATACTCACATATGATTTTGTTTTGACCTTTACGTACTTTAATAAGGCTTTAATGACATTTGTAGGTATGTGTTATCAACATTTAAAACTAGTTGGTTTTGCAAACAATGTGATTATGACCATCTATGATCTACAACAAATTGGGTAGGTTTGATGGTAGGGTGTGTGTTCAATTGATGTATTTTCAGCCTTTAAAGGACTGTAATTATTAATAAGGTGTAAGGCACTGGCATTGTGGTTAATGGTTAATTGATTTTTATTTTTAAAAAATACAAATGGAAGAATCTTTGGATGGGGCTACAACACACTTGTAAATTAAAGATGAATCCATGATCTCACACAAAAGTTGTTATTCAAAAGAAAAATCAAGGCAACAATTAGGTAAAAAGTTCAACAATAAATGGTGGAGTTGGTGCATTTGAGCACCATGACAATAACACATAACCATCGTTTTTCTATCTATATGCATAACAAAAAAAACCCAATTCATTTTTAACATAGTGTGGAAGGTAATTTTAACACCTTCTAAAAGACATATGTAGATTCACAACTTGTCGAGGACATGGTTAATGACCAATTTTAAAACACTTTCAAATATTTCCATAAATAATACATCAAATGAAGATAGAAGTTACAAAATAACATTGCAAAACGAAAAGGTTTTTGCCTGTTTGAAAACCACAAATGGCATGCTTCACAAAATGTGATGAAAATGCAAAAACTATGTGTGATGGTTACACCCCACCCATCTCATTTCATAGTTCATATTTTATTGATTTATATGCATGTGATGCATCTCTTATTTATTCTACAAGACCTAGTTTAGGTTTTACCCCATTAAAAAAATCTATGTCAAAATTTGAGATTTTGCAACAGTAGTTTAAGAGCATTGCCTTCATGGTAGGGCATATGAAGGTTCATGCTAAACAAAGATAATAACTTCTAATTATGTGGTTGTCTACCTACATTGAAATGAAAAGTATGTTAGTCATGAAACATGATTTGAGTTTGGTGAAAATGAACAGAACAAAGGTAAATAACTTGAAAAAAGCTAGGGATCTAGGTGTGATGACATATGTAAAGTTTGAGAGGGTGAAAACAATTTTAAACTTATAGTGAAGTTTCCATCCCATCCATCATTAGTTATGTCTAACATCTTTTTTTTAATGACTTCATGTGTGAAGTCCATGTATCTCTTATGTAAGAAGTTAATCAGGATAATTTTTGTTTTAAAAAAATATGTATTTTGGTTTTGTTGCATCAAATCTTTTCATTTGACACTTCCATTTACACTTGAACCCCTTTATTCCTTATATAATCAACATGCATTTTGTTATATGCATTCGTTGTAGGCATGTTTGCATTAAGAACTATTTCAAACCTAGGCATTTTGAACATGTCCTCCCCAAATAACTTGGGTCACTCAGTAGGTACTCATCATAATCATTAGTATGAATAAAAATTTGGTGTGAAATCCTATATAGCTATGATAACTACAATATGGACACATCATTAAAGTTGTTAGGATACCCAAGATCCAAATATATGAATAGCTTGTGGTGGTCAAGAATCATAATATTGTTCATGGCATAAATCTTTTTCTTCACATTGAACTAAATTTTATGGGCATAGGTGTTCTAGGGCTTTCGAATTTTGACGGGTGTCATTAATAAATTCAATGCATTTTAGGAACTTTGGAATCTATTTAACTAAAGTTGTCCTTTCCTAAACTATGAGTTAGTGGATTTCATTGGCCAATGTAGCATTGATGCATGATGCAAAGAAAATTGCATCATCACATACATTAATTTCACATAATTTCACATGAATGAATCAAACATCATTGTTGTGTCATGTTTCATGTATAAGATAAACCCTAAAAGGTGTTGCTTTACATTGAACTTTGATAAACACCTAGATAGAATGTGCACTTCATTTGTAAATCTTGTGTTGCTTGTGATTATGAGGACCATGAACGATGCTAACTCCTTAAACACCTTAAGTATAAAGTTGGTCAAGATTTAAAACACTGTTGGAGTTGCTTGCATCATACATAACATGTCTTGAACACCAACATCAAAATCCATTGAGCTCCCAACTCATCTAACTCACTTGCAATGAAAAAATCAAAATAATTAACAATAGCCATTATTGAATGAAAACATATGTTGTTTTTCATTTTCATCTTATCAAACAATTTTTCATTGAAATTCAAGAATGAATTACAACTTTCATTTGAAAAAAAGGAACTCGGAGAAGCCATTTGTGAAAATGAAAATGAGATGGACTTTGGGTGATGATTTTTTAAAAACTTCCCACACATGTTGAAAATTTTCATAAACCCCTTTTAAATCAATAAACCCTTTAAAACTTTTTGTTGACTTCACATATGGCAAACATTTACTTCAACCTTTGGTTGATTTCCCACATGCCAAAAAAAATTACTAAAACAACCCACTAACCCACACATTTTGTTGATTTCCTACATGCCAAAAGCAATTATTGAAAGAACCCACTAACCCGCAATTTTTTTGGATTTCCCACACATTAACCATAAAACTTTGCCATTAAAATAACATCAATAAAGTTTATGGCTGACATGTTTAAAACCTTGTTTTTCTAATGGCATTTGTGTGTGACCAAATGATTAATTGCCTTCTATATAAATAAAATAAAATTTCACATCTAATTTCTGTTTATATAATAATCTATTCAATTCATCTATCTCAAAACAAAACCATCCAATAAAATAGAAAAAAAATTATTATGAATAACAAAATCAATATCCATAAACTATGGACAATAAAAAGAAAAATAAATAACACAATACATACGTAACATCATTTTAAGGGAAAAACTTTATGGCTAGTTGAAATTATGGATCTATCAAGATATCAAAGTGCAAAAAATTCACTCCAATAACCATGTTTATTGGAAATGTGTGAGAGAATTTGAAAGGTAAGGCGTCTTTAATTGTTTTCAATTTCAAAATATTCATTCATATATATGAATGTGTTCATTTCTTAAGTTATATTCAATATAAGTACATCGAGTAATTTTGATGAGACTATGTGCAAGAATGATATAGAATAACTAAACTAGAAATCTTCACTATTAATTTAACAAATGCACGATGTAAGTGGTTTTTCAAAAAATGTATTGTAAAAGTTCAAACTTTCCATGATTTAATGAGAATTTTGATCAAATTCAAAAAAGGTCTTTCACATTAGTCATAGTGGGAATCATAAAAAAATGTGCAAATTTTCCACACCTTGACAAAGGGGAATCAAAGTTCAATTACAAAATGAGAATACACAAAAGTGAATTCATAAATATGATTTCAATTCAAATAAGTTCGAACTATAATTATTGACATTATGCATGTGTATAAAAACTTTATTTTTAAAATTAAACTAAACTAAATAGGTTGGTTTAGTTCAAAATCATTCCTAATCTAGACAAGTTCATTTTCAATGGAAACATATATTTCATTTGATAAATGTGTTAAAATTTCATCATGCAATACCTAATCTTTTACATATAAAAAAAATAACATCCCAAATATCTTGTAACAAAAATTGAAAATTTTATAAGTATCCAAAATTTTGATTTAACAAATTTTCAGTTACATTTTTTTAATGCTCATTATTAAAATATACATTTAAATCATAAAATTCATGTTTATAAAAATGTTCACAATTTGACAATTTGCAAGATTACAAACTTTCATTGATATTTTCAATAGAATTTAAATTTTCTTTTTTGTTCGTTTTGAAGGTTATCCAATGGTAGTCATAATGGCTTTATTGACAACATTGTTAAACACATCATGGGAATGAAACAACATTAAAAAACTATATATATCACATATGCAATTTGAATTCAATTGTAACACCACACCTACAATCACAAAGCCTTTCAATTGTTATAATTCATGAAAAAAAATTTATAACCAATTAATATAATACAAACCTTTTAAACATAATTCCTAAGTAATATTTCCTTATTGTTTTCTCAAATTGTTTTACTCAATCTACAAAAAAGAAAAGGAAGTTGATTTTGTCCAACTTTATATTTTTGAAAATTTGTGGGTTCAATGATTCTCACAAATTTTTCAAAATATTTTTTTCCTTTAAATTAACCTATTTCAACAATTGGTATTTCAATGTCACATTTGGATTGTTGATTTATGCAATGAATGTTCTTTAGCGGGGACAATTAATCATCTCAACTTCCTCTTTAATCAACTCCCTCCTACATGACATCATGTAAGAAAAAAAAAACTTAAAAATTTACAAAAGAATCACAAATGAATGCAAAAAGGATTGGAATAATGGAAATAAGAACCATAAGAATAAATTCAATAAACAAAAGGAAAAAAACATTTAAAATCATAACATTCTCAGATACATTAATGTTTTCCCATCTAACATTCTCCACAAATATATCAAAGATCATGTTGAAAATTAACGATAAAATCCCAAGATTCATCAATATTTAAATGTTTAATAAATTTGAAAATCATGATTCATAATCCAACCACAATTTCTCTAAAGTTGATCTAGTAAACCAAATCATAAGAATGAACTTCTAAAAAAATATTGATAAACTTCAAATTGTTCAATAAAGAACATAGGCAAACAATTGCAAACTCAGAATGGAACCTAGATTTGATTTTATTAGATGACGTTAAATGTTACCCAAACTTGTTACAAAACCAATCTAGGATTTATTTTTCATCAATAAAAACTTCTAGGAATAACAAACTAGTCATTACATACCAATTAAAAATGAGGTTGCCAAATATAAAAAGCTTGGCTTCATTAAACAATGAATAGCATGGGATAGGATCTATTGCCTTGAAATCATGCAATGTCATCAATTGTAGAGGTGTTTAATATTATTTCAAGCATAATTAAGAAGTTTCCTCAATACTCAAATCCCAAGTGGAAGCTTATTTTGTGCCTCACCCTTCTTTGCATGATAAGTGGGGAGGGAACCCTTTTCATTTACCTTGGAGTCGTTTTTGTCCACTCAGATAGTTTCATACAAATCATAATTAATAGCCAAGATTTTCAAGTCATATCAATTAGAGAGTAAAATTTCTCATTTGTAAATCTTTTACGTAAGACACTTTGATCAGCTCCAAATGTGTTTCACACCAAACAACCTTTAGACCAAAAAAATGTCAAAACTAAGAAAAAGTCAAAAAATTAATTGCATTCGTTGTTTGGTAAATTGTTTTCAAGATTGAACTTGCCCACAAAGGTTGTCAAAAAAAATCTATGTGACATATCTTTGACCTCATATGTTTATGAAAAACATGAAAAGGATAACATTTGTAACCATTAATTGAAGATTACAATCTTTTACTATCATTCACATACTATTGAAAACAAGAGTGCTTTCTAATTGTACAAGTAGGTGATGTGTTAAACCTCTTTCTCTATGTTGATTGTGCTTTTGAAACTCAAGTACATCTGTAATGTTATGATACCTTACAATTGTATCACTATTTATTATGTTTTATATTCTGGTATTCTCATTTTCAATAGTTTTATTTTCAATGGCACATTTTTGTAGTAATCAAAGCAAATTTGCAGATCTGATTTGTGTTTTTCTTTGACGTGTTACATGATTGGAACTAATCTTAAGTAATAATGATTTTATTCTTGGATTTATCATTTCAATGTGAGTAGTAAAGGCAATTTGAAAACCAAGAAAATCAATTTTGTGGTTTGATCCCCATGCTCCTATACAACCAAATATACATTGTTGAATCAATTCATATCAAATCAAAAACATGGTGCTGAAATTCTCAAAAACCACCACAATATATGAATTTCAAATTGATCATATATGTGGACGAGTGATGCTACATCAAAAAGAAAATTAGATACAACAAAAGTTTTTTTGGGAGAGATCATAAATCTATCCATTGTGCTTTCAAACTACTCTAGACCATGTGCCCAAATTTCATTATGTTCAATTTCATATTTAACAAGATAAACTCTAGTAACAAAGAAGCCATAAATATTGTTCTCACATTTTCAATCATTGTAGACATACCTATGGTACGTAATTCCAGCAACTAGCACAATGCCAATACTACAATTAGCCACTTGTTTTATATTATGGGTAAATTCAGCATTATTCATGCTAATGTTGATCCATGTTTATGATAATCCAAAGATTTGCCAATTTTGTTTACATGATAATTTTATCCTTTTAACTGCTTGCTTCCTTCAAAAGTTGGAAGAAAAATATATTCAAAATTTCAATAGTTATATAGCGCTACATTCAAGCTAACTAAGGCTTGAACATTGTCAGATAGGGCATAAATGATTCACCATATTTATGCAAACTTAAAATACTTTGCAAATAATTACCTCTTACCGTTCTCCACCTAGACATATATCTATTGTTTTCTACAGACTATACAAAACCACCTTAAAATCCCATTAGAAACCACATGTACAAATTTTGAAAATTTTGCTTGGCTGAATTAACCCAGTACTATTGAGGTGCATTCTGACTCAGAAACTTGAGTGAAGACATGGAAGAGGCAAGATACATGCCTGATACTTTGATGGGTGATGCTTGAAGTGGATGAGTGGAAGAAAGAACTCGTGTCTGTTGTCACCTTAAAATCTGCCCACTGTCTTTGGACTCAGCAACATCTCTCTTGAAAGCATTATCCATATCCAGAGGAACCTGCAAACATGTGACAATTGCCAAACAGTAACAAAGCTTCTTTATTACTTACATGACATCAAGGGAAATCATTGCAAGGAATGCTAATCACTGAATCATTTCAGGGAGGGATATACTCAAGGTTTTGGAAATTACTTTGTTTCACTGTGAAGTACCATGATGTACTCTGTTCCAGTATTGCAAGGGTTGTGCACTACACACACAAGTTACACAGCTGGCCATCCCTAAGCAGCAGTTGTCTTGTAGGTACAACAATTGTCATTGTGAAGGGACAAATCTATCAGATTGCAGAGAGAACTCATAAAAGGCCTTTGAAGGTGACCTTTGTGTAGGTTCCAGCTGAGACCAAAATGAACACGACAAGGATAAGTGCAGTCTTAACCTTGTGAGTTACTTTGTGCTGTCACCTTCGCTGTGAATAGTACTGACTAGCTGCTGTCACTCCTCACCAACTTCATCAGCTCCTGATGGTGACTGTAGATATGCTTGCCCCAGTATTCAGACAAACAACTACAAGTTATAACAATTCTGCATCCTGCGTTTCTGTCACATTTCCAGAAGCAACACAAAGACACAATCATGATGTTGGCTAACTAGCACTCCAGAAACACATACATCTTATGTAAAGGAACCAGACAAATCCATCAGCAAGAACTCTGGAAATCAAAATACCAAGCTCCATGAATCTGGCTGCACACCAGTTGAGGTCCATCTTGGGCCCGTTTCCTACTGCTAAGTTAGTTGTGGCACAAATCAGAACTCCTACTTCGCAAGTGCCAAGACAATGTAATATCACAAAGGAGAGAGCTGTCCTTACTTACAACAACCCACAAAAGTGAGACAAGGTTGGAAGACAGGCATCACCCACCAGCCATGTATAAAGTGCCAAAAGTAATAAACAGTATCTGGTACATCCCTGTGCTTGCCAACTTGACTGGCAAATCAGAACTGCAGGGAGCTACATTCCTAGTATACAATTCACATACCTTGATGAGTGTCAACTGCAACAGCTGACAAAGTGATCTTCTCAATGATGCTCTTAACCTGGACTGGAAGAAAGTGGACAAAGACTATTCTAAAGATTACAAACTGAGGACCTTCACTCAAGTCTACAATCTTGTACACAAAAGGCACACCAGTCTTGTACATTACACAGCACCGTTCTTCTGGAAAATACACAGTCCTGGAGGCCGCATATATCCTATGAAAAAATCTACAGATTTTCAGTTACTCCCTTTCGGATCAGTGATGAAGCCCATCCTTTGCAAATCCAAAGGGATGATGGTGAATGTATTTCTCTATGCAACTGCAAGAGTAGCCTGTATACAAATGCGAGCCAGAGGTTAGGGCCACAACAAGGATTCAGTTTTGGGCATGTATAGACCAATTCACTGAAAAAAAGATCACTATTAAAACATGACCACCATCCCAAGGACTGGAGTTGAAGTCTCCTATCTTTCCCCAAAAATTGAATTTTGTACGCACAGTAGAAGAGACTTAGGCTGACCAGCTAAAGGATCTCCAAAATAACCAATGGGACTGTCATCAACAAGCTTGAGTAGTTACCTGTGGTTTAAAGGTAGAGTTAATCTCCTACAAGCAATGTCAAGCCTTGATGTTGAGGTCCAGGGACTCTTTCACTTTGAATTTTTTGGATTTGCTTCTCTTCCTGAAAACAGTCATCAGGGAAACCAAGCCTGTCTTTGGAGGTTGAGCCTTGTCAATCTCCTGTTGCTGCACCAGGTTCCTCATGAACTCCAATACAGCCTGTCAGATCTAACCATGTTAGCAACTCCAGATAACCCTAATTCAATGAAGACAGAAAGTCCCATCTTCATACACAAAGTAAGCAAAGCATGTATTTCAACTTTGCCCAGACTTGCAAAAACAAATTGCAAGATATATCTTCTTACATGATAGGAAAAGCCTATTTATATGGCTGCTTGGTATGCATGGAACACTTAGAAGGTGAATAACAACTGCAGTTAGAAACTCTGATATAAAGCAGGCAACTCAATGAGCTGATACCAGAAAAGATATAGCATTCTCTAATCCCACTTCCAGACTGCCAAAGGAGTGCACACATTCATTGACAACTTGAGGATCAAGTACCTCCTTCCCTTGCTCTGCAACTTCCCGTGGAGGTATACGCAAAGGATTGCCATCCAGAGCAAGCTTCTGGAGGCCAGTCAACATGCTGAAGGAATCTGGGAGCACTGTGATATGGTTGAAGCTGATGTTCAAGTCTTGCAAGCTCTGCAGATTACCAATTGAGCTTGGAAGCTCCCTTAGCTCTGTGAAGTTGGATGATACATCAAGTCTCCTCAAATTTGGCAGGAAACAGAGACTTTGAGGAACACTCTCCAAGTGGTTGAAGTGCACATCCAAGTCCGTTAAATTGGTGAGAGAAGATATGGTGGTTGGTAAGCTCTTGAGGCTGTTGAGATGCACAGAAAGCCGCTGCAATGACTTTAGGTGGCCCACTGCCTCAGGCAATGCCTTCAACTGATTGAAGTCGGCATTTAATTCAACAAGTAACGTGCACAGGCCAATTGTCCATGGCAGCTCCTCAATGGAGTTCTTCTGGATGTTCAGAGTGGTCAAGTTGGTAAGGCATCCAAGAGCCTCTGGCAACTCCTTGAGCTGATTTGACTGCACATCAAGGAAGGTGAGTCTTGAAAGCTCTCCAATAGACTCTGGCAAGGCTTGTAACCTATTTCCTGTCAAACAGCAGAAAGTTCTCAAATTCTCAGATGATTATCCTCAGACACTTGAATTCAGCAATTGTTATTTAGCATGTCCTTGTTCGCCAATGGGGTTGTCCAAAATGCTTCCAGCCCAAGTTGGTTGAGCCCAATCTAGATGATCAATTCAGAAACTGTGAACACATAATCCTTCACGTGTTGGAAGACAGTGGAAAGTTGTTCCCAGCAACTGTGACCAACCAACAACAAAGCGACTCAACCAGACTTGAGAAGATCCTTGCAGATGAGACCACAGTGAGGTCAAGTCTTATATGCTAAGCCTTCTTCAGATGTTAGTGGTGTGTACAGTCCTTGTGTCGTTCAGTGTTGTAATATTCTAAGTCCCAATGCCCCAAAGAGAAGCTCCCAGTTCCAACTGCTCATTGCAAACTAGAGATGACCCTATATATGACATCCCCCAAAACCTGCCAGTCAGGTGTTGCAGCAGGGGTCACTGTAAGAACTTACCTCTTAGCCCTGGTGTGCAGCCCACCTACTGGTCACACACAGGAAACCCATGTAGAGATGACTTGGGATCCTGTGGCTTTTATACACAAGGTAAATTTGAAACCTCTATTTAAGCAAAACTTTAGCAAACACAAATCATGGCCAAGAGAACATCAATGGCCCCTGGAAAGGCTGCAACATGACAATTAGCAACAGGCATTTGTTGCGTAGATTTGTCACCTTCATCGGATCTGCTTTAGTTCTCTGTTTTTTTTTTTTTTGGGGTACCATAATTACATTCTTCCATCCATCCCAACAGGACACAAGAGTGGCATTTGCTTGGTTGCATTATTACCTGATAAGTCAAGAGATGTGAGATTTGTTAGTAGCCCTATGGACTCAGGGAGCCAGGATATCCCCTTGCTGCTGAGATTAAGACTCTCCAACTTTTGGTCTGCTGCATGCTCCAAAGTCTCCAGCAGCTGTGGTGAAAAAGAGTGGATGCCTTCCATACCATCCTTATCAGCAATTTCTATCTCCAGACCCACACAAGCAAACAACCTGATTACAAGCATACCCTAAAAGAAGCATAGTACCTGCTCCCACAAAAACTTGCTCATATTGGGTTCAGCATAAACCATCATACTTGTCAACTAAAGCTTTGACAGGAGAGGGCACAAGCCAGAGTAGTTGGAGGACCTGGTAACCTAGAGGATGTTGCTGATGTTGTTGTGCCTCGATGTGTGGAACTCAATGCATCATTTGATGACAGCCCTGGTGATGATGACTGCCACAACTGCTGTGGTCCTGGAGACCTCGCAGACCAAGATGAATATCTTGAATCCAGAATCTCTGAGCTTGTAGCATCTTCAGAGACAGCAGGCAGAGCATTGAACTTCTCAGATGCTGAGTGATTGCCAGCAGCATCTCGGTACTCATGCACAACACCATTGCCTACTGGGCTGTTGTTTATTGGATGAGATGCCGCACTCTGGACTCGCGATAGAAGAGCTTCATAATGGCAATGTCTTGTCTCAATCTCCATTGTGGCAATTGCCATGCGCTTGTTCCCTTGGGCCTGCACAGGTAGGGGTTCTTTGTAAGGGCATGCATTGAGGAGTGAGACTTGCAACCTGTTTTGGGTGCTATGATGTAAGGAAGAGCATTTGCAGAGGAGAGACAGTGACTGCACTGCTGCAAAAAAACATACATAGAAACATACCTCTGAGCGCAGTACATCTTCACGCATTTCTTGAAACGCTCGGAATACTGGATTGGGAACAGCTGCAGGTCTTGTCTTACTGAAAAGCTCTTCCAAACGAGTTGCTAGTGCTGCGTCTACTCTTGCCAGCGTCTGCTCCGCAATTTGAACCTCCTCTGGACTGGGCCGGGCTGGCAGTGAGGCTTGCAGTCTCCGCATCTCGGAGATGACATCCTCGATCGATTCCATTTTCATCGTCATCTTTGCCGCACATAACCCCCACTGTTGTACACAGGAACGAGAGAATGGAAATGCAAAGCTCCCCCACCTGCAAGCTCGCTCGCTCGCTCGCCCGCTCTTTAGAAAGAAACAGCAGTGACGCTCATATCCATGTTTACAAGACCTAACGGCATGTCGATTCTTCTCCCTCCTTCGCTAACGAAATGTCAGAAGTCTACCAGATTTCAGAGCAACCGGGATCGTCTTCTTCGTCTTCCCTGCAAATGGCTGGAAGTCTTTTGCCAGCCACAATGTGTCGGACTTCAATGGAGCAGCAGCAGCAGCAGCAGCGTCTGTGTGATGATCTTGTCGTCAAATTCAGAAGCAGAGCTGCACGTCGCATTGAGGCAGAGAAGATATGGCGACAAAAGAAATGCCTATTTGCATCCAAATGCTCAAAATCACAAGGCAAACAAACTGCACTGCCGACGAGATGCCTTCCGATCAACAGACTCGGACAGTGAACAGAGGAGCAAACGATCCCTGAGCGCCGGAAATGGACAAAATGGAAAGAATTGAATCATGAGAGCAACTCCACGACAGCTAGAAACAGAGAGTTCGCGGGCCAGCGGAAAAACAATCTGACATCAGAAAGATCAAAAACTTGGGCAGGGACTCTCAAAAATTCGAGAATCGAAGAGAAGAATTGAAGCGGCGATGAGTAGCGGCGACAGTTCCTGGCATCGGAATTTCTGCAACAGGACTCTCTAGAAAGACACAGAAGAATCGGCAGACAAGCACAACATAAAGTACTGATTCTCCTCTAAACGTGCGGATCAAGAACTCGTTGACGGAAAAACCAACGGCTTCCGATGAATCAAGTGGCAAAGACTACTTCTCCGGAGAAACACATCCAAAAAATAAAATAAAGAGAATTGCTCAAGAGTAGTACCAGTATTATTCGCCCAGACAGAAAGATTCCCGAGAAACAGTTCAGATTGCTGGAAATTTTTACCGGATTGCAACGAAGAAATCAGGGGGCTCCAAATTAAACATAAGAGCAGAGAACGCAGAAATGGCAAGAAGAGAGAGGAAAATGGAATAGCTTCCAAACACCACCGAAATATATATAAATCTTGTACCAAAAAAACCCCCACCCCAAAAATAATAACACAGGCGAGAGAGGACGGCAATTAAGAGCCGTATAGTAGCAGTTAAGTAAAATTCTCGCAAAACGATGGAAGCAAAAAGGGAAGATTACTGCAGAGAAGCGACAACAAACTGGGAACCCAGCGCAACACAGCCATCGCTGGTCAGGGCGTCGCAGCGAGGAAGACGATCTCACAACCGTCGGATGGGAGAATCAATCCAACGGGCGATAATATTTAGCCCACAGGAAGAGGCCAAGCTTTGTTCTAGATGCTTCGTCATCGTTTTTATTATTATTATTATTTCAAATTTGCAAACTTACCATTTTCTTTCCTATTAAAATAAATATATAAATATAATAACAACAAACCCCACCAAAACCCCTCTTTAGATCTTGGTTCCCAATTTCTCATTTTTCCAAAACACCTAATAATAATGATGCCATTTTTTTCCCTTAGTTTCCTTGATTGCACACAACATGTCTTTACAACCCCAAAAATAATAATATTATTTTTTTTATGTACCCCAAATGAAATCCCAACTTGTTATTATTTTTGTAGAATTTTTAGAATGTGAAAAAAAAAAGCTCCAAAGCATGTTGTAATTTGGTTGCATTTTTGATATAGAGATCATCTATTTGGAAATTGAAATGCTATATACATTAAAAATTTCAAGGGAATTTTTTAATTCTTATTTTTTCCACTTAGATTCTCTAGGAGAGATGTTTATGCTAACTCAAATTTTTTGTTTGTTTATTTATTTATTTATTTTATTTAGGCTTGGATCTTGACCACTAATGTATTGGTGAAAAGGGGGGAGGCATGGGAGACAAGTCTTATTATTAAGGCCCCACTTAAGAATGCCAAACTTGCCTTTGGCTTCTTCTAATGGGGCTTTTGCTAACATCCAAATATTAGTATAAAACAATTCCAAGGAGCTTTCTTGTACAACATGCCACAATCCTTGCAATTCATATTTAGAGCTTAGCTTGGGCTGATGTTATGCTTGCATCAGACCATTGAATGAAGGGCCCAAAATAATTGATTAATTAAATAAAGGGTGCCATGGACCTAGTAACAGGTTCTTAACAATGAATATTCTTTCAAAATAACCGTTTTAAAAATATTCAGCCCAAAGAAAATTTTAATTAAAAAATTCAGCAAAAAAATTTCACAATTGCTTACAACGTGAAAGGGTGCTTAAGAATTTTTCTACTTTTTCATGTTTTGAATATCACCAAATTATAGGCTAAATATTTTTATAGATGATTAATCATCACTTGAGCAACATCACAAAATTGACAAGAAAAAAAAAAAAAACATTGGGTTGATTAGTCCATAATTTTGTTTTGAATCTAATAAAAACTTAGTGTGGCCCATGTTGTTGGCCCAAGTGTGGATAGGACTATTGCTCTTCAAATGCAAAGAGCTTATAAAAAATCTCAATTGTCAAAAAATAAAATAAAAAATGAAATTATTTCTGGTGAGAAAAACGACCCAAAATTCAATAATACCTCGAAACCACCTTTTAAGTCCAAAAATTATGAAATCACTTCCAAGAAACCTCACATGTCATCAAAATAAATCAAAAGGCTTTTCAAAAATACCCATCGCGTTTGCCCTAATTTCTCTAAAACATTCAATTGTAATTTTGTTGAATTTAGTAGACAAAATCATTCTATATTCAATAACTCTTGCAAATGACATTGTTTTTTGGGACATTGGTCCTCCCTTTGTGTTCCTTCCTTTCACTTCTTGTTTGGTGCTTTCTAATAAATTTTATGAGGATTTCATTTTTAAACTACATTCCTTAATAGATAGATGTGTTGTGAGGCTTATCTTCCTCACCACTAGAGACCTATAAAATTCATTCATGTATAAAGGAAAAAAGTTATGGAAGATGTACTTCTTCATATCTAGAAAATCAACATTAAAAAAAATTTAAAACTTTTTGTGGCCCCTTTTTTGGATGCTCCAAAATTATTTGCCACAAAAGTGGCTGATTATACCACCAATGGGGATTGAAAATTTTAAAAAACCCACATGGGGTTTTTTTAATTTTCAAATTCCAAAAAAACTTGTAAAGCCTCCCCATCTAGCCTACTTTGAACAATTCAACTTTGGCATGAAACCATAGTTAAATGTGTGGGGTTGAAAACATAATGAAAAGCATCAGTGTTTTTTTTATAAAATAAATTTTATGAAAGTTTGTCAAAAATTATTTAACCAAAAATTAGAAAATCTAGTCAAATTTATGCGAGAAATTTTTTTTCCAAAATTTTCCCAATTTCTTTGTCAAAAAATGGTAAAACTTCCACCCCAAAAAATCATTTTGCAAAACATCCCCCCCCCCCCCCCCCAATCAGAAAAATAAATCAGTTTACATATTCTTTTGGGCATTTAGAGCTTTCTAAAAATATGGTCTTTTCCTTCTTTTCTTTTTTATTTTTTATGTTTTCCTTCACCAATTTGCAATTTCACTTTGATATGACTCTAATTAACGACCCATAAAATATTTTTAAAATCTTTTGTAAATGAAAAAAAAAGTTGGACTAGCAATATAAAAGGATTTTTTTTTTAAAAAAAAATTCTGTACCCCTACTCTTGGACATTCCATGTCTCAACATAAATGGACCATTCGTGTGCCCTGATTGGGTGACAAGGAACCAATATGCACCCAATTCCCCCAACACACATGCCTGGTTTGACTGAATCTGCAATTCTTTTCTTTCTTGATAAATTATATATATATATAAATCACTAAATACAAAGTCCCCTATAAATACCAAATAAAAAGCACAAGACACTTTTCAAAAAAAGTTTTGCAAAAATGATTTTTCCAAAGAACAAAATTGTGTGAAGGAAAAATATTATTATTTTTGGAATATTCAGGAATAGTTTACATATCTTGGTCATGGAATTTTGAAAATTAATTAATTAATTAATTAATTAATTTTGAGCATTCCATTTTTTTAAATAGAATATATTTCAGAATATTTCAAAAGATTCTTCATTTTAATTCACACAAGGAGTTTTTTTTTAAAAATAATTTAGGAATATTTCAGTATTTCTAAAAATAATATAATTTGTGCCAAAGGCACCAAAGTACCAGGGTATTCTTCTATCATGTTAATGCAATTTCATTTAATCTCTAGGGATGACTCGCCCGGGACCGAGAGCAGTGATTTTTTTTTTTTTTTTTCAATTTTGTGATGTCGCTCAAATCGGGATCATCCATCCATAAGTATCTTTAGCCAAAATTTGGCAATATTAACAACATGAAACTAAAAACAATTAAACACCCTTTCATATTGTACACAATCATAGCAATTTTTTGCAAAATTTTGCAATAAAAAAAGGGATTTTCTATAGATTTTCTTTTTCAAAATGGTGAAAACTCACCAATAAAACAAAATCACTAACCAAGTGAGATTTCCACAATAATAACATTTTACATAATTAACATCTAGGTATTAAGAATTGATTAATACATGAACCGCTTCAAAAACATATTCCACAAATTTTCATAATCAATCTTATGAATGAATTTTAGATATATTAAATAAGTGGGGTGAGTGGAAAATCAATTTTTTTTCACCAAGCATATATTTTAACAACTTTTAAGGCAAATCCCTAGGTTCGTAGAAGAAAAAGAGGTACATCAAATTCCCTAATGAAGAGCGGATGGGTTACATATAATTTTCCCAAACCCTAAATTACACTATTTAATTTCTATATTAATAAAAATAAAAAAGTACACAAAGAGCTTTACATGTTGATAACAACAATTATGGCTATATTTGTAGTGGGAGGATTTAAACAAAAGCCAAATAAATTTTACAAACATTTTGGATTAGCATATCCACCATTGGTTGGTTGATATATTTTGGTTTCACAATTAAGATTTAACACTTGACATCAAGGTAAGGAAAAAAAAAAAAAAAGGCAAGGATCAAATTTTTTAAGCTTAAATGAATGTGGAGATTTATGTGTTGGAAGGGAGAAGGTTATTAAATATTATTTTCCACATGCAAAAAGATCATGCTAAATTAATTAACCTACCAAAAAATGCTTGAAATTGGAGACTTTCAACCACAAGGTATAGATTCACATTTATTTCACACGATTGTGAAAATTTCAATTTTAAAACATATTTTGGACTATACCTAATATATTTAATTAAGCAATGAGAGTGTAAATATAACACCCATGAATTAAAGACAAAATGCTTGGGACATCAAAGGATGTTAAAAATTGACTTCCATTTACTATACCTTACCATAAAACCTTTAGTTCAAAATTCATAATGTATTTTGTAGCAAATTTGAATGTCGACTTAAATATATCGAAGGTTACATATTTACCAAAAAAAAAGCGAGGGGGGAGAAATGAAGGGTTCTATATATTGAGGCAAGTGTTTATTATGCTTTGTAAGATTCCTCCTTTTGTTCATTTACATATATAAATTTTAATTTCACATAACATATTTAAGCTATTTTTAACTTTGCAATTGGGTAGAATTACATTATTTGACACAAAGTTTTAACTTGTTTAAAATATTAATAGAATTAAAATACGAAGTCCAAATCAAATGAATACACAATTAAAAATTAAACTCAAGATAATATAATTCCTATATGTGATGAAATGGTTTAAAGACGAAAAAAATCTCATATTCAATGTTTAAACAAAATTTGAATCGCAGTTGAATTTAAAATGGTATGGATCAAATATCAAAATATGGCTTCTTGAATTACATGAAATGTTTGAATAATTGAACCAAATTCAAACAATGAATGATGTTTAAATCAAATGTGAACAAACTAAAAAAGTAGCAATTATGTATGGAGCTTGATCCAAACCTCAACAAAAATGATGTTTAAATTCACCTCTAAATCCAACTTCAATCAAATATGAAAGACACGTCAAATTTTAATGAGATTCATCAAACTAAATGTTTCTAACACAATCACAATGAGTGCCAAAACAACATCAACGACGATTACTATTTAGGTACACCCTATCATGATGCAAACTATGGAGCAAAAGCTTATTACAACAATTAATTTTGGAATCATTAATGTAATGTTATAATTATTGAAATTATAAATCTAATGACCACCCATGTGGGAAGTTGAAATGGGCCTCCTATTGTCATTCATTTTCATGTCCTTCAAAAGCTCATATCTTTCAATAGAATTTCAAGCTAAATCTTGATTGTTTGTTCTCCAAAAATTGTTTTTGACTAATTGAAACTTCAAAAAAATTGCATGAATTTTTTTCCTTGTCATCTTGAAGGGGTGTTAGTTTGAGTCCATAGATATTGCAAGCAACTTCAAAAGGCCTTCCATGACCATATTCAATGCACATGAAATATTTAATGCATGTGTACTAAATATCAAAATTAAGTTACACCAATAACACCTTCAAACCAACTATACAAATATACATTTTTGATTAGATGGCATTCCCATTTTTCCAAAGAGTACAATAGCAAGAAAGAAAATTGAATTAAAGCAAGTATGTTTAACTTTTTTAGATTTTGTTGTTTTTAAAACAAAGGCTCTTTAATGATAAGAACATAGGTAGTCCTCTTTAATCTTAGTAAGCAAAATTGATCATTTGTATAACTTGTCACTCAACATATGGGTGATCGTGACCATATTTATAAAGATCCAAAAGTTATTCCACATTTAATAAAAAAGATAATCAAAAGGGGGGGAGAAAAAAATTAAAATCTAACATAAGTTAACAATATTTTCATACTACTTTTAAAGTCATGATGCCCCTACATCATCATAGCACCATATTTCATTAGAATCAATGAATTTTTCATTTTTAATATAAGGATATCCTTACCTATTTTGTTAATGATATAACAATATTACTCCTCCAAGTGGATTATGGGAATGGCCTTAATTAATCACTTATCTCAAATACGTAAATATTTTTTCTCAACTGATGATTTAAAAATACCAAATGATGTTTTTTAGAATGTTTAATTATTTTTTAATTATTTTTTAAAAAGGGTGCAAGGGTATAACAATAAATTTTAATTTATGTGATATAATTTCCTTGTGTGTTTCCACCCTGTTTGAAATATAACAATTGATTCCAAGTTGAAGATTGATGCAATTCAAAAGGTTGTCACAAAAATATTTAAGTAAACTTTCTAATATAATGTGTTCTAAAAGATTTGAAAGTTTCAAGTGCACTTTTTTATTCCATGCACTATGACAAAAGGGGATGTGTAAACTTTTTGAGATGAGACTAAAATGAATTCACAAGTTTAAATTTGAAATGAAGTCAATGTACACAAACTAAAAATGACTTCACAATTTATACAAATTGGAACCAAATTAATTCATAAATGAATCAAAAGCAATTCGCATTCATAAAACACATCAGGATACAAATTTGGGAGGAGTTACCATTTTATTCTTTATAATATATTTTATAATTAATAGTGGAAACAATATTGTAATGTCATAAATTCTCAAAACTCTTTAAGAGTTATGTGTTCTACAACTTTGCAAGCACATAATTGATATATGTAGACTTCAATTTATGAACTTCACAGGAACTTTTTATAGCCTTTGAAATTTTAATGTTATGTATTACATGCTCCAGTTAATGGTCATTTAGCCCCTTTATTGGATGTTTTAATGATTGGGAATTAAATTGCCAATGATTTTCAATCATTTTCTTGGCCATAACTTGTGTTTTAAATTTTCAAATGGCCACTTTCGTTATTTACTTTTCAAAACTTTTCCAATGACCTAAAGAACACAAAGATTTGAAACATTATGAGATTCCAACTCCCAATGTCAAAATCCATTTATGAATGTTTGGGACTCATTTTTTCAAACTTGTGAAAATGTGTTTGAGTCATGGGAGAATCTTCCCACATGTGTTCCCCTTTGTCATTCCTTAATGTTGATTCAAGCCTTAAGTTAGGGTCACAACATCCAAATTCCTTCATCTTAAAAGAGACATTTTATTGACCCTTTTAGCAGTTGGTCATGCATCTAAATTAGGGTTACAAATTCATTTTCACTTAAGAGGAAGGTCACTATCCTCCTTAATATTATGGGATTCTATTTGAAATCCCATGGTTGATTCCCCATGTGCTTGAAAACCAAATCTTCATTTTGTTTTTTATTCAATTTAAGATTCCTTTTTATTTTTAGCACAATTTGTCATGAACATGAAAACTAAAAGGATGAATGAAAAAAGGATAAATCTAAGTTTAAATCCAAAACAAATTAATCAAAATAAAAACACAACAGTTAAAATTAGGAATATGAAATGTGCAAGACCAAGGTACAAATAAATTTTTATTATGATAAAATAAGACAATATAAACACAAAAATAACATAACAAAGCTATGGTGTAAAATGATATCTTAAATTAATGTTGACTAAATTGAAAGTAATGGGGTCTTAGTTTTATTTATATGCCTTTGAAGACCTAGTTCAAAAAAACTTCCATAAAAATTTCCATGTGTTCATCAACTAATTTGTTTTTAAAAAACTTCTCAATTACAAATGAACTATGAATTAATTAGGACTTAACTAAATGAAAAATTAATTGTGAATCAATTAAGAATTAAGTAAAAATAATCAATTTTTTTGGGGGAATGAATTAGGAATTAACTATAAATTAATTAGAAGTGAATTGAAAGCTATCTAAGAATTAATTATGAATCATAAATGAACATCGATATGGATGAACTTCATTTGTCATGTGAAATGATGTTTAAAACACAGCCTCAAACAAAAAAATGCAATAATTTTTTTAAAAATGCATAATGGTTGAGGTCAAAATTTCAATTATTAAACACCTTGTTGGGACATGTAGATGGAAGGTGCAATCACAAAATAATGACTTACACATGTCAAGGACAAGTCAAAAAATTAACAAATAAAAAATTCAATAATGAACAACAATTAAACAACTTCATAATTTGAAGAAAACATGATGCAAGTTAAACATGAAATACGTTATGATGTTTGAATTATGTTTAAATATTGTTATTTTTGCAAAAGGTTTTGTATGATAATAAACGTAGTTTATAAAACACTGAATCACCTTTTCACATCTTTCCTAGGTGATTTTTGCATTATAATGTAGTGTTGCAATTTTTCACCTTAAGTTTCATGTATTGTTTGCACAAAATGAATTACCTTGGATAAATACTATTAGCAAGAAAATAATATCTCAAGTACAAATTACCATTGACAAATGACATTTAACATTCCTATTTCATTATTCAACACATTTATAACCAAATGTGACCTATCTAACATGTTGAAGCCATTATTGTTTCTAAGAGAATTAAGAAATTAATGCCAAATCCAGAATAATTCATCTATGGTTTCAAGAATGGTGTTTTAATTTTCATTATTATTTAGGTATTTCTTTGAATTCATGCAACATCATAATCTTTCCATTAGTAACACGTACAATCAATAAATCAAACATATCAATGAAACGTTTATTTCCATTATTATTCATTTTCTTAACCATGTCATCCTCAGTTAGATGCCTCAAATGTGTTCTCTAAACACGTTTAAACATTGATAATAAACCGTTTCATAGTCTTTCCATTTCCATGCTTTTTCCCAACATGTAATATTCATCAATGATATTTGTAGCCATTTTGTAAACATACATTCATAACGTTGTAGTGCATTTTTAGATGTTCAATACTATCTTTCTCCTTGGAACAATATATGAATCATTCTTAGCAAGAGTGTACATAATTTTCAAAATTTTTTTTTTTTCATCATGTAACATTGTCTAAATAATTTTTCATCATACATCGATGTTAGGTTAAAGTGATCTTGCAAAATCCTTTCGTGCCGACCATGTTTAGAGCTTTTTTAGGTCTAAAAACCAAAGTTAGCTTTCTTCTCTACTTAAACAATATTTGAAGTTTAACGAACCAACAAATCTTTGAACCACTCTTCTCATTCATCGTGAGGCAACTTTGCTTGAAGCTTAACCTTCAATTTGATCGTGTAAATCTTGCTTCCATTGATCCATGATAAACACGGATGCAAAGGACTAAAAGATTATTCAAACCCTAGAGAACAAGGAACATTCCTTGAAAATCCACAAATTATGGTAGATTTGGGGAATATGGATGAAGTTGCTCTAAATAGACTGATAATTAAATACAATTAAAGAAATACATTTGGGAGTTTATTTGTTCAAGTGTGAACGGAGCACCAAATAGGGTACTTAACGTATGTACACTCCCCCCGTAGTCTGGCACGTAGTCGCTCATGTGTGAACGGAGAAGACGGGGTAGCTCTCGCTAATAATGTGAATACGGGAGCAGACAATCGGAATGCCGCGCGGGGACCGCGAAACCAGCCGTGCAGTTAACCGCAGATGCCATAGCGGTCAGCCAACAAGGAGTAAGTAGAGAGAAGTTCGGCGACGACAACGCTCCTCCCCTTCTCTCTCCGAGTTCCTCTCCCACTCCGAGATTCTCTCTCTCTCTCTCTCTCTCTCTCTCTCTCTGTTTATTTTTCTCACTCTTTAGAATGTTGTACAGTGTTTTCTTTTCTTTGTTTTAGACTTTTTTATTTTAGGGTTTTGATTTCATTTGTCGTTGTCGTGTCGGTGCTGGATTCTGCTTTTTGTTTTCAATCGCCGGTTCTTGTTTGCTGTTGTCTTGCAGCCATCTTTTTCTTCTTCAGACCTCTGGCTGATTGTTGTTGTGTCGTTGGATGTTTTGTTTTTGCTTTTGAATGTGTTTTCTCTTTCACGTACCCACAGGATAGGGTTGACGTTTAGGGTTACTGCGTCAAGAAGTTTTGTGTCCAGGAGGAAGAAGGAGAATCAGTAGTAATGGCGGTGATGGTGGCGGCTGAAGTGAGCATGTAAAAGGTTTCTATGCCGACTCTCTGTCTTGCACCTGTTTGTATATCAACCTGGGGTTTTGCGCGGCGAGGCCAATAAATTTCTGGAATTGGGTGCAAATAAGGGCAAGAAGAGAGCTATAGAAAGAGAGAGTAGAAAGGAACATGGCGGCGGAGATGACGCAAGGAGGTGATGCGCAGTTGGCCTTAGCAGCCGCGGGACCTAATTCCATTAGCGGGAAGCTGGAGGAGCCTGACCACTCCAGTGCCAACTGGTATTTTTCGAGGGAGGAGATCGAGAAAAACTCACCGTCGAGAAAAGATGGCATTGACTTGAAGAAAGAGACCTACTTCCGCAAGTCATATTGCACCTTCTTGCAAGACCTTGGCATGCGCCTTAAAGTGTTAGTGTTCTCTCATCTCTTGTTCCCTTCAACCCCCAGCATTGTAAGCTATGAGATTGTGTTTAGCATCGCCACCCCTGTTCTCTGTGTGACTCCTCAGAGGTTTGGGAAAAACTCTACTAGTCTGCAGCCACAGTTTCACCTTATGAAATGGTTTCCCCAGGCTGTAAGGAATAATCTGTAGATTTTTGGCATGAGACGCCAGTACCTGATGATGATGCTGGTGTCTTGTGTCAGGTTTTTTGTGAATGTTTATTTCTGGAGACATGAAGCATCTTTCTTGATGTTGTTATTTGCAATATGTAGCGACAGTTATTCAACACTGTCCAGTTTTCTGACTGTAATCTTCCCCTAATGTGTTATCACTTTGTATTTATGTTAGGCATTAAATACCATGCATGTTGCTCTTGGAGCTCCCTCAATATGCATCTGACTGTCACTGCTGTTCAAGCTGTGCCTTAGCTTTGGCTTTCTCTTTTTTCTTCAGGGTTGGGTTTCCTCTTGTTCATGCTTATTGATTGGTTGCTGGTGTGTTGCTAGATTTGAGTTAGCGGTCTAATGGATTATCTCTGAATCCTATTCAGGTTGACTTAACAGCATTAAGTAGGGAGGAGTTCTCAGTATGTATGAAGCTAGAATATCACAATTTCTTGTTGGCTATTTGTGAATAATGTTAACTTATTGTGGGCCACTCAGAAAAAAAATTGTGTGGAAGTAGTAGAGAAGATGTGTGGCAAATTGTTGAGGTGAGTAGTGTTATGAAATGGGTGCAGTCCACAGGTGACTATTGCAACTGCTATTGTGTTCTGTCATCGCTTCTTTCTGCGCCAGTCACATCACAAGAATGACCGCTATGTAAGTTTTTCTTTGACTCAGAATGGTAATGTAGATATGGCTTGGGATCTGTACATATCATTAAGGAGCTGTGGGTGATCACAAGCCAGCCTGGCCACAGCAGCATGGTCAGAGCTGGAGTCATGTTATGATACTCAACCAGGAGTTGTTGTATGTGCACAAAGTGCGCACAGCAAGTTGTTTGAGAAATGGGCTTGGGGACTCGAGAAAGTTCGTTTTTGTAGAAAGTAGGGCAAGCATTTGACAATTAGATGGTCAATGACATGCTATTGCAGATGGTTGCAAGCATATGCATGTTTATAGCGGGGAAAGTGGAGGAGACTCCACGATCATTGCGTGATGTTATCCTGGTGTCCTATGAGAATCGCTTCAAGAAAGATCCAGCTGCTGTGCACCGGATCAAGCAAAAAGTAACTGACCTCCCCTTGGTGTACATTGTCTCCTGCTAGAGGCTAGAGCATCAATGAACTTCTGCAATGGCCAATGTGGCCCTTCAGGGCTTTTGGAGAGCCATGGCCAAGCATGAGGTTTGAATATGTCGTTTGCATTTTTCTATTTTCAGGGCCTATTGTAACTTTGGGTATTGATGGTGAGTGTGATGTTTGTCGATGTTCAGGATGTCTACGAGGCAGAGAAGGAGAAGGTGCTATTGGGAGAAAGGCTGGTGCTGACCACATTGGGCTTTGATCTTAACATTCATCATCCCTACAAGCCACTGGTAGCAGCCATTAAAAAGTTTCAGGTGGCTGCAAATACACTTGCACAAGTCGCATGGAATTTTGTGAATGATGGGTAAGCTTGTGTTCTTGAGCAGCTTTTAATGTGGCTGCTCAGTGCTGAACCTCAGCAGACAGTGTCTTGTTGAGCTTGCCAGTTATCATTTGCTGCACGTATCTGCCATTTCTTTAAATCAAAAAGTGGCTGGATACAGTTCAGCTGCCTTACCTTGCCCTGATTCTCTTGCATGAATTGGTGGAAGTGCAACTTGGGTGTGAGGCAGTATTAGTGTCCTTTGCAAAAGCAAAGAGAGGTCCAAAGGAATTGTTATATCTCCTCTGTGTTTTCTCCCGGTGTCTCATCCCCTTCAGCATTGGAGTGAGACTGTTGGAGGAACTGTGCAGGCTGCGCACATCGCTCTGCTTGCAATTTAAACCCCACCACATTGCTGCAGGAGCAATTTTCCTGGCAGCCAAGTTCCTCAAGGTTAAGTTACCCTCTGATGGTGACAAGGTTTGGTGGCAAGAGTTTGGAGTCACACCTCGGCAGCTAGAAGGTTGGTTTTCTTTCCTTCAGCCTAGTCCTTTTAAAGGTTGATTCTTCATGAGCAAGGCTGTGGCACCAATAAGAGGAGGAGACGTGTCAATACAGTCAGAAGTTTGATGTCAGAGATTGAGGAGTCTTCTCACCATGACCAGTCTGTGGCTTGAAATTGACATGCAAGTGCATCACCTATTACCATGCTAGGTTAGGGAAGGTTAAACAACATGATCTCATGATGATATTCCATTTTGCCTAGAGCAAGGAAAGGTCCTTGTTTCCGCAGCATCTCCAGACTGATGCTGTCTTCTTGCAGTAGGTTGCAGAGCATCCATATTCTGAGTTTTGTGACTTCTGATTTATGACTGTTCCTGAGTGAAAGTTGTGTGGAGCTCCTAGGTGAATTTCTTGCATTTGTCATTGACAAGGTCACACTTAGTAATGTACTCAGCTTATGCTGAATGTGTTCAGGCCCTTTTAACATAATGAAAGTGCTCCCTATGCTCTAATTGTGGTTTCTCACTTGCAGAAGTTAGCAATCAAATGCTGGAATTGTATGAACAAAACAAGTCAGGCACTGGCTCCCGGTTGAGTGACCCTACTTCCAGTGCTGGACCTAATAATCAACTCAAAGGACCTGCCACTGCTCAGGCTACCATGCATGGTCCAGCTAACGAGCAGTCCGGCCTTCTGCCAGCCACAGGGAAGACGCAGTTACAGGAGGTGAAGACAATGAATGGGTTTGTGGATGTACAGGCTGGACAAGGAGAGTTCACTGAGGCCCAATCATCACTAGAGGAGGGTGAGGATATGGCTGAGAGCAAAGTAGGCCTTGTTGAAGTAAAAACAAAAACTGAGGTCACTCTGCAAACCCTTGTATCAGTGACAAATGTGGAACTAGGTGATGGAACAGCTGCATGGAAGCCTGTAGAAGCATTGAAGCCAACTTGGGGGAGCCTGGAAAAAGTTAACATGGATAAAGTAAAAGCTGCTGTGGAAAAGCGACAAAAATCACAAGGAGGAGCAGTGGATGCCTGTCCCACATTTGACAAGGGGGAACCCAGTGATGAAGAGGTATAGACATTTAGTCTGCTGCCACATTGTGCCTTAACATGCTTGACAGATGCTTGAACTGTAATGAAGCATCTTTGACCCTGCTCCCTGTTGTAGCCCTGTTTGTTGGTGTGTGTTGTGTTAATAGGTGACTTGAGATGAAGAGACATGATGGATGATGTTAATGGTGCCATCAAGCATGACTACAGAGAGTTTGTGAGACTGTTGACCCTGTGATATTGTAAACTCTTATGTGATAGTCTTTTAACAAATTGAGGTCAGCAACAGATTGTTTCAATGTGAGTTGCAGCATGATGATGGACAATTTATCCATATCTTTCAGGAGGTCTTGGAGAGAGAACCGGAAAGTGGAGTGGAAGCTGCAGTTCATGCAGTAAAGTCAGTCACAGACCCTCAGAGGCCAGAAACAAATGTGGATATGTTCAATAACAAAGTCAGAGCTCAGGTGGGAGATCCAAAGGAGGCTGTAGAAGAAGGTGAATTGGCAATGTGTGAGACCGGAGATTTGGATTTGCATTTGAGGGCAAGCAACAGAGATGAGCAAGATGCAGGGAATGTTAAGAAAGAGGGTCTTGAAGAAGGGCAGATGGTTTTCAACAATGAGAGAGCAGAGGTCAATATGGTGGCAGGAAATTGTGTTGAACATCAAATGCCATCAATGAGAAAGGCTGGGGATTCTATGATTGAGCTGGATAAGGTCAAGAAAGGTGGTTGCAACTTTTCTGCAAGAGCTGAGAGTGTTGAACATTTGTCAAGAATGAAGCATCATATCATTCCTGGGGTCGGCAACAAACTTGAACATCAGCAGATTGATCATGCAGGAAACGAAGACCAAACAGTGAAGGTTGGTCACAGGCTTGAACATGACTCAGCAGATGGGAAGAGAAAACGAGCAGATGCTGGGGAGGCTGATGCTGCAGCTAAAAGGAAGAGGGAAGTCTCTAGTGTTGAAGGCCATTCAAGTGATAGAAAAGTGAAGTCTCAGGAGCATGGTCATCATGCTTATTTGGAGGTAGTGACAGCCAAGGAACCTTCAGGCCCAGTGGAGGATGGTGAACTCCCATCAAGCAACCAAGGTAACATCTCAAGACTCCTGAGGGACCTGTTGACACAGAGTAGATCACCAGGACCAGACAAAGTTTATGTTGTGATATGAAGGTACAGTTGTTGATGCTGTGAGCTAGGATGCTGTGGAATGTGTGCAGCTAGATCCTGTTTTTCAATTCTGAATTTCAGCATCCAAAATAAATGTAAAAAAGTTAAAATGATAGGATTCAGCTTTGGAAAAAACTGAATGATCATTGCTGTTTACATTGCAATTTCACATATCATGGGAGATTAACTTGAGGTGTCCTTTGATGATGGGCACTGGTGAATTGCTTGAGAAGTGAAATCTGGCCTCTTGTTTCTTGGACTCTAATTCTACTTGCTTGGAACTGATTTTTCAGACCTGGGAATTCCATTTTCACCTCCCCCCCCCAGGTTGGGTGAGAAAAAGCCACATGCTTCTTCAGCGAGCCATGAATGTGTAGCAAGATCTCCAGGGAATCCGAAGGGGCACCATCAGGGCATGGGGAATCAAAGTAGGGAGGGACATCATGATTTGTGGCATGCTGGGCATTCCCTTAATCGGTCACACTATCACCATGCATCTTCTCACTCAACTCATCGCCACTTCCACCAGCACAGGCTTGATGCTGATAGTGATCGCCACTTCCTTGCACATAGAGAGCATGTGGACTATGAAAATGGGAGTTGAGAAGAATCTTGCACGTTGACCTCTGAAGGCAAACATCAGAGTCGCCCCGAATTCTGGTGGGCTCTTGACCTTGTGATGTGGACACAGAAGTGCAGACTCTCAATGAATTAGTTGTCCTGCAAAGCTATTATTGAATGAGATGAGATAGTGGTAGTTAGGAGTTGGATAGTTCAACCAAGAGTATCTTGGAAAGGTGTCTCTGCTTATCATTTTCTGTGGACATGTTCTACATGTAGATAATGCAGGTCTAGAATCCACTGGAGGCAGCTCTGGTTCTGGCACCTAAGTTGGGAGGCTATTTCTGGTAGATGGAATTTGGATTACCTTATTTTGTTGCAAAGACAAAACTGACAGGAGCATCTGATTAGTTGGTTCTAGGTGTTAGGAAGCCTTTTGCCTCTCTGAATTGTAGTGAGAGCAAGTGTAAAATTTGCAGTGGAGGACCTTGGAGTAGACTGGCTGTGCTGTCATGAGAAAGCAGTAGCTTTTCTAATGAATGGATGCCATCCATGCTTACCTTTTTTGTGGGAGAGTGTGACTTTCACCCATAACTCTTTTGGGACCTAATGAAGTCAGTGGGGTTACTGTAAGGGTCCATTGGCACTGTCATTCATGATGAATGTGATGGTCTGATACTTTGTGACTGGCACTCTCAAGTTCCTCAAGTTTATGACCACTCATTCTTGTCATCTTTGTTTTTGTATGGCTGAACTGACCAAGTGGTTGTGTTCCTGTGAAGTTTTCTCTGTAATTTGGTGGATATTTCACATGGCAGATATATTGGGATTTATGAGATGCCAGAATAAGTTGTACAGCTCTACAGTCAAGCTGGTTACCTAGTAGCTGCCCTTTACCCCTGTGTGCCATTTCCATGGTGTGCCTTGTCTTATTTTGAAACAGTCCAAATGTAAGAAGCTACAGCACCAAGAGAGCTTAAATGTTTTTGAACGTGTTGAGACAACTGTGGAGATCAAGTGGGAATTAAACAGTGGAGAGGATGTAAGGTGGTGGTTCATGTTGTTTTTTCCCATTGAGCAAATGTGCCACCTCTTACACAGTGAACAGGTATCGAAATTTCTGTCAATGCACTGGGGGTGCAGAATGTGGAGCTTTGTGACTTTCTATTGGGTGGTTGATTACAGCAGGCTCGAAATTAGGATTCAGGTTGGAGACTCTGAAACTTGGTCACAGAGAAAGATTTTCAAACTGCAGTTGATGTTTATCAGAGGAAAGGATTTAATTGCTTGTTTCTTTTTTGATACTCAATTTTTGTGTGTGGGTCTACATTTTGTTCATATAGTTAACCTTGTTCTGGTGCTTTCTCCATGCACCAATTCTGAAAAACACTTTTGTGTCAAATCAAGCAATTTGGTTGGTAGTGATTCTTGTCGGAGCATTGGGAGTTTTTTGTAGGGGTTCGATTGGTTGTTGGATCTTGTGGTTTGTACACTTCCTATGGTGGTAATGAATTAGTGTTACCTGATTGTTTGAAAGGAGCTCCTGTACCTGAATGTACTGAAAGACGCACCCTAGTGGAAAGGTTTGTGGGTACATCACAAAGTAGCATATATGTTGGTAGGAAATGACCGAAGTCTGCCATTTAAGAGTTAGGGCAATGCACCGGAGAGTGCATTCCTGAACTACTCACCTGCCTGAGGCAGAGCCAGGGTGCTTATTTTGGGAACATCCTACTCCAAGTACAGCCTCAAGCGGGCGCTTATTTCAGGAACTTATTTCAAGAACAGTTCACTCTGAGGATGTCACCCCCAAGGTGGAGCACAGGCAGAAAATTGGTGTCACAGAGGTAGGCACAATAGGTGGCTACTATCCAGACGGTTGTTGGTATATGCATAAGTGATAGTGGGTCCTTAGTAGGTAGGTAGTGAAATTAGCAACTCAATTAGCCACTGCGGTTAGCAATGGGAATTGAAAGCCAATGGTAAAAGTCTTTCCTATAACACACACCATCCATCCCTGATAGCTCATTGCTCATTTTAGAGAATGATCCTTCTTCTCCCCCACAAACAGACTTTGGGCATTTGAATGGCATTTAGATCTTGGCTCAGGGCAGGTGTGAGGCTTCATTGATTTCAATTGTGTGGTTTCATTGATTTCAATGTAAAAATGTGTGATTTGTGATTATTTGATTCTGTTAGTAAGTCAAATATTTTTGATATATGCCAGTGTTGTATTGATCTTGTTAATAACTCCGGGTTCTGGTTTTTTTTTGGGGCGGGGGGAGGAAGAAAATAATTCAGAATTGAAGAACCTCTTGGTGTTTTCAAAAACTCAAAGAACTGGACCAGTTCTTCCATGAAGAACTGTGAGTGTCTTTTTTCTTTACAAGGGTTCAAGGTTCTAATCGTGGGACCATATGCTTTGATCATTGGTGATGCTTTTATCTGACACCCTTGGGAATGCAAGAGGCTCATCAGATACACTTTAGAAACCTGCAATGAGGTTGGTAGCATCAGGGTATTGGAGGGTGTGATCGATCACAGATGACTAAGTCCTGCTTGTTCTGAAAAGTGTTGAATTGTAGTCTGAGTTACTCTATCTGCCTAAATCTGCTCTAAATGGGGCCTCTTGTGTCCAACTGCACCCAACCCAATTTCCATTGCTGCCCACTGGAAACAAAAAGGCCAAAAAAAAGGGTTGAGAAAATACCTTCCATCTGAATTTCCCCAGAGCAAGGCTGCAATCGGTTCACAACTAAACATGCCTAAGGCCAGGTGCTTTACCAAGCATAAAAGACCTGCTCCAAATTGTTTTCCCTGTGATACCCAGAGGGTACCATGGGAAAAAGAAGGGAAAAGAGAGCAGGGCAGGGGTTAGGGTTTCAAGAAAAACACACACACACACACACACACACACACACACACCCAACAAAATGGGCATTTCAGGTTTTTGAAACAAACACCCCCAAAACAGTGGAGGAAAAAACACACTGGGTTACATGCCCTCCAATTACACTAATAGATTGGAGCAAGGTCTTTTGGTCTTTAGGAGTACCTATTTTGCAATTGGGACCAGTGTTTTTTTTACTGATGAAATTTCACCAGTTTGCCACCTATAGCAAGGGCCTGCCACAACCCTTACTTAAACCCCCCCCCTCAAAAAAAGAGGTATCAATTTTGCCAAGATCCTAGGGTTGTGAATTAGGGTTAGTTGATCAAAAGATGTGACCATGGAGTTGCTCACTAGTGAAAGCTCCACAGCACTTCTGGTCAATGTTGTCATTTGACATTGTTCTCAATACTTTAGCCATATATTCCCTCACCTACACTATCTCACCATCATTGTATGTTGTTGTCTCTCTCATAGATGCATAAGCTTTTAGGTTGGTGCTTCTCATTACACAAGAGATGTTGGAACTTGCTTGTTAAAGATGTGTTGCTTTTTAAGGTTTTTTTTTTTTTTTTGTTGAGCTGTGTGACACTATTGTTGGGGGCGTGAGGGATCCACCCAAAAACACAAAAAGCTTGGGAAGAAGAACATATGAGGCTAATCGCATCAACTAAAAAATAATGCTAAGTGCACACAACTCATATAGGGTTCTTAACCATAGCTACATCATGGATGACAAATTCAATCAGATTTTCATCTGGTGGTGTCACACTAGTAAACGTTTGTGTTCGTCTGTTTTTTTTCATTCATTGTTTGTTCTCTGTGTTGTTCCCTTGGCCAACAAACTTCTTCTTTTTATACAAAATGGAAACCCTAAAAAGAACTCTCACACTTGCAAAGTTCTTTTTTCTTTTTTTTTAAAAAAAAATCTCTAGTCCATGTTGTTAAGTTACACTCGGATTTGTCACAAATTGATCCAATTTTTGTTTTTTTTAAATCAGAAGCACTTGGCAAGCAAAGTAGTTTTTTTATCTCATTGGCAAAACCTGACAAAAAAGCTTGTGGGCATTTTGCCAGTCCCTCGTATGTATTCAGCACGACTGGCAGCCTTGGCGATCTGTTCACTCTTTCGTGCTTCAGCAGCTGCTCGCAGATCCTCTGCTTGCCGATGAGCTGCAGCCAACTTGTTCATCAGCTTCTCATTTGCATGTGACCACATGCGTTCCACTTTCACCTGTAAAAGAAATGCCAAAGAAATTGTCAAATTTTACAACAAATATAAATATCAAAGAAATTGTTAAAATTTACAACAAATATAAATATCCAGGAAATTGTTAAATGTTTTTACAAAAAATATAAATATCAAAGAAATTGTTAAATTTACAACAAATATAAATATCCAAGAAATTGTTAAAATTTACAGAAAATATAATAATTTTTCTCTTTATGTATCCAAAGAAAACCAACACCAGGATTGACCTTGCCAGAGGCATTTCATTTTTGTGTTTGAAACACCTTCATAGGACCCTCCTTCTGGTACGGTGGTGGCACCGAACTTACTTACGCCATGCACTAAATGCTCACCTAAGTTGGCAAATCATCAGAATAATTTAAGGTGCGTTCACACGTAATGTTAGTGACTCAAGTTTTGAGTCGCTTAACACCATTTAGGATTTAATCCTAGTTCTCATGAAAGTTTTATGTTAGACTAACATTCAATTAACATTAAGCAATCGTGATTTTAACAATGGGTGCCACCTAGGATGCCACCTAGATTTTTCATTTTTAACATCATTTTTAACATCAAGTGTGAATGTATCATAACATTGTTGAATTTTATTTTTTAATGGTGTTGTTTTGCAACAGAAATGAGAATTGGGTAGGTAGCAGAACAAGAATACCTCAATTCTGCGCATCTCCGCCTCTGCTTTGGCCTTCTCATGATTCTCCCAAGCTTGAATTTTGGCCTCCTCTCTCTTGTATCTGTTTGCCCAAGTCCCCACATCAAACTTTCTTCCTTCCCCCTTCTTCTTTCATATGCAATCAATCTTCACACACTTCCTTCCAAACCCTAAACCTTAAAAAATTTCCCTTCCTTCATGTTCAATCTTCTCACACACTTCCTTTCGAACCTTAAACCCTAAAACTTTTCTCCTTCTTCATCATATTCAATCAACTTGTCACTTTGTTTCAAACCCCACTAAACCCTAAACCTTTCTTCTCCTTTTTTTTTTTTTTTCCTATTCAAATTTCTCACGATTCCTTCTTCTTTGTCCATAACCCATGTTTGTTTATCGAGAAAGTTGGCCAACCTATATGGTATTCATTTTGACAAGGCTCTGCGTAAATAGGTTAGATGTTGGGTATTCACCAACTCTACATACAATATGTAATAATAATAATAATAATGTACCAACAATTTGGCTCTCATTGGATCAATGATTTGGTTCTTGGATGAAAATATCATAGTTGCTCTTTTCATGGATGAAAAGAAGGCATCTCAATTCTCATAACGGTTGATTATGGTCGGTAACCATCAAAAGGCCGTTGGTTAGTTATCAGAAATATAGTTATTTCAGTAAAAAGGATCTACCCATCTATTTGGGACTCCATCCATCCATCCATCCATCCATGACAAATTTTTCTTTTACACAAATTAGGGTTTCTTGATGGTGGTGGTGTTCCGTCGTACTTCACCTGGCTGCGTACTTGGCCTGCTCCGCTTCTTCCCAAGCAGCCGCGCGCGACGAGTGCAGGCTCTTGCGCACTTCCTCCAGCTCTACGCTCGTCTTCAAGGCCTTGGCAGCATCAGCTTCTTCTTCCTCTTTAGTGGCCCAGGCCGCGATGTTGGCCTTGCCCAGCTGCGTACCCAGAGCCAAAATTTCCTGCCGTGTCTTGGCTTGCAGTTCTTTGCTAGACAGCACTTTGGAGGAAGAGGAGGAGGAGGAGGAGGAGGAGCTGGTGGTGGTAGTGCAAGAGGAGGAGGAGCTTGATGTTGTTGTTGTTGTTGACTGCATCATACAGTGGTCATGGGAATGGCGCTTGTCGGTTGCTTCCTGCTTCTCCACTCCGGTACTACATGATGAGGAGGAGGAGGAGGAATTCTTCTTGGATTCGCTTGTAGGGGTGGAGCTCGGGACAATCATGACGCTCCTCGTGTCGGGAGAAGAGGGTCGGGAGTTGATTGGGCTGCCCAAATTGGGAGTAGTAGCTCTCACGGGAGTGGCAGTTCGCGATGGCTCCACGCTTGCTATAGGGGTCATCTCGGTGCCCATGTCTCGGGTGGATACGACGACGGCGCCTCCTCCTCCTCCTCCTCCTCTCGTGTTCACTGCAAGAGATGATGATGAATCCGCCGCGGCGCCGGGATGATCTGTTAAAGATTCAACCCAACCTATTCGAGAGTGTTTCAGGATTTCAAGACCTACAACAAACACTCCCAGTCTCTCTCTGATTTCGCTCACAAAAATCCGGGACCCATCCACCCACCCACCCAGTTGAAGTCGAGAAGAAAGAATGGAAAAAGAAGAAGACTCGCGAGAGAGAGGAGAGAGAGAGCTCAGAGACCCACCTTCTGTTGTGGATTCTGAAGTGGGTTTCGCAGTCCGAAGACGAGCAGGTTTGAGAGATTTGTCAGAAGCATCAGGACTCGACCGGCTGCTACCACCTTCATACAAATCGTTCAGTGGGTAGCGGTCAACGGCCCCTCCCCCTCTCGACATCGCCGTCCCAGCAGCAGCAGCAACACCTCCCTCGATCAATTCTACAGAAGGAGCAGATGAAGAAGGAGCATCACGTGCGCCACAGTTCTCGGCAACTGCATTTGTTGGTTTTGAGAGATGGGTTGTGGCAGCTCCTCCTCCTCCATTCGGAATTGCAGACAGACGTCCTGCTGCACCAAGATTGGAGAACGTGACTTTCTTTGTCGACACAGTAGTGGCACCACCACCTCCCTGCTGCTGCTGCATTGGTCCAGTTTTGAACTTGGAGATGGATTTCGCTGTAGCATTGCCAGGCGCTTGATCGCTTGCTGACAACCATTTCTGCGCGTCATCCCACTTGGAGGGAGTGGGTTTCAGAAGTGGACCCACAGCAGCAGTAGCAGCTCGGTGAGCGCCGCTTGCTCTGTTGAAATCGAAGCTTGCAGAACTGCTGTCTTTTTCGAACTTGCTGTCGTAGTCATAACCCTCAGCAGCAGCAGCATCTGCTGTAGCTCTCGCAGAATGCGTAGAATTGAAGCTGAAGATGCTACCACTTCCGTTCAGGACACTGTGTGGTTGTGGTTGTGGTTGTTGTTGTTGTGTGCTAGGTTGGGATCCTGCTGCAGAAACTATCGTCCCAGTGCTGGCACCAGTTTTTTTCTTCCAGTTCTCAGATTCAGCAGCAGAGCTGGACTTCTGATCCATCATGGAAGGACTCTGGATGGATTTGAATGGCATGGTTTGAGCTTCCTTGGAGGAATGGGTATCTCTCAAAGCCAGTGAATTCTTGGTCACAAATGCCACTTCATTGGCGGCTGTGGCATCTACCAGATGCAGTGTATTGTGCACTGATGCCCAGTTGCTGCTGCTGCTTGTCTCTTTCGACTCCAATCGCTTGCCAAAACCACCACCTGCTCCAACAACAAACAAAACTCAAGCAACCACAACAATGTCTCTCAGTCCAACTGCATCATGCCAAGCATGCATGCAATCATCATTCACTGAAAACCATGGACATCAAGTGATGGCAAGGTTGCAGCAAGCAAGCAAAGCAAGCAATCTTGGTTGTTGGGTGCAGTGCCTTGATCTTCACCTTTCATTCCTGGTTTGCCAGGAGTATCCATGAGGCCTAGTAGTTTCTTGTTTCCTCGACCCTGCTGCTGCATACACAACAACAACAATGCCCCCCACCCACAAGTGTTGTTGTTCTTCAGTAAGTAGTGCAGAAAAAGATCAAAGAAGGTGCAGAAGCTTGAAGAAACCCAAAGGCTCAAAGCTGATAAAACACAAAGGTTCTATCTCAGAAATGCAACAACAAAAGGGCTTGATCAACAACCAACCTTGAGCAGCAGCATTTCATTGCGTGATGGACTGTAGAAAACAGGCTCATGGTCGTTCCTGCCACCTTGATCCAAATGCAAAAGACTGGCACCATTACTGCAATTCTTGCTGATGAGTTCCTTGACTTCAACAGAGTAAACATCAGAAGCAGCTTGTGGATGATGGTCCATATCGATGGAAGTTGCTTTGGACAATGATGACAGACTTGGGCTGGTGGAGGAACTACACAGCATTGCGGCGTTGCCAATCACACATGTGGGACTGCTGTCACCAGAATCCTGTACATCTGCAAAAATGCATTCAGCAACCAAAGACTTTGTGTCAGGAGCAAGCAAGCAAAGCAAAGAAAAGCAAGCCAGGAAGCCAGCCAACATGGTGAAGCTCGTGCAACGCCTAGTCAGCTCTGAATGCGCAAGGGGACAGACAGACGGTGAGTGCCATGGGCATTGCCTGAGCATTCGTCTGCATCATCATTGTGGTACTGGTGCCGCGCTTTGTTTCGTTGCTGCCTGCAGCTCGCCAAGCTGCTGCTCTTGCTCTCGGGTACCAGCAATGGACGGAATTTTCCGGCTCCGTGCTGAGGGGAACCAGCTGAGATGCAGCAGTCAGCAGCAGCAGCAGTTCCTCGAGCTCCTCCTCCTCCTGGGCCACCACCGGCGCTGTGTCTGGAGAAGCGCAGACAACCGAGATTGGCGTCGTAGGTGAGACTGCGGTAAGGGACAGTAGTGCTGCGCTGCTGGTGCGTCCCGGGGGCACGTGGCAGCTCTTGTTGCTCCCAAGCAGGCTCTTCACTAGTCTTCACGACCTTGCAACCAGCAGCCGCAGATTGTGGGGTGATCATAGGGAGCTTTGTACCTGCGGCAGCTGAATCTGCGAAACAATAACAGTAATGAGAATTTCAGAAGCACCACACATTTTCAAAACCTCTACAGAGACACTGAGGCACACAGAGAGTATGTGTGAATGCCTCTCTCCTCTCCCTTTTTCAGGAACCCAAATGTTCGCATTATACATACGAGGGGTCCTCGGGACACAAAACGCGAATTCCAAACAGTATCGACTGCAAAAGTCATGGACACCGCACCCGCAAGATAGATCGAAAGCCCCCACAGCTTACAAACAAAAGAGCGCGGAAGGTTAACAAAAATACACACACACACACACACAAAGATAGACAGACGGAAGCAAGGAAACAGAAGACCGAGAGCATGAAAAAAACATACACACACACACACGCACGCACAAAGGCAGACAGATGGAAGCAAGGAAACAGAAGACCGAGAGCATGAAAAAAAAAAACAAACAAACAAATGAAAACGGAGCATCAACAGCAGCAACCACCAGGCAAGGAACCAACAACCAACCAGCCAGCAACTGTCCGTCTTCTTTCTTTCTGTCGCCTTCTTCTGCTCCTGCTGCTACTGCTACTACTGCACCCCCTTTTTCTTCTTCTTCTTCTTCTTCTTCTTCTTCTCTTCTGCTGCCAGGCTGCTGCTAAGCAACGGGAAGGAAGCACGCAGGCACCGCTCAACTCCTGCAGAGCAGAGCTGAGCTAAAGAGAAGAGCGCAGAGAGCAGAGAGAGCAGCGCAGGCAGAGTGTGCGCAGCAACTGCAACTAAGCTACAAACAAAACTGCACAGAGTTAACTGTGAACACAACTAACTAGCTAACTGCACACAACTTACTAACTGGGTACACAGCTAACTAACCGCACACAACTTACTAACTGTGTACACACAAAAAAGTTTTTGCACAGTATTTATTTATTTCTTTTGGCGGAACCCCCTGTCTCTGTATGCTACAGACAGACAAGGGTTTTAGTATTAGTGTAGTAGGGTAAGGGCTGAGCAATGTATTTCTCTAATTTAAAAAATTAATTTTCTGTTTTCTCTTCCATCTTGTGCACTTGGATTGGAGGGCCTGAAAATGCACTCTTTCTAGCAACCAACTTAATGAATGCTAGGTTCCACAAAACTAGTCATGTTAATTCTCAAATTGATCAAAAAATGGGGGAGCTGCTGTGCTTTCAATGATGTCCTCAATCCACAAATGCATCTTACATTCTTAGAGAATTTGAGCAACAAGGGTAAAAGAAAACAATGAACAAAACAAAAATAATAAAATAAAGAAATGAGCAACCTTGGACCATAGCTCACACTTTGGTTCTCCAAATCACATTATACTTTTGTTTCTGGTCTGGACCAATTGATTTTCCTTTCAAAATGATGCCGTGTAAGGTAAATCACAATTTGATTTGTCTTTGTCCTGGACCCGTGTCTAAAGGCCTTGAGACCAATTTAAAGCTCTTGACCAATAAGAATACCCAATTTCATTGCACCCTGCTCCTTGGAGCCTTGTATAAAGTGGCACTCAAGTATAAAATAATGTGGAAACTCAGAATTTAATGCACAAGGTTTGAGAGTAAATATAATAATTGTATACATGTAAAACCGGTGAAAATACATGTAACAGCAGAGAAGGCGCTCAGGCAAAATGAAAGAGGGGATGAAACTCAGTTTACCACCAAAATTGATGGAAAAACAACTAGTTTGGGTACCAGTTATTTCGTTTTGCGAAATTTCATTCCCAGTTAAGCATTTGACACCCTATTATGCCAAAACTGGTCATTTTCGCCCCCTAATACCTTGACTTTAAGGATAACTTTATTATCTAACTAGGGTTCTCGAGAAACTGAAAGATCAATTGGTCATTATCAGTTTTTTTAAGGTTCTTTCTAGTTGCATTTCTTCTAGTTAAGTTATGAAACAAGTCAAGCTTTGTTGTCTGTGTCCATAAGGAAACAAGATTGCTTATTGGTGTAAGATTTGGGCACAAAATTTTGGCTCAAACTTCACTCACTCATTGAATGAGTGAGTGACATTCAAGATATTATGTGTGCATATGATGGATGGGCATGTTCCATAAAATTGCATGCATCTAAATGAGAAGTTATACATCCAGTAAGGGAAGTTTTTTAGTTTGAAGTTTAAACTTGCTAGAAAGGGCAGAATCATTAGTTACACGAGCTGCTTGTTGGTGACCACTTTGAATTCAATTTTGGAAGGGGCTCTGAAAGTTATCGCCATATGTATAGCAAGGTATTCCTATCCTTCAAAAGGGGGTCCTCCTCAAAGGCCCTTGGGTGAACCAACACCCACGCCCATAACATAACATGTATACATGGTAGAAAAAAAATACTAATTTGAACTATTCCAAAAAAATTCACTTAAAATTTGTTCCATATACATTTAGTGTACATATATGGGCTCAAAGCCAATTTACTACCCCAAATTGCCATAAACATGATCGTTCTTCATCTAAAAAATATGTATAGTACACCAATGGAGATGCTCTAAGAGGAGCATTGTGAGCTTAAATTTTTTGTGTCTCATTGGGACCAAAATCTGAAATTTAGTTATTATTATTATTATTATTATTATTATTACCAATCTCTTTGGTGAATATTAAATGCCAAACATCATTGAAAGGTATAGTATCTAGTTGGATGAAGGTTGATAGGTACAGTTACAATATGTCATTCATCAGGTTATATGTATGTAGCCTTTTACAAGAAGCAAAATTGAAAGTATCATTTATACATTGAAACTTCATGTTTCAAAACTTTCATCTAAAGTTTGATATGGGTTTTGCTTTGTTGAGTGAAGAATGGATGATAGTTTTACTTTCAAAGCACATTGAAATGAACCATGACAACACCTCTATTCCAAATCAAAACTTGAACAAATATTTACAAAAGATGAAAGATTGAACAAGATTTTTAGACGGTCTCTAGAAATTCATCCATTTATGTTTGTTCTACAAACTAGGAACAAAAATCGTCATGGTTTACAACTTTCATATTGGAGTTTTATTTTAACTTAAATCAAAAGGATAGTTTGCTTGGAGAAAAGAATGGATATGACCAAAGAGCTGCTCACTATGTCATCCTCAAAAAAATGTTTTTCACATCCAAGTTTAGTTATTTGCTTTTTAGCAACCACACCCATAAAACTAAAACTCAGATGGCAAATAGAAAATTTGGTGCTACAAATGTGCCCACCTTCCTGCCCATCCCACCTGAACCTTCACTAAAAGAATGTGCCCGCCTTCATGCCCACCTGCCCGACCCCCTTCACGATCGTCAACGGCGAAACAAACAGAGTGAAACGATGGTGGACGGAAGGGTGAACGACGGGTGAACGACGGGAAAACGACAAAAGGCTGAAAGCTGCAAAATCACGCAGAGAGAGAGGCGGCATTGAAGACCATCACCGCCTGCCGCCTGCCTGCTTGCCTGCCACTGCCTTCACAGTACATGACATGCAGAGTGTTGTTACTTCTGTTTTGGAGAATTTTGTTTTGACGTTTCTTGGATAAAGAGCATGCGCTTTACAATGGCAGCTGTAAAATACTCCCCGACAGTACTTTTTGAATGAAGATTTGCAGAAAAGAAGAAGCAGCACTCTGAAACTGCTTGCTGGTCCTTGGCATGAAAATTGTACACATTACCAGGGCCCACCTACAGCGCCAGTAGTAGCAGGAAATGACTCTTTCTCAGCAATAAATGATTGTGTTTCTCATTGGCCAACTACAATAGCTAGTCTCTCTCACTTTGTTACAGTCCATCTTTTCACGTTCATCATAGTTGGGGAATTGGGATGGAGGAGAAACTAAACAATGCACACTGGATATGATAATCTACTGGTAGAGGGAGGGCTCCCTTTGGGCATTGTATAAGTTACCTTCACTCCTCCAATGCTCAGTATGTGACCTTGCAATTGGGCATTGTATGAGTTTACCTTCTCTCCTCCAATGCTCAGTATGTGACCTTGCAAATTTAAAATTGGATTAAGAAAAGTAAAAAAGACATGCCTGTTTTTTTTGGTTCAGCAGAATGATTTTGGTGCAGCTCTTCTGTACGGTTTGCTGAGGATGGTATATAGGCACCAGCAAAGCCTAACACCTGCCTAAGCAAGAGTGTAATAAATATGATCTGACTGCTGTTCCTCTCTTTCTGATTGGCCAATCGAAATGATTGGTCCAGGTGGTTCGCAATTAGTAGAGTAGTCTCTCACCTATTTGCAATCCCAATTTTAGTTTTATATGGGTGGGGTTGGGAAAAGATACATAACCAAACTTCCCATGTAAGAAATATTTTTGCAAGGTCACATACTCATCACCCCACAAGGAGCACTAAACAATAACCAAACAACTTGATCAACTTTCATTCTCTTTCACAAAAATATCCTCTCAAAATTTTTTTGGGGGGTAACATTTTATGATTCATTTTGGTGTTTTTGTTGTTGCTTGAATTTGTTGTGGAGAGTATTTTTTGACGATAATTCATTCATTGATGGAAAAAACAACTTGTTCATCATTTCATTCCATACTCTTTCACAAATCCGCATCGAAGCTACTTTGCAGTTCATCATAAGGTTGTTTTCCACAGCCTAGTTTTGTTTTTCGCCTTCTTTCTTTCTTTCTTTCTTTCTTTAAGATCAGGTGACTCACAGAACAAACAAACAAATAGCACGGAGTTCTTTTGTTTTGTAACCAAAGGAAGCAGAGAGGGAAGCAAGTTAGTCAGGTAATGTTATAATGAAATAGATTCCCCTTGCCTGGCAGACTGATCCGAGTGACTCTGGGGTTCTCTGAGAGAGAGAGAGAGAGAGAGTCCAAGACTCACTTAGATCGGTGCTCATTAAACAACACCCCATTGAACTTTGGGTGCAGCTAGATAACAGATGCACCAGGGCTGCCAGTCAATTACCCAAGCATAACCAACTGTAATGAGAATCAAGACTACCTGTTCTTCATCCATGAAGAGAGTAGTTATTAAAATGAAGATGACTTCTTTTCATCCATGAAGGGAGCAAACCTATTACATACATTTTCATACAAGAAGTGACAAGGTTACAGAATCATTCATTGGGCCAATGAAAGAGACAACATTGGGCACCAACTTATCAAGCATAATTGACAATAATGAAAATTGAGATCATGCCTTTTTTATCCATCAAAAAAATGACTATTACATTTTCATTTACGAAGTGACGATAGGGTTGCAAAATCATCCATTGGGCCAATGACAGTCGACATGGGTGCCAGTTATCATGGATGATAAAGGGCATTGAGATGACCTCTTTTTCATCCACGAAGAGAGCAGGTATTACATTCTCATTCAAGAAGCACTAGAGTTTGCGAAATCATCCATATGACCAATGAGAGCCAATGTTGGTACCTTGTGTTAAGTTTGTAGGTCACTAATGAAACAAGAGGTTATTATGCATAACTTGTGACCTAATAGCCAATTGGCGAGTCAAGACTCTCATTAGGCTCAATTTATAAGCATAATAAGAGATACCCAAATCCTGAATTTTATTGACCTTGCCTACCAAGGCAAGGATATTGTGTTTAGATTCATTGTAGAGTATAGTAGTAGCTTAAGGGATTTTGGCCCCTAGGTAATAATATTAGGTCTATTTTTTACATATGAGGATTTTTGAAACATGATATTTTGGCTTGTGTTGAAACTTGAGATTAGTTACAGAGTTATAATATCTTGAAGGATTTTGGTTTCTTTTAGAAGATTTTTTTGAAGATTATATTCTTGCATGGTGAAATATTTGAGTTTCCATAATTCTTCTTTTGCCTTAAGATACCCTTTTTAATGTAAATGGCAAGGCCATAGTGTGACACACCCCTTGTTTTATTAATCATCTCTCCAGTTGATTAATGAGGATTAAAACCCCAGTTCAGGAATCAGCACTCAGTTTAGAGATGAGAGATGAGAGAGAGAGAGAGAGAGAGGAATCTTTGAACCAATTTAAAACTCTCAGTTGCATGAGACTGACTAGTCAACAACGCTCTTCAAATTCCTGGAACAAGCCTGAAAAGTATTTTTGAAGTGATGAAAAGCTAGCTCGAGAGCAGCTGGAGCTGCTCTGCGCTCAGAAACTAAACACTAAATAGTAGCAACGAATTAAATGCGACACGAGATCTGCAACACTCTTTGACCCGAGGTTGGAGCATATGGGGTTATTGACCAGTTATTATTATTATTAACTAAAAGTTTTGAAGCAAACAAAACAGCATGAATGATGAATCAGACAATTAGTGAATCAAGCTAAAGAATGTGGGCTGTTTAGGGTTGGCATCTCTCTAACTGGTAACTGATTATTACTGTTAACATGTTGGGAATTGGGTCTTGCTCTTTTTGGCTTCAATTTTGTAGAACATACCTACATCATCACCTAATACCTACAGCATGCACATTGCAACTGTTAACATGTTTGAAACTTTTGTTTTTGAAACTTTGAAAGGCGCATTCACACTTAATGTTAAGTTCAGTCAGTGTTTAAGTGAAAATCTAGGTGGCATCTTAAGTTGCAGCCAATGTTAAATGGGTGATTGTTTCATATTAAGTGAAAGTTAACTTAACATAAAATCTTCATCTTCATGGTAAAGAGGTTTAGGTTCTAAATGATTAGCTTGATGTTAGGAGACTTAATACTAGAATCCTTAACACCAAGTGTGAATGTACTACCTTTACCAGTTGCTGCTCCTCCTCCTCCTCCTCTCGAACATGACAAATTTCCCACCATCATCATCATCTTTGTTCACATGTGCAACTGGAGATTGAAACCTTTTTGTTATCACAGTATTTATTTTGCAACCAGTTTTTTTCTTTTTTGCAATTTTTTTTTGTATAAGATTTTTTTGCTGGGAGAAAACTCATTTTTACAACTGACTGATAACCATTTTTCCAAGTTTTTGTCAAACCAAGATGTGCAAAAACTAGCACCAAAAACATTCACTGATTACAACACCAGTCAAGTGGTGCGGGGGTTACAATTACCTTCCCTCAAAATTTATCAGTCTGTTTTACAACTTTGCAAACAAATTGCTCCAATGATTTTGTTACCCTTCATTTTGTGAATGAAAATATCATCATCATCATCAGCATCATCAAAGGCATCTCAATTCTCATTACTAGGGATGGTCATGTCTGGTAACTAGCACCTTCTTCTTGCTAACCAGTTGTAGGGGGCGTCTCTGGAGTGTGGCACCATGCCATTGGACAAGAGCTCCCCAATCATATCACATATCATGTTGCCTTATGACATTTTTGTACATCCCTAATACCTGATTGCATCCCTGGTCGTTGGTTGGTTGAACCTCAAAACTCACCTTGATCGGTGTTTTTGTGGATGCTCAGAAATAAGTGAGAGTGCACATGTTACCATCAATAGTCAAGATGTGTCAACTAAGTATTCACAGTAACTTGCTACCCTCTCATTGATTCCATAACCCCATTGCACCAAAATAGCAAGAATGAGATACCAAAGACGACCAAGTGTTAAATTGAATATATGAAGCAATTCCATGATCTAGTACTTGAACACTTCTGAAGAGGATGAGGAGGATGTTTTTTTGCTTCATCAACTCCTCCACCCACATCTTGATTCCACGATTCATGAGGAGCTATTTTGTAATGTAAAGAAGGCATCTTAAGGTTGGACTTTGACAGAGAAAGTTATTTATTGTGAATATTGCAGGTGTGAATGATGTGAGAGTTGCAGGGATAGAATAGAATGTTGGGCATTGGGTTGTAATGGGGATGGCAGTGTACTTAAAATTTTGCAACTTTGGAGTTCATTGAATTTGCATGTGCTGCTCATGAATGGAGAGAGAAGACACACACACACACACACACACACACCACTCTCTCTCTCTTTCTCTCTCTCTCTCTCTCTCTCTCTTTTGACCCTTTGACCATCTCTAACCCATTTACTCCATCTAAAGTCTTCTTTAATGTTTTGTTCAACTCAGGTCCAATTTCCTTGTATAGACAATCCCTCCCAATTGCCTGATGGGCCTGCAACTTGTCATGGAGGCAGATATGGCACCTCATTATTACTTGCAGATCCCACAGACATCAGTAAAATGGCCTGTACATTAGTACCTTTGATTGAAGCTCAATTTCACATTGTGTGAAATTGGGTTTGGACTAGTGTTGGCTGGTTATTGAATTTTTTTCATAACCACCATTTTTTGTAGGGTTTTTTTTCTTTCTTCTTTTGTAAGCAAAAAACAAATTGGGTGCTAGTTAGGTTATCAATATTTTTTGGGCAATTACTAATAAGTGCTGGTTATTCATATTAAAAGTAGGCTATCAAAATATAACCTTTTGATTCTCACCCATTATCCTACTGGTTATTGGGTTATTGAAAAATCAAAAGGAATTGCATACTCGGTTATCAATACCTGAGTTGTTTTATTTTAACCAGGGCAAAACTCAATAACTGGTCAACACTGGTTTGGACATATGCAAATTTGGTCTGGCTACAGTTGCTCTCTTCTTTCCTGGCAAATGGGTATTTTCTTTTCTTCTTTTTTTCCCAATTTTTTTAATAAAAAATCAAACAAACAAAATGATTGATTCTGATTGGCTGCCCATTATATAATTGAACCCAAGTGATAGCATTTAAATAATCTCTGGTCTTATTATATTGTTCAATTTTTTGCATATTTATTATGGCTGGGACTGGGAAAACCATTACATCCTTTCACATGCTGCAGTCAGCAGATATACACCCATTTTGTGTACAGCTTCAGGATCTCAACTTGAAGTTGAAGTTGCATGTAGACCATGGTACCTTTTACCATTTCAGCAACAAATTGCTGAATAAATTAATTACATTTGAAATCTTAACTTCAGCACTTGGTTTCTTAATTCTGAAAGTTTTAGCAGGTAATGATTATAGAAAATAATAAATTGGATTTTTGTCAATGTTATGGAACAATTTAGTGTGTCTAGACTGCCTAGTCTTAAATCACTATTATGGAAGGTCTGTGGTTTAAAACTTGACAGTTGAAATTTTGATTTTATTAAATTTTCAGCACCAATAATAAATAATTTTTCAAAAGTTCGGCCAAAAAAAAAAATGCCAAAAATTTGATAAAAGTACTGTAAAATATAAATATATAACAATTGGCACCACGGAAATCTTTTTATATTTTTAAATTTATACCATGAATGGCAGGGCATGTGTGAAGGCAGTGCCCATATAGCTACTTGCCCAAAAAATTAGTGTGATGCATTTGGTTAAACTACAAGCATAAAAGTGACAATTTGGCAAAGATTTTTGAATTGGCAAAGGCACCTTGTAGCTTTCACTTGCACATCTTAGTGGAAAAAAACAAACTTCAAGGTTGTAAAGGTGTTCATGTTTTAGGTTTTTAGTATGCAAATATGCTATGCAATTAAGCAATATGCAACATTTGTAAATAGGATCTACAATTTAAATGTAACTACTAATTCAAAAGATCTTGAAGGAGGATTTAAACCCAACCACAATATTTTAGATCCCACCCATTGCAACACAAGGTGCATGTAGCAATTGACAAAATTTGTATTAGAACATAGATCACATCAAATTTCCCAACATATGATACTATAAGAAAAAAATCATCGTGCATTCACTCCTACTCTAACCTTATCTCTATTATTTTAATCTACAATAGTAGCTTGGAAAAGAAAAGTGTCCTTAATGAAAAAAATCTTGAACAAACATGTGTATTGCAATGTCTAGATGCCTAGTCAATTGATTCTAAAGCTGGAATTTTATGAAGGTCAATGTGAAAAATGTTCTTTCGTCTTTTACATTGCTAATGACTCAAACAATGGCCATTTGAAAAAAAATTATGAACTCAAAAAAACAAACATCCAATACATTGTTTGTGGCAAGTTGATGCCATGATTTACTAACCTTATTTTCATCCCTATGCTTTTCCATGGCCTTAAGAGTTTGATTTTTCATGGTTAGCCTTGAAAAGGGATGTCTACATATCCAAAATGTCCCTGAAAAGTGGTTCAAAAACCCATGAGCTAGATGTACCAAAGTTCTTGGGTGTATAGTAATGTCATTTGATCAAGATCATATGAGCTGGAAAAGTGAACTCATAAATTGGTTATAACTTGTATTGTGGGTATTGACCCCAAGAGCATTCATTAGCTCACGATTTGAAATTTTGCATTTCGACTTAATGACCAACAAATCACATGCAAAAGTACATTGGGTTTTCATAACTATGATAGTTGCTTCAAAGTCATCACAAGCAATTGGCAAATGGAGACCGATTAAAGGATCAACATAATGAATCATGTGGGATTGTCCCATAATTCGAAAAGCCACGTGTTTTGTGCCATCATTCAAATCTTGTCCAATCCTACAAGATGCGTTTGCAATAACATGAATGAACTCTAAAAAGTTTGTAACTTGGAAGGATGTGTTTGAATCACCATACACTTTGTATAAGTTTGTTTAACACATTTTGATAGTTGCAATAACCACATGTAATACATCTTTGACCTATGCAAATTTCATCAAGGTATTAATAGATTCCAACATAGAACAAAACACAAAATAGAACCAAGATTGTATCAATGCCACACAAATTCAACAAATTAGCCTTGGCTACCTCCATTGAGCCACAATGAACTACCATCTTGACAAACATTTTGCATTATTTCCCAGCCCACTTCAAAAGTGTCAACATGTTAATTCACCTCGTCTTCACATTTTGAAGAACTTTCAAACCCTTTATTTCAACAATTTTAGTAAATTTATGGAATTCAAGATTTGGGGGAGCTAAAGAAGTACCCATAAAGCAATTAAAGATCTTCCAATTTGGAAACCATCAACATGAAATATAAACTATATAAAAGATTCATTTTATGTGCCATATAATAAATCCCGATGAGGTAAAGGTGTTTTGTTGGTCTTTATTAAGGCAATAGTTCTAAATCTAACCCCTTGAAATGTGGATGCACTATCAATTCTCAAACATACAAGACATTTGACCATTTGATTTTGGAACAAACCACCATACATCATTAAAGCATAAAAAATGATAGTATTGATGTTTGTGGCATTACCACCTTCAACCAAACATTCAAATATGAACAAGATAGCCACACAATTAAAACCTATCATCACATTGCAATGGATGGAAATTTGATTATTAATTGTAATTACTTCATCTATAGAAATTGAAAGAAAATTGAATCCAAAATAATTTCCTTAGTGGTAATCAATGCAATGTGATGCAAGTTCTTAACAATCTCCCAACTAACATAATCACTCCAATATTTAGCTAGGTCATTACATTTGATAAAGTAACAAAGATTACATTTATTCATATTTTGTCATGGGTCTACCATGAAACAACAAATGAAAAATGAATGCAAATTGAACAAGGTTATTTCTTCCCTCTGCCACAACACCTAGAACCACCTATTAGACCACAAAATTCATGCCCTTGGACACATACAAGCACTTGTTGATCACATGTTGATTCATTTTCAAAAATAATATTCCCTTGTTACTATCACACCTATTGTTATAATAATTGTCTTCATTCAACCAACATGTTTCCACAAGGAACTTAATTTGGGCACTAGAAGTTTATCATCCCCTTCAATTTTGCTACAAACTTTTCATGTCACCTTATGGACCTTTCCATTAACACCGACCACAAATTGTAGCCAAGAGGTAACTTTGCAACCCATACATCTTGGAAGTGACAATTCATTTCATGCATTTTCTTATGTTTCTTACTCTTCTTTAAATCTATTTTCATTTGTGTTAAGTCAAGAATCACACAATTGAAACCAACCTTGAGGCTTTGGTTGGAACTAACATTAGGTGTATGAACAATAATGGTTTAATCCAAGACAAAAAATTGTGCCTAAAATCCTTGGAGAGACTTAATGGTAGTTGACATGGTTTGTAAATTATGAACATGAACAAAAGTGATAGAGACGATGAACAATACATTCACAAGTTAAGAATTAAGACAATGCATTCAATATTTAATATGATGAAAAAAAATAGGTACTTGATGATGCACTCATGACGATGCACTAAAGACAATGTGACAGTGCAGTTGAAGACTCGTGACTATGGATCTAGTTGTAGCACACATGAATGATGAAACTCAAAACAAGAAAATTATAAGCATTTAAGACAATGCAAACAATGCATTTAGGGACTAACAACCATGGAAATAAACTACAAGCAATAACACGCATGAATGAAAAAACTCAAAACTTATAAGCACAAAGGAAAAATCAATGATGCATTTGTGATTTAGGGACTCAAAACAATTGACATTGGTTGCAAGTTGCTAGCACACATGAATGAAAAAACTCAAAACCCATAAATGCAAAGGAAAAATCAAGGATGCACTTGTGGCTCAAGGATTTAAGACCATTGATATTAACTATAAGTTGAACACACATGAATGAAAAAGTTGGAAATTTATAAGTGCAAAGGAAAAATCAAGGATGCACTTGTGGCTCAAGGATTTAAGACCATTGATATTAACTATAAGTTGAACACACATGAATGAAAAAGTTGGAAATTTATAAGTGCAAAGGAAAAATCAACGATGCACTTGCAACTCACAAATTCAAGACCATTGACAAGTTAATTGTAGGCAACAACACATGTGAATGAAGAAATTCAAAACTTAAAACCACAAAGAAAAAATCAACGATGCACTTGTGACTCAAGGATATAAGACCATTGTGGTGGCATAGGTTGCAAGTTGTTAACACACAAGAATGAATAAATCTGAAACTTGTAAATGTAAAAAATAAATAAATAATGCACCTATAACAAACAAACTCAAGATTGGACATAGGTTAAATAATCCTTGATTTTAAAATATCAAAAATTATATAAATTTGTGGTGACAAAAGAAAGGTAGCCATGGAAATGGGAGGCAAAATTTGGGTTTGATGATTTCACATTCAATCAATGGACATAAAATACAAGATAAAATTGTTGGGTAAGCAGTGGCAAATGTTACTTATCAACTGTCACAAAATCCTAATACTACTTATTAACCCATTCATAAATATTTTTGGCAAAATTTTATGATGAACAAATGGTAAGTATTTTCAATCCTTCTTTTCACTTAAATAATTTCACGTGGTTAAATTTTTTTATGATATTAAGCAATTTTTGCTACTAAAAAAAAACTTGTTCGTAAGATGGAGAATTCTTTACAAACCTTAGTAAAATTGATTTCAACACCTTGCATTCAACACAATTTGCTTTCAACTTTTGTCACAACCCCACTTTGGCCAAGTGTGAGGATGAAACTCACACTCCCAAAGTTGGGGACTTGGAGTCCTCCGGGACTCCCGAATTTTTAGGGTTTGACAGCAAGGCCCAAAACACCTTGCATTGATGTGTTATTGGTGTCATTTGAAAGGTCTTGAAGCGTAGATGTCCAAAATGGCCTCGCGTTGGTCATTTGGACATTTGCAGCCCAAGTTATGGGCAAAAGAAGGGCCAGTGGTCAAACTGGCAATTTGACTCCCAACCACTAAAAGTCGGGAATCGACCTTTTCTCGACATCCGATTTAAGAATGCAACACAACGTTGAAAAGTCGAGAATCGACCTCTTCCCGACATTCGATTTGAGAGCAACATGGCATTGGAAAGCTCTTGAGGAGAACTACAACTTTGGTTTAGACCTCATTGTGATTGAACTCTGCAGTCGGGAGTTATGAGCTCCCAAAGTCCCCGGACTCCAACCGGGAAAATTTCGGGAGAATTTCGGGACTCCAACTTGGGAGTCTCGGGAAAAAGAGGCATTTGGATGTAGCCTCTGCGGAAAGCTGCAGAGTATACTATATGAAAGAAGGTGGTGGCTTCCCCCGAATTCGGGCCGTGATGAGTCTTGTGTGTCAAAGTGCCCATGGCTTGTCCCAACACCCAAAGGTGTCCCCGAATGCTAACTAATCCTTTGTGGTTGGTTTTTTGATGCAGATTCAAGCAACATAATCTAGTCCCTCTTCCTAGTCTATTCCTGAGACTTCTAACACAACCCTCTACCCCTTTCTAGTGCTAGAAGTCGAGAGGGTGCCTCAAGTCCTAACTTTCCCCAACTCTACTTGGTTGAACCCTCAAGTGGGTCCAACAAGGGACTTAGGAGCGCGTCACCTTTCAAGTGAAGTTAATTTAAGGTGATTCCAATTGATGGAAGCTCATGGTATTCAAGCCAAAGGATAATTGTGTAGTAGATTATATATTAAGATACTTGAGCAACCCATTAATCAAATTTGTAATGAAAAAAAATGCATCTACAACCCCAAAAGTTTTTGTGATATTTTTGTTGGGTGTATTGTAATTGTTACATAGGTCAATCCATGGTCACAATTGCTATAATTATGATCAATAATTATAATCATTAAATGGACTAAAATGTAACATACATGAAATTTCTTAAACATGTGGTGTTTTGATAACCTTCCTTTCATCATGTATTTAAAAGGGAAACTTGGATTTAACAAATTAATCAACCTAGTTTTCAATTGAAAAAAATGTTACAACCTAAAAATCAAGTTGATTTATTTGTTAAGCCTCAACTTGATGAAATTAAACACATGGTTTGTTGTTGAGTTTTACATGGTGTAATCATGTATAAAACAAATTACAAAAGACAATGCAACATTATAACTCATGGCATACTATAAATAATTTTAGAGTTATAAACTTCCAATGGCATGGTTATTCCATCCATGTTTAAAGACACATCATGATGCATAGGTTACAATAAGAACTTAATATTAATTGGCTTTTGCACAATTTGGTAATGTAATCAAGTTACAAAGGTCTAATAATCCCAACATAATCTTGAAGGAATAACATTCTACTATACTACAAAACATAAGAAAGGGAGCAATTCAAATGGAGTTAAATTCAATTCCTAACAATTACAAACAACATTAGTGCCATTAAAAATCAATTAGTTTGATTTCCGATGCAACTACGACATGTATTAGGGCTACCATAAATACACCAACTTGATTTTTATTACAATTACAAAATGCAATGGGGTCCAACCAATTGGGCAATTGGTCTTCTAGGAACTACAAAATACATTAAAGCTCCAACAAATTAGCTAGTCCTCAATTTCTAGCAATTACAAAATGCAATAGAACTCCAACCAATTAACCAACCTAGATTCTAACATTTACAAAATGCAATAGATCTCCAACAAACTAGCCAACTCAATTCTAATAATTATAAAATGCATTAAAGTTTCAACAAATAAGTCAATTCAATTTCCAAAACCTACAAATGCATTAAATCTCCAACAAAGACAACCAACTATGAAAGGATTCAAGTTTCAACAAAACAACCAATTTGTTTTTTAAAAAAATCGAAATGCATTAAACCTACAACAAATCAACTAACTCAAGATCCAATAACTATAGAATGGAATATAGTTCCAACAAAACAACCATATCTAATTAAAATCCCTTCACCCTTTTAAAGTAGATTTGTTATTTAATAGGGTTATTTCTTTTTACGTGTCACAATTTTTTTGAAATGGCTTTCATTCATTAACCTAAGCTCTTGCACAAATTTACAAGGAAGACAAAAGATTATTTTTTTGGTTGTTTAGCCACCATGTGGTGAGACTTTTTTGAAATGGTTTTCATTCATTAACTTAAGCTTTTGCACAAATTTGCAAGGAAGAGGAAAGAAAAAATGAGGAATGGGTTACAAGGAGGGAAGGAAATAGTGCACAAGAAAAAAAAACACCCATAATTGATTAAAACCCATATTTAATGCATGGGGAGCATTAGGGCTATGTTGAAATTGTTTTGGGAATTGGGTTGAAAATAAATTTGGAGCCAAGGATGGCAATTGAAAAAGGTTTGGCTATTTTAAATATTTTCATTTAATGCTAAACCTTGCTATGGTAGCTTCAACAAATAAGGGTCCATTGGCTCATTGATGTTTGCATTTTAAAAACTTCAACAATTTCCTTATTTTGGTAGATCTTAAGAATCATTCAAACAATTCATAATAGATCTTCCATGAGGGAATTAGGTTAAAATTGGAAGTAGTACTAAAGGGGTTGAACATGTGTCATGTATGGAAATAAAACTAAACTCTTGTTATTTTGGATAAACATGTCCAAAAGTGCAACACATAGAAAAATCCTATAGCAATAACACATAAAGTGTTCCTTGAGCTTTGGTAGGATTATTCAAATTATTCAATAATGTTACATGCCAAATATTTTAATTAATATTTACATTCCAAATTTTCAAATTTCAAATCTTCAAAAATATAATTGAAAATATATAGATTTTACTCGGGGTGTGTGGTGAATTTATTAATATTTTTCTCAGAAATTTTAGATTATAAAATGAAAGGTGGCCTTTCATGCTTGTCAATTTAGTATCGATGGTAATTAATCACCAATTTGAACATCATAATTTCACATCACTTAAGACACACATGTTAACCCTTTACAAAGTTTATGTGTATCATTTTACTTTCTTATGTTTCATTTTTTCAACCAAAAGCAAACAACACAAGTAATGTGTTTGGGAACTTTATCTATTACTTTGAAGAGGTTGCGAGCTTGAAATTGTATACATAAATGTTAAGGTTTATGCACCCTTCACTAAAATCATAGACCCATTAATGGGCCCCTATATTGGCCCAAGTATATTAAACCTCACGTAATGAATTTAAACATTAGTTTAAACAAAAGTTTGAAGTTTTAACTCGTTTCAACTAAAATAGTATTAGGATGAATGACCCTAAAATTGTGAAATGAAAAATGTGCACACATTGAAGGTTTTTTAATAATACCAAAAACAAAATAGGTGCCCCACAATTTGGGAAGGTTACATCATGATCACATCCAAAAAAACAAAAAAATATTCACATGTATCTTTAATTATTGTATTTATGTGTTTAAAGTTCCAAATTCTTAATAGAAGCCCCTTGCAATTTGCATGTCTTTCACGTGGACCAAATGGAAAAGATAAGCATCATTTAAAAACTAGTTCATCAAGGCAACTTTTAAAAACATTTCAAGGCAATAATTTGAACAATATCATTATCAACACATGTTTTTGTCACACCTAAACAAAGCTTGTGAGATTATTACAACATTTAAATGTCACTAATCATCACAATTCAAAACTCCCATTCTAACAATCTCATTGGCAAAATAAACTTTTTTCATTACTAAGCACAAGCCTATTCCACAAGCCCTATATATTTGTGTATATTTTCTACACTGCTATAATTCTTATTTATATAAAGACAATGCTAAAATTTATATTGGGTCACCGCAAGAAAACAAGAGTAATAACAAGTTAACCTAATGTGAAAAACTTAACAACAAAATGTCATAATCCTTGATAAGTTCAACATTGAATAATTGTCAAATAATTATTTAATATTTTAAATTTTAACCTCAACACTTAGATTTTTATTTTTTGAATTTTTGAAATGTAAAGAAAATATAACATTATTAATAAGAAAGAAAGTTGTGTTACATATGTTTAGTTGGTCTATCTACTAAGCGTCCTTGTTAGGTGTTTGAACCTATGGATTGAAGTCTAAATTAGAAAGAAAACCACTTCAAGTGCAATAGTAATGGACCTACACTAAAGAGTGCATGATTCTTTTTTTTTGGTTAATTTTTCACAATTTTTGACACAATGAGTCGACAATCTCCCAAAGATTAAGTATTGGAGCATTAACTAGAAATGTGAATTATGGGCTAAAAATTATGAACTTCAACTAAGAATAACTAGTTCAATCCAAGACAACCAAGTTGTCATGAACCTTAATAGTCTTTCCAAGAATTGAAGGAAAAAGATTAAAATTGGTTCATAATGCAATCATTCAATTTTGATTGAAGTTTAGTTGGAGGTATAAGTTACAAAAGTTGGAAAGGTTAAAATCAAAGTTGTTTAAAATGATAAAAACCATAACTTTTCTAACAATCAAATTTACATAATAAATATTAAAACTTCATGGAATAAACATTTTCAAGGGTAGAATACATAAACAATGGGGCATCCATGTATAACATGTATTAACACGTTTTCCTACTTTGAATATTTGCAATCACAAGCTTAATCTATCATTGTCTTTACAAGTGGATTTGAATTATGAAGATCCGTTTTATAAACTCAAAAACTAGATTTGTGTCTAACTCTCCAATCCAATCTACAACTATACATGATTTTATTGGATAACCATAACCATCATTATAGAAGCAAACAAATAGGTGTAAAGTTAAATTGGACTTAGATCATTGGAAAAAAATCAACTAAGACCAAGTTTTCCAAGGTTCTTTCAATGACCCCATATTGCCATTTTGGGTTGCATACGACATGTATAGTTGCATAAGACAAGTTGCAGAAAAATAAAAATAAAAATCTAGTGTTAACCTTTAAAGGACAAGATCCATTTGAATTTTTTTAAAGGGCCATAATTTTTATAAAAAATAAATTTTCGAAAAAAGAAAAAAAAACCATATGTTTAATGAGGAAAATTATTTAGTGAGAAAAATAAATAAATAATGAAATTTAATATTTAAAAAGTGGATTGCAATCATGACATTTGGGTTCTAAAAGGTGGGAATTGGTACCCATACCCCACCTATCCATTAGGGGCATGTATGGAGTGGGAGTTTGTAACTTTTTGTGGGCAAACCCCATAATAGAAATTCTATTCTATTGTTATTTTGGGGGCTAATTGAAGGAATTATGTCAAAAAAAATTTAAAGGGGGTGGTAGGGTTTTATTTCAATTTTTCATGTAACTAAAGTGGGGATCATCCCTAAGATGATTTGGTAATTAAATCAATTGAAATAAAAAAATTGTAGTCTCCTTTTATATTTTATACAATCTACCAAAACTTATTAACATCTGGTGATTTTATTATTTTGAAGTTTTAGCAACTAAAACACCCAAAAAACACACAAATTGTGCCATTATGAAAAGAAGAAACCTTTCCCTAGTTGGTGAATTTTTCCCCAAAATTTTTTTTGCGACTTTTTACAACTACTTACAATATGAAAGATGTTCAAGATTTTTCTAATTTCATATTTTAAATATCACCAAATTTAGCTAAATGGTCTTGCAGACAACACTTGAACAACATCATAAAACTGGGGGAAAAAAAAAACAACTTTTTCAAGTGCTGGCCTCACAAGGGCTTGAATAATCTACTATATTGGTATAATAGATTAGTGCAAACAAACTAGCAATGGATGGGATTCTTGATTAGGAGTTGAGTTGATCGAAGTTACATATATAAGAAATGAACTTATGCTATTTGAGCATGTTTCTTCTATGAAGTTTGTGCATCTATTGTTTAGATTTGACATACATTTTTATGGGTTTTTTTGCATCTTTAACAAAAAAAATCACCTTGTATACATAATTTTGGTGATGCCATGTGATTTGCAAGTGGTGAGAAGAGTAATGGTATCATATATATATATATATATGATACATAAGTTATGTATGTATGATATAACACTTGGTTGTCATGTATTGGAGGTATTCCACATGTACATTTGACTCGTAAACTTTTTTGCAAAAGGTGTGGGCAACTTTGAGTTCAAATTATTAAAGCTATAGATGCATTAGTGATGTGCAGGCATTTACTCCAATGGATCTAAAAAAACAATTTAACATCATCATGATTAATGTGACTTTACATCTACATTGGATTATTTTCTTCAAATTGAACATTGATATTATTTTTTAAAATATCAATATGTGAGTGTGAAAAACACACCCTTTTTTGCTAAAATAAAGGATTACACTTCTAGGGGTTAAGGGTTTAGAGTTTTAGCACATTGAAGGAAACCTTTTCAATGGGCTTAGCAAAGAAAAACTTGAAACCCAATAGTTGGAGCCATAAACATCCAGGATAAACTACAATTAGTAGTGAATTGTAGCCTAGACTAATCATGTAGCTACAAATCTTGAACCTGAGAGATAGCTTAACCTAATGCAGATTTATATGATGTGAAATCAGACTCAAGATTTGAACTTTTCTCATACTAGTCCCAAAACCCATCAGTGATCTCTTTGCCTTTACATCATTCAAGCTTCATCATTCGTACTTAGTTGATTTAAGTGTTGAGAGTATAACCCATAGAAATCTAGTTTTCAAAAATGAGATCACATTTGCTTTGCACCAACTAATAAACTCACAATTGTGTCACGAGTCATATCGTTGTGGGTTGTAACTAGTGTTGGTGTGGTATCAACGTTTGAGCATACCAGCCTGGTCCTTGTATTGGGTATCTTTCAAATTTTCCATATTAGCATGGTCCTAGTATTGAGTCCATGATTTTGATTTTTTGATTTTTTTTCAATTTTGTGGTTTGGTGAAAAAATTTAGCAATTTTCTTAGAATTTAAACTTCAAAAGCTAAAAATTCCAAATTTTTCAAGTCATTACCAGCTTGGTTGAGTCCTTATATCAGTGTTGATACCCGGGTGATTGATCGATTGTCCCCCATTCTGTTAAGTTCTGGTGTGGGTTATGCAAGATTTGGTTGCTCTTGGGTCAAGGATCCTACCCATGTTGATGTCTTTACTTGGAAGTCTGTCATATCAGAGTTATGTCCTTATACCTTCTGTACTTGGCACAAGCATGTCGTAATGAGAGAGAGGGAGAGAGAGGGAGAGAAATCCTTACACCAATTTTCAAACCTTATACCTTCTGTACTTTGCACTAGCAATGTTGTAATGAGAGAGAGAGAGCGAGAAAGAGAGAGATCCTTACACAAATTTTCAAACCTTGCCAGGAAGACAGACCACATACTTAAGGACACTATCAAATCTGAACATACATATTAGAGAGTTATGTGTGTGAAGTGAGGGTGTCTTCACCCTCTCTTTCACTCCCTATCCCCTCTTTCAGTGGTATCTGCAAAGTAAGGAAATTCTATAAAAATCTCAGTAGGAAATGCTGAAACTCAGAGCATTTAATGCAAAAGGTTTGAGACTACTTATAGTAGTTGTACAGGTAGGAGCAGTGAAAATATATGTAGCAGCAAATGAAGGTGCTCAGGAAAAAGGAAAGACAGGATGAACCTCAGTTTATAGCACCAAAATTGGTGGAACAACTAGTTTGGGTCCTGGTTATTTCGTTTTTTGTGACAAATTTCATTCCTAGTTCCGTGTTTGATGCCCTATTATGCTGAAGCTGCCTGTTCTTGCCCCCTAATCGTGTGACTTTACAGATAACCTCTATTGTTCATACATTTTGACTTTGAAGCTTCTGTACCTCATTGGAGTGTGATGGATCCCGGATTGCTCATAACAAATGTGGTACAATAACAACAAACTAACAAACAAAGATGTGTTGTGAGACTTTGTACCTCATTCCACTGAAATGGATCTGGGGCTAAACATAAGGGCCAAAGTGAACCAGCACCTACCCACTAGTGCACCATGAAGAATGGATGGATGGTAAGTGACCAGAGAACAATTTTCTGTTGAGTTCCAGTTCATTAAGTAAACCATTGTGATTAGCTTAGTTGCTCTTTTTTACTACCTACCTATCTATTTAACAACCATGTTCAGTCATGTCCAGCAGTAGAAATAACTATTAATCACAAATCAATATTACGCTAAATAATGAATAAAAATAACTTTATAACGATAATTTTCAATTTAACATTACACTAAATACCCTAGTACCTGGGCCAATTCAACACTAATTTATATTATTTCCAAAAATGTTTGAAATTTTCAAAAAATATTTCTTTCAAATCAAAAAATGTTGTGAAGAATAATAATACCGAATATTTAGGAATATTCCATCTGTCGAAATGATTTTTTTCAAAATTAATTAATTATTCGATGGACATGTGTTGAAATGGCCAAGGTACTATGGTAATCAAGCTATTGTGCTTCAAAGGTTTATTGGGATTTTTGGCACGGCATGTACTTAATTTTCAAAAAGTTTGGCAATTCCAAAAAGTAATTAAGTTGTGCCTAACCAGCCTAGGTACACTTTGGAACTTTGGGTCTCCTATTTCATACTACCTTGCCAACGTTCACACTAATTTATTACTTGTAGAAATCTTGAAATTTTCATATATATATATTCAAAAAGAGATTGTGAAGGGAATTAAATATTTTTTTGGAATTTTTTGGAATTTCTTATTTTCAATGTGGAACCTTCAAAAATAAAATAAATTATTCAAAAGACATGTGTTGAAGCTACCCATGTACTATGGTAAGCTTAGGGCACCCATAGAGTTCATTGATGGCAATATAATTTCATTTCCTTACAATGAATGAGTAGGTATATTGGGAGTCTGAGGTTTATAGATATGATGAGCTTATTGATGAAGGCCTCATCTATAGAGAGGCAAACATATTTATCACGGTGATAAATTACACACCATCCCGACCCAACACTCCCCTATTTGGGCCTCTATTTTATGTGTATGAGATCCAACATATAGTGTAAATTATTATTCCCCTATCCCCACCCATAATCATGAAAATAGTGGACCGCATAAATTTAAAGACTTTTGATAAGTGATTACATGGGCCAAGCATTATAGTTCGCCAATCAAAAACAATCATTTCCCTTTATAATGTACATGCCATTTTTATTGCTCGCGATGGAGATGATCTCGTGGAAATTAGATATTTTGAAGTTGTTGATTTTGGTAAACACTAAACAAGAGCAATGAATTATATGTGACATTGCAACTCGACAATGCCCAAATAAGAAAAATATTTTCAAATTTATTTGTACTATATTTGAACTATGTTTTTTTTTTAAAAAATTACTATATTTGAACTATGATTATTTTTTTTAATTTAAAAATTATTTTCAAGGGGAAAATATGATGTAGTGATTAGAATCTACCCTTTCAACCAAAGGGTTTAGAATTTGATTCTTTTTCACCAAAAAATTTCTTCCCATGAACAAAATTGATGAAAAAGTCAAATCTTTGAGTAACTTCTTCAAGCTAGATGCCCCAAGGAGAAGGGGACTTGCATCAGAGAGAAAATGAACAACTTCCTAGGGAGAAGGGGATTGAATTGCTTAGAAAGTGTTTTCTTTTTCAAGAAGCAACTTCTCATGGGGAGCAAGTTCACAAATATTTGACAAGAAAATACTAGGGAAAACTTTGTCTAAATCAAACATCCCTTTTGTCATTGGAAAGCTTTTGAAACATAAATACTTGAAATATCTTGAATTCTTGCTTTGAGACTATGAGCTAAAAGTTATGAAAAAAAGAAAAGTGGAAAGTTCAATCTTTTCCAAGTACCTAGGTGAGCAGGGGATTAAGTTGTTTTGAAAAACAATGTTATATATGAGTAAATTTTATCAAAATCAAATGTTCTTTATACCATTGAAAAGCTCTTGAAACATAAACATAAAAAATGATCTTGCATTCTCAATTTGAAGTTGTGAGTGAAAAATTATGGCAAATGGAAGAGTCAAAGGTCAAAATTTCAATGCCCCTTTTCCCCGAGGCAATTAAGTCCTCTTTTCATCGAAGGAATAAAGCCTTTTCCCAAAGGCAAAAAGGGACTTGGACAAAATTTAATTCCCAACTTTTATTTTCCTTGTAAAATTTAATTCATAATTTCAAATCAATAATGGAAGACAATTTTAAATATTTACATAGTGAAAACTTTCCAACACTACAAGTAATCATGGTTTATTTTATTAAAAACTGGACCAAAAACCAACCATTTTGATATTTGGTCAATTTGATCATTTTGTCATATTGGTTCAATTAATTTGAACATGTCCAACTTAATTAATATTTTTTTATTGACCATAAAATGGTTTTTTTGAGTGATAAAATCGGACCAAAAAAATTAAGTAGCAAAAAATAATAATAATAAAATAACCAAAATTTGTAGATTAAAAAATGCAACAAATAAATAAATATTAAGTACTTACCTACCTACCTATTCACAACCCACTTAAATATTATACATTTACACACATGTGCAAATTATATATATGAATATAGATATTTTAGTAATATATGTTGATGAACGAGATTGAACCTTGGTCTTTTTGAATGTCTTGGCCATCATACCACTGCACCATTTTGTAAAACAATATAATATTACATACATTTATCATGTTTCTTTTAAATTCAATGAATTTTTTTGTCAATGTGTATAACAACATTTGAACTTTACTTTTTTTTACAAGTAGATATGTAGGTACCTAATTAGATTGATAAATAAGTAAACATGCTTACCTATCGATGCTTTAAAATGTACATACCTACTTATGTAAAATATAGGTAAGTAGGTTAGTAGATCAATGGTAGGTAGATAGTAGGTAGGTTGCATAGTAGACAATAAACAAGCCAGCTAACCAAATTAATATGCCAATTTGACTAAACATGGCCATTTAATATGGCTGATTTGATTAACCCATGGGCACTTTGATGAACCATTTAAAGTTTTTGACTTTTTTGATTACATGTACGACTTAAAAGTTGGTCAAAATGATCATTTTAATAAAAAGAATCAACCATAAAAACCATGTGTCTTTCACGCCCCATGTTTTTCATCAAAACAAATATCGTTTTGGTCAATGTAGACATTTCAATCAAATTGAATCTTTTGAAAAATTGTGATTTCTTATAGTGTAATGGTATAAAAAAATGTTTCGTTAAAACAAAATTTATCCTTTGTATTCTCTTGTTAAACATTTGAAAGTTTGCTCCTAAAGGGAAATTATTCTTTAGGGCTGAAAAAGTTACTCCCCATCGCAATTTAATCCCTTTCAATTTGAAAAGTTGTTCCCCTTCTCCTAAATGGAACATGGTTAAAGCTACCATTTGTTTTCTCCCCAACAAAAGTCCCTTTCTCTCCAAGGCAATTTAAATTGAAAAAGTTGCCCAAATTTTGTTTTTCCGTTCATTTCATTCATGAAAAGAAAAAAATTTAACAGAAGTATTAGACCTTAAACCTTTTGTTGGAAGGGGGAGATTTTAATCACTGGATTTTATTTTTTCTTGAAAATATTGTGTAAGAAAGATAAACAAAATATTAATCATAGTTCAAATATAGTGATTTTTTTAAAAATAATTTTCTTGCCAATAATTGCCATGTGATTATGTTGAGACTAATGCCACATTTAATTCCTTGCTTTTCTTTAATGTGTGCAAAATTTCTACCTATTTGTTTGTAGTCAATTTCTCTATTTTGAATTGCAATTAGTTCAATCTTCATGTGCAAGATGGGATAATGATGTTAACCTAGGTTGAAAACCCAAATCCAATTGTATAATGCAACAAAACATGAAAACTTATCGGTGAATCTTGGAAGCAAGATTCAACACATTTTATCATACATGCACATTCAAAAGAAACCACTTCAAGACTACAATTCAAAAATACTATAGTTTTAATGTTCTTTTAAAAAACTCTAAAACTTGAAATTGACCTAGAACCCAATCTTAGAACCACCTCGCATAGGGGTATAAAACTCGCTTTCTCTTGAACCCAAAACCAATGGGCATCATAAAGCCTAAATTATCAACTTGAAGAATTGGCAATCCAAAAAATTGGGCCCGGCCTCAAACCCAATGGGTTCAAGATCTCACCCAATTCCTCAAACACACATACTCGAGTACCTTAGTAAGTTCAACATTAATTATATTATTTGTAGAAATGTTGAAAATTTCGAATGTAAGCTTTCTCAAAGATCAAAATTTTCAAAGAAAAATGCATATCTTTTGGAATATATAGAAATTTCAACGTGAAATCGTCAAAATTAATTAATTATTCAACATGCATTTGTTGAAGCTACCCTTGGACATCCATTGTTGTACAATTTTAAATGGTACTCATGTCATGGTCTCTTTGGGAAGTTGGGCCCCAAAATTTTTACTCTTTGTTTGCTCATATTGGCTTCTATTTTCCTCCTTTTATCAAGGTTTTTAAAAGAAAATTTTAGCATTTTTTATCATGAAACATGTGATTTTGACACATACAAAAGATTTTTGTGGGAAAAAAAAGACCCTCTAATTTGTCAAGTTTTGCAAAACACAAATTTAAATTGTTAGATATTTATTAAAGGTTCCATCCAAAGTTTCTTTATTATTTCAATTTTGTGATTTTGGCAAATCCCTTCCCCATCCACACCCCCCCCAAAAGAAATTTAGTCAAAAAAGTTTTAAAAATTCAAAAATTTCCCAATTTTTTTGAAAAAGAAATCAATGTTCATAAACCAACGAAATAAAAAAAATCTTTTAAATTTGTTTACATTCAAATCTAGTCCCTAGCCAAATTTGGTTAAATCTTCTTGTGAATGATAACCAATTTGGCTACATCACAAAATTGGGGAATGATGAAACTCTACCAATCGTAAAAACCAAAACACCCAAAAAAGGGGAATACAAGGAACAAAATGGAAGGACCCACATCCAAGAAGACAAAAAAACCACAAAAGGAACATCAAGTTCTTGTCATGAAAAACATATCAAATAAAAAAAAGGCAGACCTCCTAAAAGGATGCATAGCCTAGAAGAACCTTCATCTACAATAATAACACATATCAAAATAGAAACGACATGCGCATATTATAACACCATTGACACCCTATGCCTATCAAATGTGTGCAAAACTAAAAGAAGAAGACCTCTACTGCCCTTTGCTCCTCATGCCATATATGACACATTGATGAAAAAATTCGCCTAGTGGTGTAAACATCCAAAAACCTCCACAACTAGTGTCATGGCCTAGGATATTTTGGGATACTTTTGGCAATATCATGGCTTAAGATATTTTGGGATACTTTTGGCAATATCATGGCCTAAGATATTTTGGGATACTTTTGGCAAAATCATGGCCTAAGATATTTTGGGACTAGTATGATTCAGGGTTATAAAAGGAGATAGTCTGGGGAACAATTTTTCAGCAGATCAACACCAGTTGATGGATCAATAAACTTGTCTTGTATTGTAATTCTCCACTTGTTTATAGCCGATCCATAATAACTAGAGGGAAAAACATGTCCACTAGGAATTAAACACGATAAAAACCATTGTTTGCTTGAGTTGTAACTATTGTCACAACCCCATGAGAAATAGCAATCGTGAAACCAAATCAACTTGAGTGGGGTTGATAATAACAACATATGCTAATGCATGAACACCATCAACTAATAACATAATGTTGACTTGATGGCATGAAGACAATAAGGTGGGGGGTGGAAGGACACGAGTCTCCTTTCGTGAAATATGAAATTTTGCATTTCTCAAAATGGTTCAAAAAACATTTTGCATGACATCATGCAAGGTCGTCCTCTCCCCACCATGTGCGCAATGAAAAAGGTGGATCCCCATAAGATCCAAAGGCTAACTATAAATGCACTATGATACCCCAAGGATTAAAAAAGGGGAAAGACCAAACCTAATGCGTAATGTGGTGGGAAAAAAATATGAAGGTAAGTAAAATAAAATAATGATTGGGCGGGCTAACAACTTAGAAAAGGAGGGGCCTCGAGCTATTGACACATATCACCTCCAACAGAAATAGGAAAAAATCCAACAAAAACATGGAAATTATGATAAGGGTTACTAAGGCCGAATTCCCCAAATAGGTAATTAGAACAATGACCTCCAAGGAAATCAACCCTATGTCCCAACTAGAAATGGGGAGAACCACCTTTTGATGGATAAAAGGAGCATTGGGGCACTCCAACAAGCTTAGACCCAAAAAACCTTTTAAAAACTCCCATTAAAATGGAGTAAAAATCAACAAGTTGATTTCAAAAACTTGGAAGGGGGGAGAGGGAAGCAACAAAGCAAAAATGAAGGCTTTTAGGCAAAACATTGAACAAAAATCTAAAAAATCACCTAAACATCCCCTAATCTGGAAAACACATATGAATGCCAAACATTTTCACCTAAAACTCCTATAAAAAAGAAGAAGCAAAGGAGGTAGAGCTAAAGGGGACACCAAGGATCTTGATGCCACCAAGATGGCAACATAATATGGAAAACATGTTTGCATACCTAACATTCTCACTTAAACTTCCTATAAAAAAGAAGAGCCAAAAGAGGTAGAGTCAAAGGGGACACTAAGGATCTTGATGCCATCAAGATGGCAACATAACTCAAGAAGAAGGCCGAACTTGGGAGGTAAGCCAAATGGAACCCAAGCAAAACTCTTATAGGGTTGAACAAACAACCCCATAAAAACCAGTTAGGAAACCAAATGATTAAAGGTTAAGGAGACGACATGGGCAAGGTTGAGAATATGGGTGTGATTGGTTAAAGAAGGGAATAAACATGAAGGAAAAACCTTTGAAAAAAATGCAAAATGCGAAAATGAGCAAGGACAAAGAGAGGACCTACTAAAGAGCCACCCTACCGTGTGCCCTAAGTGACGCACTCCCAACTCCTCAAAGGTCCCAAATGTGAGTCCAAGTGAAAGACATCGGAAGAAGGAGGAGTCGGGGCACATTCCCTAGCTCACAACACTTGGAGGGGTAAAGGGGCATGTTGGAGTTCCGGGATGGGACTAGGAAGAAGTGACAAGCTTTACTCATTCACACAGGCCTGCACACAACCCACACAAAGTGGTTAGTGCATAGTTGGAGCACTTTTGGTGCTAGGACGAGCCACGGGCAACACAGACACACAAGACTCACCACAGTCTGGACTTAGGGGAAGCCACCACCTTCCCCCTTATAGTATACTCTGCAGCTCGCGGCGGAGACTACATCCAAATGGCTATTTTTCCCGGGACTGCTGCGTGGGAGTCCCGAAACTGTCCCTGGTTGGAGTCTCGGGACTTTGGACGCCCATATCTCCCGACTGCAAAGTCCGATCGTGACGCAGTCTGAAGCAAAGTTGTAGCCCTTGTCGAGAGCTTTCCAACGCCGTGTCGCACTCTCAAATCAGATGTCGAAAAGAGGTCGATTCCTGAATTTTAGTGGTCGGGAGTCAAATTGTCACTTTGACTCCCGACCTTTCTTTTGGCCATAACTTGCGTTTCAAATGTCCAAATGAGCAATGCGAGCCCATTTTAGACATCTACGTTCCAAGTGCTTTCCAATAGTATAAAGAGCGTAACAATCCATTGAGATTTGACCCTTCAACTCAACCTTTGAAGTTTCGGGAGTCCATTGGGACTCCTTCTCCCAAAATGGGAGTTGCCTTGGGAGTGTGAGTGCTCACTCCCTCACACTCCCTCGCACTTCCTTAGACTCCCGGGCTTCTTTCCTCTTGGTTCGCAACCTTGCAACCCCTTGCCTTGGTCGCAAACCCAAAACTAGGGTTGTGACACTAAGACAAGAGTGACTGACAAGGCCCCTTAGAAAAAATGATGACTAAAGTACAAAGGAACCATAAAAAGGACAAACAAAGGAAAAAACTAGCACAACTACCCCCCATTGGCTAAAGTTTTTGGAAAATGACCTTACATGAAACAATGTTAAAAATGTTTCCAATGTCAACCTAAAGCACCACCCAATCAGGTTGGGCATCCAAAGTGGCCGTAATATTATGGACCACGGCCTCACAACCTCCTTTAACCGCCACCTTGAACTAATATGGTGACAATGAAAAGTAAACAAACACATCACAAAACTACAAACATAAAGCCCAATTCACTAACCGCTAAAATGTTTTTCCCATTGCAATTGAACAAATGCCATTAGAAAGTTTGGTTAAAGCCAAAAGCCGACTAGCCCCAAGAACTTGAACCACAAACCCCCGAAATGTAGGTGACAACCACATTAGAACACAATTGGTGGAGTTGAATGAAGCCATTCAATGAATTTTCAAGGTCAAAATAATTTCAAAAATATTTGAAAACCATACCAAAAATACCTCTAGCCAACAAATGAGACGCGTGTAAAACTGGTGACTTAAAAGAATCCCCAAAGATCTTAAAGTTTGAATCAAACTAAAAGTCCAACAAGGAATCTAAGCAAGGGGAGTCTATGTCCAACGGGTGCAAAGTTAGCAACACATTAATTGTCTGTAAGGACACCAAAATAAGGGCAAAAACCTTGGCGGCACATGAAAACTCCTTGGCACGCCCTAGGGCTAAACTTCGTCCTAATCAACCAAGGGGTCGGGGGGGTTGCCATAGGGGTAGAATCAAAATCGGGCAAAATTAATGACGCACCACAATTGAGGACAAGTTCATCATTTGTGCTTGTGCTTGCAAAAATATTCCACTTGAAGCTCCTCCCAATCACAAAAAAAGAATTGTTGAAGGTGTGCCCTATTCTTCTTATGCTTGGCTAATCCTTCACAAGGGGAAAGAAAATGACACCACTAAAGAACAATAAGAATAAATGCCATGCTGCCACATCAAATAGGTCACATGCTACGTGATCAAGAGGAAGGTGAAAAACAAGCTACACTTCTTGCTAAAGAACAAAAGGGATGCACATGTATAATCATAGACGAAGAAGGCCCGATTGCAAGGTGCTCAAAAGACCTAACACCAAAATCCAAGCCTAAGTTGTTGGGGGGAGAAAAGGGGCCAAAGTGGAAATAGAAAAACTTAAAATGTAATTTGGAAGGAGAACTTGATGAGCTTAACAATCTTTTGATGTTAAACCATACCACATTGAGAAAATAGGACCCCATAACTAGAACATAGAACATTACGAAGGGCCCCATCCCTGCCCTCAAAGGACGATGAAAACACCAAAAAAATTGTGAATTGCTTGAAAAATCGAATCGGAATGAGAACCCAAAGGAGGCCCAAGAGCTAAAGAAGGAAGGGCTTCCATAACACTAAAGGAGAAGGAAAGAAAAAGGAAAAAACAAATAAAGAACAAGAAGGGATAAAAATGAAAGGAAAATAAACTAGAAGATAAAAATAAAAAGGGGGCCTAGCAAATAATTTTCCAATTCCGAGTTTTTCATTTGAAAAAAACATTATCACCCAAAGATTTAGCAAATAAAAAAGATTGAAATTTTCTACAATTTTTTTTGTTATTCTAATTTTTGAATCCAAAAATCAAAACATCTTACACAAAAGTTCTCCAAATCTAAACCATGGTTTTATAATTTAAAAATTACCATAAAAAAGCTTTGCAATTCTAAGTTTTACATTTAAAAAAAAATGAAATCTCACCCTTAGGTTCTGCAAATTCATGGATGTTCACCATCTTTACAAATTTCAAAATAAAAAGAAAGCAAGGAGGCTTTGTAATTCCTAATCATACTTTGCCACCCCACAATGCACTTGTGGTAGGATACCATTAACATAATGCAAAGGGGGCCATCATCATACTTTGCAATCAATTTTCCCAAGTTGTACCCCCTAAGCAAATGTTGATTATGTTGCGAGCAACATAACACATGTTTCCACATAGACTTCACCCCAATGAACCCATGTTTCCTCATTGTTTAAAACAAATGCAAAATGTTCGATGTAATATGTATTCAATGGCAATAACATGGTAAAATGTATTATAGTGATCCCAACTATAAGTGAAACAAATTTAAGTGATCGCACTTCTTGGAGTTCAACTATAAATTGGTGAAAAACTTGCACTTTGTCATCAAGGTAATGGTGATGGCAACAAGAACTATGAAACACACTAGCATTTGAATGGAAAGAATGAAACTATTAAAAGTGATGGATCTTAAGGTTTAAGAGTTATTAGGCAACGGGGTCACACCTTTACATTACAATGACAATCGTCCTAGCAATATAGACACATGTTTTCATTGCAAATTGATAACATGCCAATTCATCCAACCTTGTTGATGGTAAATTAGAGTTCCATTCTCCTATTGGCTTCATTGTGTCTCCTTAGCCAAAGGTGAAATTTGGCCATAAAATGTATTTAAAAAAAAGGTTGACTAACACCCATTAACATGGTGGATGGTGTGTGGATGAGAAACTTTGTCCCATAACTAATGACGATGATTTGCAATGTACTAACCATCCACATGAATCCCTCATGAATTTATTGACCTAGTAGCCACAAAATGTTTTACTTATTTATCTAATACATTACTTACATTCTCTACCTACTTAACCCACTTACCTAGGTAGTGCAAGGGGAAAATAAGAGGGTTTACACCATAGGTCACCAACTTGGAACCTTGGTAAGTTAGTTGTGGTTCATCCACAATTGAGTCATAAGAGGCTTCCAACGGAGAGTGCATTGGTGTGTGCAAATAATCCTTCAAGACTTGGCTTGAAGCCTTGAAAAGCTCTCATCTTTTGGATATTTGACCACTTCATGGCTCCCCTTCCATGATATTGGGTTGGGAATTTTGCCATCTATGAATTAGATATTTACCAATGTTGGGGAAGTATTTAATTTTGTTAATAATTCATTGGTTCTCGTTATCTCACAAACCTCAAAAGAACAAACAATCCTCACGAAAGAACTATTAAAGAACTTGGTGATTTAATAGGTGGTTATTTGATTTTTTTAAAAGAAATTTGAGAGCTATGGTTATATATTGTAGAACCAATGATTTTTGGAACAAATTTGTCATCTTTTCAACCAAAATTTGGGAGTATTTTGATTTTTTTTGGCTAATGTAAATCCAACTAATCTTGATAAAAATTTGGAAGAAATTGCCAAAAAAATTTATATTGAAAAATTGATTTTGGAGAGAATTTCTGATTTTGATTTTCTTTAGAACTGCAGTTATGAGCCATAAGAACCATCTTGTTAACCATTAGGGTTCTGTTCCTATTAAATTACTATTTACCAAACAATCACAATAACTAAGTTACCAGGGGAAGGCCCCCCATGTGTGAGTTTTCTGAAAAATAACATAATTTAATTTCTTCAGAAAGAAAAATAAAGAATTTAAAAAAAAATCATGTATTGAAAAGGAAAATAACTATTAAAAAAAGATGGTAAAAAAGAAGGTGGCTAAATGGGAAGTGCCTTTATTGGCAAAACCATTTTCTAACCCACACTCTGAAAAAAGAGAGAAAGAGAGAGAGAGAGAGAGAGAGAGAGAGAGAGAGGAGGTTTTCAAAAAACAAGACAAAAAAAAAAAACAGAAGGCAAAAAAAAAACCAAAAAAGAAAAAAAAAAAGAAAAAGAAAAAAGAAAAAAAAATTGAAAATATTGGAGTGCAATCCTTACGTGTGCCATTGTGAAATAAATGATAACAAGTTACAACAAAATAAAAAAATAATATTTTCCATAATCACTTAAAATTTTTGCCAAATTTGGAAGTTATTTTGGCAAAATAGTTGGCAAAATTAGGAGACTCTCCAACAAAACCTATTAATAGGGTAGGTAGGAAATTGATAGGTAACAAACCCATCATAATAGGACAGGTAGTAGGTAGGTAGGTAGATAGGTAGATAGGTAGGTACCTTACCTACCTTATCAACAGCATCAGCTAGGCCACCTACTATTTTGGGAAAAGAAACTAAATATATATAATAAGTTAAGCAACAATGGATTATGTGGCTGGCGAGAATCGAACCCCCGCCGTTCTCCAAATACACAAGGTACCTAGTACCAGTGTTTTTCTTTTTTTGAAGGAAGTTTTGTTTGTAGAAAAAAGTGGCGATCACCCTTAGGAAGATTTAGCCAAATCTGGCTATAAACCAGAAATAAAGTATAAATCTTTAATCATCCTTTTATATTTTTGGCTTGTTCAATTGAAAAATCAACTATACGTATCTGACGAGTTTTTCTTTTTTGGCTTTTTTTTTTTTTTTTTTTTTCTCTTTCTCTCTCACTTCTGGCGACTAAAAATTGGTAGAATCACTTCATTTTCGAATTTTTTATTTTTGATTTGGCTTTTTGGCGAATTGAGAGTGGTAGGTAGCTATTACCTACCAGCCTAACCGTTAGGCTATTACCGTGGTTGTGGTGCGGAACCAGAGGTAGGGTTTGCCCGGCAGGGGGAGAGAGGCTGAGCTTCTAGTTCTGTCTGCTCTTCGCATTCGCGCTCACGGAACTTCGCGTCCTTTCTGCGGCAATCACGATCTAAATTCGTAATCGGTCCGCCGAGTTTGCCACAAGCTTTGTACTCTAGGGAAATCTTTCTCGCGCAGAAAAAATCTGGGAAGAAACGGTGCAGTATTGGTCTTTTTTAATGCAAAGATAGTGTATCTGGGAGAAGAGGAGGGGGCAAAACGAGAGAGAGAGAGAGAGAGAGAGAGAGAGAGAGAGGTTATCGGGGTTTGTCGCAGCTATGGCAACGGCCTCTTTACCGCCAGGCTTCGGGGGGCCGCCGCTTATGGGGCTGCCTGCAGACCAAATGGAACAGAACAAACTACCACATGTTGTTCTTCATCATCACCAAGCCAGAGTGAATAAGAAAGTCTCCTGGGCTGCAGGGGACAAACTGTGTCAGGTCATAAGATCTTTCTCCTCTCATGTTTCCTCCTGCGACCTCTCTTGCGATGTAGGTTTTTTTTTCTTTGTTCTGTTTTGTTTAGTTCGTTTTTTTGGTTTCTGGTGACGCGATTCTCCTTCCTTCTTCGTAAGAGCAGTCTCCTTTTGTGACCGAGGATTCTTTCTGGGCCTCCTCTCCTCTCCCTCCCTCCCTCCCCCGTGAAAGTAAACATGCCGGAAGTCCCCCGGGCGATGTCGGGCTGGATAAGGTCTTCCTCAGCATATCGGAATCTGGATCACAACTACGGAGAAAAGAAAAGAGAAAAGAACAGCTCCGTTTTTTGCAAGTGTAGGAAGCCGGAGATGTGAAACACTGCAAAGCTTGCCATTCACCCCCCTTTAACAACAAGAGATTCTTGAAGAAAATTGAACCACAATAATAATTGCAAGAAAATCAACAAAAATGAATCACAAGAATCTGCTACACAAACAAGGAAAGAGATCTATTTTCCCAACGAATCTGCGTTACAGTTTGCAGGTTGTTTTTTCTAAGAGTGCTTCACTTGATTGGGGTTTCCTCTGTTTATGGAGAAATCCTGTTTTGTGGTGGTCTCTTTAGATGTCCCAAAGTTCGCAAGTGTTTTTTCTAAGAGTGCCTCGCTGGATTAGGGTTTCCTCTGTTTCTGGAGAAATCATAATTTATTGTGGTCTCTTTCCATGTCCAGCTTGAATAGAAAATCCAGAGAGAATGTCTCCCTGTTGGATTCCAAAGGCCATCACTATTGATTGTCACAGGCTTTTGTAGTTTTATGCTTGGCTGTTCCTTTTCTCAGAGCATAATATTGAGAGATCTAATTGATTTGATTCTGAAGCAAAGTTGTGATCATCTGGTCTTTCTTATTTGTTTGTGGTTGCTTGTGAATGTTTGTGTCATGCATCTGAAGGTGGGGAGATGTGTCTGTGTGCTAGTTGCCTGAACAAAATTTCAAGCTCTAGTCCAAAGAGAAACCCTAAGTTTCTGTGACTAACATACACACCCAATATGGATGCTAGAGCTTTGAGAAAGGTACGTTGTTTGCCACCAGCCCATGGGGTCTATCTATGTCTTTTAACTGGAATTACATTTGAAATTGATCATGTCAATGATTTACATGCTGTGTGAGCTGCATGTGGAGGTACCTGCTCTGCTGCTTTGCTCAATTCTGTGCTACTTTGCTTCAGTATCCATCTAAGACATGGTTTTAGATCAGATAAATGTTTGTATGCTTTGTATCTGAACATGAAATTAGTCTAGAAAGTAGCTCATCTACGTTTGACATCTAGCAAAGATCTGATATTGGCCCTAGTAATCAATGTGCAAATGATTGTGACCCTATATGGTCTCTATACAAGCATTCTTGGTGGAAGGATAACATGACCCAGGCACCCATCCAAACGTGAGGAACAACGGAGAAGGGATTCCTTTGTAGTCTCACGAGTTAGCATCAAAGTTAAGTATTGTGATGAAGAACTCAGGATAAAGTAAGCGTGTGTGTGCACTTGTGTTTGGAATCAACTGTAGTCAACAACACCAACAATTGACCTGAGATGAAGAGTATTTTTGCCATGTATGATATTGAAGTATGATAGTCCTTCATACTTGCCTTATCATTCTGTTAGCTGACACTTGGATCCAATCTGCAGAAAACTCATAGCAATATATCTTTTTGGTTATGGGAATGAAGCAATAAACAAGAACTGGGAACTTCGGCCATTGATTGGGACATGCCAGTGCATCTCCAGGGAACCCTAAGTGACGGTAGACATCTGTGCAGTGTCTTATATGTGGTGTACTGATTGTTCAGCACAGCGTACATGTCATTGTTGGAATAGTTTGGAAGGTAGATATAATCTGGGTGCAATGCTTGGAATGGTGAATGCAATATTCTGGTAATTGCAGTACTGTTATTACACAGTGGAACTGAAGGATTAGTATGCAGGTGCATGAAGATGTGCTGTGGCCACATTGTACAATTCAGCTCAGGACTGAAGATAGCCTTCAAGCAGTGACATTCTTCTGGAAAGCTTGGATGCAAATGCTGATCCTGGTCAAAAGCAGTAGATGGTTGTGCTTATGACCAGGAAGCCAAAACCAAGCATTTCATTTACCCAACAAACCTGTCACAAGTCTTTGACAGTTTGAGTGGAAGTTTCGATAGATAGATCTTCTTATCTCAGAAGCAACATAGCCTTTTGACTTGGAGCGATCAAACATTGCAGATTCTTGCTCATCATATCCTGCTTCGTTTGAACTTCCTCAATGAAATCTCACTAGTCATGTTGAGCATGAATAGGATGATATCTGAATACAACTGAGTACAGGTGGTTATTTTGTGCATGCTTCTTCTTCAAGTTCATAATGCTGTGATGGCTGCTCGGAAGAGTTTTGACTTCTTTCTCATGTGAAGTCATTCATCTGGCCATCTAAGTACCAGTGTTGCAACCTGTATTCAGAGTTGTGAGAGGAGCAGATTCTTCTTAATAAGACACTCAAACTTTTCTTGCTGTTTTTGTATCTGTTTTCTTGAATTGCTGCCCCCTTCTGTGCAAAGAACTGCCATTGAACCTACAGAACATTTGTTGTTTACTGTTGTTGGTCACAGGTACGGCTATTTGCAGCTGAAGATGCACCTGATGTGTCTGGAACAGCCCATCAAGATCTTCTACAGGCAAAACAGACAAAGTTCATGCATGCAACAGTTCCCATATCACCAAGCGATCTTCCTCCTGGTTTTGGTGTTACAGCACCAATGAGTATGAGACCAACAGTTGTAGATGTCATGCCATGGGTTCCTTGGCGGATCCCTGCTGTGGTAAGTGGTTTGTCACTTGTTGCCGAAAGCAGGTCTTCTTTTCCTAAAGCATCCTGTTTGGTTCCTATTGTGATGATGAGATTTGCCTGATATGTCATGAAGAGGATTATGAGGTCACTCTATGACTTAAGCTGTGTTTTGTCACTTGTATCAGTTCAATCTGCATCCATCATGGCGGGTTGTTGCCGGTGGAGAAAGTAAAGAGGTTGCAGTCCAGAGACAACGGGAGGTTAGAGTACTAGAAGCTGTTTATCCACGACCCTCATCCATTCCTGAAAGGTATCTTCCCAGTAACTGCCCTTCATATGTTCAGTGAAGTCAAGGTATCACTGCTGATGTAATGCAAAAGCAATCATGCCCTATGAACATTGTCCCTGTTGGTTGGTACAAAGTCTTACTTCCTGAAGGTAGCCATGCTGCTCTGAATATGTTTTGCTTTGTTAAGTAAGGTTGTGTGGCTCTGGGTCATGGCTGGGCTGACTACTGCAAAGCAATAGTTTCTCAATGATGTCAAGTTGTCCTCTAGACCAAACTTGGTGTTTATGGGAGTACGTTGGAGGGCACTCAAATTTGGGCAACTCTGGAATATTAAGCAATAATGAATGTGTTTTGTAGAGCATAGTCTCTTGTAATGCATTGTGGAATCATATAGAGATTCACTTGATGCTTGTCACAAAACTGAGGGAGGTTTGTGAATTTCGCAGTCCAGCTGAGCCACAAGAACCACAGCTGCCTTACAATGATGAAACAACTCTTGTCATCCCAGTGGTGCCAGTTGAAGATGATGATACACCTGATCGAGATGATGGGTTAACATCAGCAGTTGACAGAGTTCACTTCCCTCAAGAGTCTGCAACCAAAGGTACATTGGATGAGGTTTTTCACATGACCTGATTGTGCAAGTTGTGTCTGGACCACCTGCATTAGTTATCCTTCAATACCTCTCATCACACCCAATTTCTGCTGGTACTTTGAGGTTGATTTCACACTTCCCCTCCTTGCTAAGTACAGTTATAGGTGCTGAAGATATTATGTTTGGTGTGATGTACAGGTGACAGAGCACTATCTCCTCCCCCCGGCTTTGGGAATTTTGCAAAGAAGCCAACACCAGTTGTTGCAAACTGGTTGCCTGGGGCTGCCCATGAAAATGGCCGAACAAGAGCTCCTGCAGACTTCAATGGACCCTCTTTGAGATTTTCTCATCCAGTTGGATCCACCATGTCTGCAACTGAGAATATTCCCAGTTTCAATCTTGATAAAAAAAGATCAAACCCTTCAAATGGAACTTTGGTCCCGACTGTCACACCTTCCCATGTGACACAGATGCAACCTGATGTTATGGCAGCAACTGCTGCTGCATATGCTGCCCTTGCACAGTCCAATGATGATACAATGATTGATCATGAATTACTTCTCAAGTTTCTTAGAAATCCATCTATGCTGAAAGACCTGTCAGGTCAGCTCTCAAGCAAGGATTCACCAGAAAACCGAGGCAATGAAAGTTCCAAGCTGGGCACAGAAGGTACAAGAAGGGGGAATGGAAGCCAGTGGGTTCCCATAGCCACCAGTTTTCCAGTGCTGCCCGAGCAAGAATTGTTGCAGAGTGGAGGGGAAATTGGTCTCAATGAAAGGAAGACATCAGTAGTACCTGGAGCTGCTCCTGTGGATGTTGCATTTGAAAGGCCCCCAGGCTTTGGGCCAGCCCTGGCCACAAATGGTCCTGATATTTTTCCCGAAACAGTCAATGCCAGAATATCCAATGGACTAATGCAAGCATCTCAGCCTCATATGGCACAAGACGGGCAGCTGTACACAGCTGCTGCTAGGCCTCCAAGTGCTCAATTACATGCCCCTTTTGTTCAGCCTCCTGCACCTCAGGCAGTCATGTCACTTCCTGGTCGACCACTATCACATCATGATGAGCAGTACTTCAAAGATCTGATCTCTCAGCATGGAAGGAACAGCAATGACGATGATGTGCGAGGAGGGATGGACGAACTCCAGGATGGTCTTTATAAAGCAACTAGTTCCTCCGGAAGATCCGAAAAATATGAGCCTGCGCTGAGGTGGCCGGGAAAAGAAGAAATTGACCCTGTTGCCCCATCTTCAAGACTTGGGGATGCAGCAAGGAATGGTCCAAGCAGCAGTAGCAGGTCTGGAATGACTCAACCACGGGGGAAATCTCGAAAAGCTTGCATTTACTTCAACACACCCAAAGGGTGTCGAAATGGCACCAGTTGTGTTTTCTTGCATGAATCTAATGAGGAAAGGACAAAACGCCAAAAAGGTGGAGGAGGGCGGTAAGGCAGAAACAGGTATACAAATAGGTCTTTAAAGTAATCACAAATCCCAGATCTCTCAGATCATGAGCATGCAGTGCATGAATGCATGACTGCAGCAATTTTGGGGCTCCACACTGCGTATAGATCTATATGCACTATGTGATCCATCTTCCAAGAAAGAGGAAAGAAGAAGTTGACCGGTATGCAGGAAGCCCTATCACAACCACAAAATGAGGTGAGCTGAAAGATACCAAAGGCAAGTAGCAAGCAAGCAAGTGAGCAGGTCGTGGGCATGCTTTCCATCTTTTTATAACCAAGCCTTTTGAGATCCCAATGAGAATGCAAAGCAAACTATGATGTGAGGTGACTGGCAAAAAACCAGAGGCACAGTTTAACACCATCATCATCACATTCACCAGAGCAATGATTGCTCTTGGCCAATGTATGATGTGAAGAAATTTGGCCCAAATGGTGATGTTGTACAGGCAATAAACACCCAGCCAGGCATGCACACACCTGCCACGCATGCAGGCCAACAAACCCAGGCACAACAACCCTGGATTATTTTGAAGTCTCACAGGGGTGGTGATGGTGGTGCAACTTCAAAAAGCATGATGATGCCCTTGATCTGCTCTTGTGACTGACACAGTTTTAATCTGTTGGCATGCACAAAAAATTGAAGCAAGTGGTCATGGACATGTTTGGGGCATAATCCTTTTTACCAATCTCTGGATTTGAAAAAGGAACAGTCGTGAATCCCTATCTCTGGGCAAGCATCCAGTGAATCCTGATCTCTGGGCATCCTTTTTCCCCAATCTCTGGATTTGGAGAGAGAAAAAAGTCATGAAGCGTTCCACAATTTGTGACCATACCTTAAAACAAAATTTCATGAAAGTCCTCCTCCTGACGTGCAAGTGTCCTATCGTCCTGTTCTTGTGCTGCTGTATTTGAGAAAGTAAAGAATACACAGGCCACTGTTGTGACTGTTGTTGAGGGATTCTTCCAAGCCAAAGTGGATCCATCAAATTTGCAATTGATGATCACACCTTTTGAGCTTGTCGTGCAGTGGAGCATATCATCAGTCAGAGTATGACAAAATGGTGAAGAAAAATGAGGTGCAATAATGCATGAACACCTAGAAAACGAAGGGGCTTTGAGTCCCATATAATAATGGTATGATGCATTTTGGTACGTAGAATCATAGAATCCCATATAGAACAAAATCAACAAAGTGCGAACAAGTGCCACTGACTTGAGAATTTGGAAAACAAAAGCTAAACCCTAAATGCCAAATTTTGGGGCGTTTTTTTTTCCTTCAGCACAATCATCACATTTATGTCTACTAGTATTGTTTTGACAGTTCCGTTCTTTACATGTGTTGTCAACTAATCCAAATATTTGTTTTAGGGGATGCTCACCACTTTAGCTACATCACAAAATTCATGAAACAAAAACCTTGGCTCTCTTTCTTTCTTCTTTCTTCTTTCTTTCATCCTTCATCTTTGGCACATTTGAAGTTTGTTACCATAATATTTTACTTTGATGTCAAAGGCTACAATGTTGAAGTGGTGGGAAAACAAATGATTAGATTTTGCATTCACCTCAAACATAACCAAACTTGGCCACTTTGTCTTTGTTGCAATTCGTATTAAGACATGAAGGGAAGTTTTCACCGTATTGGAAGGTTGTAGCCATGAGTACAAGCTACAATTCGCGGCTTCATGTTAGAGATATGTTATATGAAAAAAAATAATGTTAAATTAAGATTAAAAAATTACACACACACACACACACACATATCACAATTCCTTAAATGGTTTTTTTAACTTCAACTTTAAGTGAAGAGAGAGGGCCAAGAAAGTGCAAAGTGCTTTTTCAACTTTCTCGCAAAGCCTAACTCACTTTCATTCCTCACTACTAATGGAGTCTCAATTGATTTCTTTTCCTTTAACTACTTAGATATTTCAATTTGCTAAGTTTTGAAATTCAAAAACAAAATGCAACACACTAATACACTGCTTTACTTAAATAGGGTTTTTCGATTTGAAGATTGATGGATCAGAGATGTTATCTTTTCATGGCATTTTGCTTGTCCTTCCTAATGCATCGACATCCATCCAATGCATTTTTTTTGGACATAGTAAGAATTGTACCTATGTTGTTATTCACTACCAAAATATAATTTTCATTTTTTTTTCCTTTTGAAATGAAAATTAAAAAAATTGGACCTTTTCCCCTATTTCTATTATTTTGTATTAAAATATCAAATTTTATATACCTTTTGGAAGAATACATAGTTAGTTAATTTGTAGCATATAGTGCCCTACAAATTATAGTTTAATAAATTACACAATGTTGCCTATTTTTGAGAAATTAGAAAATGAACATCCACATTTTGCAATATTAAAGTTATAAGATTGTACTTATTGATGGACATATTTAAACACAATAAATGTCCTGCATGTCTAGCATGTTTTTTTGCATAATATCTATTAGATGTAGATTATGTAGATTTACATATCCATGATATGAAAGTTTAGCTTCATGAGGGTTCCCAAATTTTCACCCCTATGACATGATGATGAGATCTAGTTGACATTGATCTCTAATCCTAAAGTGGCACCACAAATCAACTTTAAATTCCAATAGGTACTATATGGATCTAACTATGAATGCCAATTAATTTGTCCTCATTTTAAAGTTTATATACCATAGAATACTAGTGTCTTTGCTTCCCTTTCATCTATTAATTTTCATATTTAGGAAAACCTAGGTTGAAGAAGAAATAGGCATATCCTGAGCCAAATCTTGTCTTCATAACATAAATGGGATGGGTGCAAAGACTAGATGGAAGCTATCTCAATGAGAAATATTATTTGACTTTAAATCTTATTATAAAGCCAATGGATTTTCTTTTTATTACAATTTACATTGTTGTTGGAATGAACATGTAAAAGTGGATTCTATCTTTATCCTCGTTCAATCACTTGATAGATCAATCCATGATAGGATTCTTTGTTTGGATGGATAAATAGAAACAATAAAAAATCATTTCTTTTTGTTGTTGTTGTTGTTCTTGAATAAATCATGAATCCATCTCCAAGATTTCTATCTAGTGAATCTATTTCAATATACAAATATACACATATATTTGTTTATATGGATAAATAAACGTATATAATCAATTACAGTAGCAAGAAATGAAACAAAATTTTAAAAAATTATTGATTTTGTCCAAAGGATCAATCAAAGCAAAGAATGAAATGTTTTTTCCTTTCAAAAAGAAGAAGAAGAAAGGGGGTTCGTAAAGGTAATTTCATGTGTTGTAATTGTGACTCAAGTGAAAAGATTTTAGTGTATTATAAAAGATCCAAGTTTATTAGCAACTATGAAATAAAATTCAAGGTTATTTTTTGAGCTCATTCCCAAGTGAAGAGGCATGTGAAGGTGTCTTTTCAAATTAGTGTCTCTCTAAAGTTTTTTTTTTCCAACACCATATTCACAAGAAGATTTTGAATATTTTTTCTACCAATTTGCATCTAATTTATCTTTAATTGAATCTTAATCTAATTGTTCAATTCAATTCAATCCAATTCAAATCAAATTCCATTCAATATTTGAACTCAATTTAGGAATTTGAATTGAATTCAAGTTGCATTGAAATGTTCTTCATGCTTCAATTTCATATAATGAATCATTTATTTCATTTCAAGAATATTAAAAAAAACATTCTTGTTCCACATGTATAAATTTGTGTTTTCTTTATTTTTCAATATTTTTAGTCTTAGCGCAAATAAGAATAAATTATTGCATGTTACAAATTGCATCATATTAGCATTACCTTTTGGTTGAAATTCATTTATATCAGTGTTATTTTAGCATGTTATGTCATTGACACATGGACATGTGCTGTTAATGTTGTTCAAAATGTTATGAACAAAAGAATGCAAAAGGCGAAAATGAAAAATGCCTTTGTATTTAACATGTGAAAACAATCACCATGGAGTCATTTCAATACTATGCATGGTACTCAATTTTTATTTATTTCTTTTTTGTTTCATAGATCATAAATTGTATGATTTTGCGTGATTTCTTGCAACTATGTAAATTTGAGCTTAGTGTTGCTATGCACTGTTAATGACGATCAAATATTTTACGTTTTTATTATGTTCATTTGGTTTTTAATAATTCATCATTATTTATGTTAATCTTGAATCTTATACATAAAAGCTAACGTGGTGTCTGTTTGTCCATCTGTGTGTCACAAGATGTTCTGTGTTTTAACACTAGGCAGAACCGGCACTGGACCTGCTGGCGGTGGTTAGAGCACTTGACAGGGGGGGGGGGCAGCAGGGGTGGGGGGGGCCAATTTTTTTTTTTAATTATTTTCATTATAGAACATTTAAAAAAAATTAGAATCTTTTTTAAAAACAAAATAGAAACTAAATAAATAAATAAATAAATACATAAAAATAGAAAAAAATGAAGATAGACAAAATAAGAATAGAAAAAATAAAAACATGAAACAAACATAAACAAAAAAAGAGTAAAAACTATAAAACTATAAAAAAGGAATGGAAACAAATGAAACAAGGAAAGGGAAATACAGTAAAATAATTTTAAAAGAAAAAAAATTCCAAAAATGAAGAAACCAAATAAAGAGTAAAAAATAAGAAAAAATAAAACTTATAAATATTGAAGAAAAACCCTACTTGAAAAAGAACGAGGTGTGTCTTCTTTCTCCAAACTTCAAACTTGCATCCAATATATATAAGTGAAAAACTTTATTTTTATTATACAAAATAATAAATAATAAAAAACACATAAAAACAAAAAAATAAAAAAGTTAAAAGTTTCTAAAAAAACTAAAACATGAACCAAGTTTAACCACTTCACAGTGGGGGGGGAATGGGCGGGGAAGAACCGGGCGGCGGGGAGCTCGACAGGTGCATTATGCACCGGGTTCACACTAGTTTAATTTAAATTAATGTATATGTCATGGACATGAAAAAACACACGTTAATTTATTTTTCATATTCCTATTGGTGGAAAAGGAAAAATAGCGAGGTAGTTATAAAATGGAGGTAGTTATTAAGAAAATTAATAGAAAAAAAAATTATTAAGAAAAAAATGAAATAGTTAGGCTTGAAAATGAGGTGGTTATTTTTAAAATTGTTTTTGGAGTGGTCCATGGACAACCATACAAAGGATTCCAAAAAATCCACCAAACACCAATTTTGATTACTTGGTGCTAGAATATAATATGGGAATTATATGCATAAAGGGAAAGAGGAAGCCAATGTGAAAACACATTATGAGTTTGGTAAATGATCGAATGAAAATTATGTGTTTTGACTACAAAACAAGAATGAGGGTTGACAATAAAATTAAGATATTAAATTGTGTAAAATTGTGTTTTTTCACATAAATTGTGATTTTTGATCACACATTTTTTGTTGTGAATTTTCTATGTTTGAGCATGCACACATTTTCTTCTATATCATTATAGTTTGCACTCACTTAAGGTGCTAGATAACAAGTGATGTCGATCTCATTATGTGTGCATTATGTGTGCATTATGTGAAAAAAAACAATTGAAATATTTAGTGAACCAAAAAAAGAAGGATGTAATATTCTCCTCATTGTCCTTCCTATGTATTTCTCTTTTTGGCTAAAAAAATATTTTGATATGTGTTTTGATAATTTGATTAAGATTTATGCATCGTACCATTATTATATAGCACAAGCCATATGACAACAAACTACGCATTGAACATGTTTTAAATGGCATGGATATTTATTTTTTGAAAGAGAAAAAAAATCCTCAACACTTAAAACCTACATATTTGTCAAATTATTTAAACAAGATGGAACAAAAGATAAAGCAACTTGAAGATGCAATTTAATACAAAAGAAAGTGATCAAATAATGATTAAAAATATATATTTGCAAACAATATTTTTTTTAAAATTTCCACTTCTAACATTTGTTTTTTTGTGAAATCAATCTTCAACAATTGAATAAGGATTTATGGGTGTTTACAAAATGTTATACACTCAAAATGCCATTTTCTTATTATATGAATTTAAAACACCCTTGCAACTTATGGATATTGTTATAATTATTATTGACATTGCAAAAGAGGATAGAAGATGAAAATGTTGTCATCAAACAAGTATGACTTGATGATATTGAATGGTTTTTATGTCTTTTTAAGTTTATTTGGTGATCCTTGTCCCTTGTGCAAATATGACCTACTAGAAGAAAACAATCCATCTTGTTTATAACATAATTTATCATACATGGATGTCATTTTTAAATTTACATTTTATTTATGAACATAGCACCCTGCCATCTTTGACATTATATATATATTGTAATTTTCAGTTTTCATTTTTCAAAAAAAAAGTGTGAAGGAAATACGTAATCTTTTTGAAAATTCAAGAATATTTTGCTCTTGACATGAAATATTCAAAATTCATTAATATGTGTTGAACTTTCCTTTGTATTAAATTAATTAAATGTATTTAAACAAGCTTTAAAATATTATGCACTTATTAGGTCATTTGTGCTTTCCATATCCCATGAATATATTGTAGGGGTTGCAACTTTATCTTCATATGTGTTGTTATTTGAATTAAATGCATGGGAGGATGATGACTTGTTGCCATAAAAGCTTTACAAGAGGGCAAAAGGAAAAAATAAATGAACATTTAAAATTTTATGATGGAACATTTTTTGTCATGAATTTTCTATGTTTGGACATGCATATATTTTTTCTCCCTCATTGTGATTTGCATTCACTTGAGGTGTTACACAAAGTGATGTTCGCTTCATTATCTATGTATTATATGAAACAAAAAGATTGAAATAATTAATGGATCAAAAAAGAAGGATGCAATATTCTCCTCAATGGTATTCCTGAATCATTTATTTTTGGCTAAAAAAATGTTGATATGTGTTTTGATAATTTGATTAAGTTTTATGCATCACATCATTACTAGAAAACAAAGCCATATGATATCAACCCACTTATACCTTTATTAAACATGCTTTGAATGATATGGGCATTAATCTTTCAAAAAAGAAAAAAAATCTAAACATTTAAAATCTACACTTAAATTATTTTTTAAATGAAAAAATATTTTAAAAATTGAAGATTCAATAGTACATTTAAGAAGAATGAACATATAATGGCTCAAGAAATATAATTCCAAAATATGTTTATCTTTGAAATTTATATGTAACATGTTTTTCATATAAAATCCATTGAAAATTTTGAATAAGGATTTATGAATGTTTACAAAACCTTATATTTGCAAAATGTCATTTGATCATTGTTCCAAGATTGTGTACATAATATTATGAATAAATGAACTAGAATAATTTCATGCATTCTTAGCAAAAGAGAGACAAAATCAAAGTTTATTAACAATCTATGGGGATAGTAACATGTTTGACAATCCAAATTTTCATATCATAAATGATTAAAAACATCTTTGCATGAATCTTCTATTAAATACAAATTATCCTTTTATGTAATCATGATGGATTATCAATATATGGCAACTAATTATTTTTTAAATATTTTATTTAAGTAACATTTAAATATTGAATGTTTTGACCTTGTGTCAATGCATCATCACTCCTAATAATGCAAAACAACACGAAGCCCAAGGCTTTTTTAATAACATAATAACAACAATACATACAAAATGAACCATTTTAAGTAATAGGCTTTAGATAAATATAAAAAATAATTTGCACATTTGTGCATCTAAGTTTGTGTATCCTTAATGGTTAAAAATTGGGAATACATTGGTTCACACCCAAGTTTGAATCCAAATTGCAACATTGTTGTAGAACAATAAGATTAACATAATAGAGTTATCCGTATAGTCACCCTATTTTCACCTTTTGTTTCACCTCCTTGTGAGGATTTCTTGCACACTTCCACCACTAAGATATGCACTCACAAAAAAACCCTGTTAGAAGTGGAACTACTATGTAGTTGAAGTCTAACGAGTAAGGTGGTTCGAGGTAAGTAATGAAAGTTACTAAAAATCTAATGCGTTGTGTCCAAATATCATGTTTTTATTTTATTTTATTTATGTCTTTGACCAAAAGTTAAGCCCAAAACTTAAAACCACTTGCTTAGATTGAGGAAAAAAAACAACTCAACCTCCTTTACTTTCAACAAATGTAACTCCCTCACAGCAACACCGATGACGCTGAATTTTTGGGAGGAGCTTCTACACCTTTCAAACTAAAACTGATCTAATTTTGACACAAATCCAACGGTGGATTTGAGAGAAACAATTAATTAAACCAAAGTCCAGAGGCTTCATTACGATTACTTGCTACACACAACTCTATTCCATGCTTCATTTTTTCATAACCTTTTCATGAACACCTCCACACACAAGGACTAACAACCTTTTTCACACTTCATTCTCCTCCTTTTCTACCCACATACACATAATGCCCCCTTCCTTGGTGAACCTCCATGACCCTCCTTGAGCTTGTTCCCCTTGACTAATGAAAGCTTCAAAATCCTTTTGCATCAATTAATGGACTCCTCATCCTTCAAGGGCCAATGAGGATTTGAGAATGTATTGCCATCCAATTGAAATTAGGATGAGAATCCTTAGGCCCAATGAAACATAAGAGATATTCCATCCTCAAATCAAAGAGGATGACAATCCTCATGACTTAATGAGATTAGAGGATCCATCCTCCCCCTTATCTTGGATATCTTGATGAGGTCTCTTGAGTTTGATCCTTATCTTTTTTGTCCGTTGACCCATCCTACTTTTTCATCCTAATTACTTCAAGTAACTAACTACTAGAATAATTTATCGGTAGTAACAAGGAAAAGTCCTTGAGTTCCTACTTGACTAATTTAATGGTTGAAGTAACATTCTCGTGTACCACTTACTCCTTCAATATTCCCTACCTATTTACTTTACTATGCACTAATTAACTATGTAATACATAGTAAATTGGAATTACAATTTGCATCAAAAAAACTTTCACATACTTCTAGATCCACCGTTGAATTTAGGGTTTGATGAATCCATTAGATCTAGGGTGTTCGAGTTGTCATGAGGTTCCGCTGTCACTCCCACATCTTACGCCTACCCTAATTTGTTAAATAAAAAGGCCTCAACCCTTTTTGAACGCAAGTACCACCTTGTTCGTACTATCTTCTTGGTTTTTGTTGATGTCATGCCCGTACATGGCCTCATACATGATGGCCAGTTACGGGCATGCCCATGTGCGGTTTTAGGGTTGATGTACGGTCTTAGGCGACTGTACGCTATTAGGTACTTAGGGTTTCAGTGTGGGCAACGGTATAAAAGGCCTAACCCTTTCTTTCTCCTTTTAGTTTTTTTAGAATTCCTTTGTCAGGTGTTTTCCTCCATCATCAGCTAGGATTTCTAGATGCTCACGGTGACCATTGCACGGCCACTGTCTACATACACTTCAGTTCATTCTTTCTTTCCATTTCAATTCTAGAAAAACTCTTCGTTGTTGTTTAATGTTGAAAGCAACAAATTTCTTTTGGTTTTGAGTTTTTGAATTTCTTTTTGCTTTTGTGGTTGTTCTGCTGGTGCTACTGGAGGGAGCTTACTGAAAGGAGCTTGCGTTATTGAGAACCAACCAACAGCACTAAGATTTGAGGAGGAGAACCAATAGCTTATTGAGAACCAACCAAGAACGCTAAGATTTGAGGAAGAGAACCAACAGCTGAGAAGAGCTAGACCAAACAAGTTTCAAAGCTCTCTTTTTCTTTCTCTTTTTGGCTCTCTTTTGTTCTTTCTCTCTTGCGCGTAGAGGAGTTTGTCGTTCTCTTTCTCTCACGCATAAAAGAGGCCGTTGAAGCTGCCGAGTTAAAAAATAAAAAATAAAATTCTACTCTGTAGCTGTCGGCCTGGCGCGCCATCGCTGCAGAGCAACGTAGCTGTCGACCCGGCTCACCAAAGAAGCCCGTCGGCTCAACCCGCCATCGCAGCAGCGCCGTTGCGACGTTGCAACGTCGCAAACTTGTAGCCACGCGAACTGCAGCCACGCGAGCTGCAGCGCCGTCGCGAGCTTGCAACGTCGCAAGCTTGCAACGTCGCAAGCTTGCAGCCACGCGAACTGCAGCCACACGAGCTGCAATGCCGCCGCGAAGCTTACAACGTCGCAAATTTGCAGCCATGCGGGCTGTAGCGCCGTCGCGAGCTTGCAACATCACAAGCTTGTAGCCACGCGAGCTTGTAACGTCACGCAGCGCCGCATTCTCGTCGGCCATCGCCGCGGAGCTCACGGGCGCTCTGCAGCACTGTGGGTTTCGACGGTGACGGTGCATCGCCGTCTGGACTTCCATCCACGTCCGTTCGTCGGACTTCCGTCTGCATCATCATTGCGTCACTGCTGACGTCATCGTACTTGACGTCCTGCGCCCACGTCCTGCTGCTAAACGTTTTGTGCCCCACGTCCTGCTGCTAAACGTTTTGTGCCCCACGTCCTGCTTCCTAGACGTCTTGTGCCCCACGTCCTGCCGCTTGATGTCCTGCGTAATATCGTACTGCAAACCTGCGTTCTACACATTATGGTTGTGCATCTTGTGGTCTTGTGTCTTGTAGCTTATCTTGTTGCATTCTGTTGTACTACTGTCTTACGATTACGGAAATTCAAACCATACATTGTGTTTAGAATTTTGTACATGAGGGATTATATTAGTACAAAATTTTGGGGCATGGGACAACACCATGTCTTCGGATGATGAAAGTACTATTACTCATCCAGAGCCAAGGTATCAGTTGCGAAATAACACACAACCCTTTGAACCAATATCTTTGAGTTCACGATCTTCACGACGGTACCACCAAGCATCGACAACACCATCATCATCTAGTACAACTCCTATTAGGAATTCAGGTTTGGGTTACACTACATCAACGACACACCAAAGCCCATTTGGAGGGGTTAATCAGTGGGGTACACCTACTACTGCACCTGCTTTCACACCATCACCATATACTCCATTGCAAGCTGTGACTTCAACACCCATATACACCATGGAGGTCAGTAGTTCTTCTGGGAGAATTGAGAAGTTCAGTGGAAGGCCAGGTACCATTTCTTTGAGGGAGTTCAAGGCAACTTTCTCAACTGTGGTTTGTGAATTGGAGCTCAAGTATGGTGCCAATTACACCGAGGCGTTTGCATTCAAACAATTGGCTCGTTATGTGCACTACGAGGCATTGGATGTCTACGAGTAACATTCTGCAAGGATTTTGGGCGTCACCCAAATTCCCAATCCAGCTTACGCCACAGCCATCGCCACCGCCTCTCAAGCTGCATTGCAAGCTGCAATTGCACATCACGGGACTGTGTCGAATAATCCAGACCCAGTACCTACCTCAGTGAACCTTTCTCCTCAACAACTCATTGTTGCTACTGCAAACATTCCTCCCACCATCAATGCAGCAGCTTTTGTTGATCCAGTGGGGGAATTCTTTCGAGTTCTTGAGCTAGAATTTCCGATCAAAAGTTCTGAGAAAATTCTACAACTCGCTACCTTCTCTCGGCAGAAGGATGAAACCCTCAAGATGCTCTACAGGAGGCTTCTCAAGCTCAAAGAGGATACTCAGAGCATCACAGATTTGGAAGCTGCCCATCGATATCTTTGTTCATTGGAAGGTACTCCGACACTCCATGCACAAGTTTTGCAACGGGTTTTTGCAGAATTTAGAGACTCATACACATTACTGGATGTGTACAACATTTCAGAAAAGCTGGAACTGGCTCATGCACATTATGAGGCCAGTACTATGAGGCCTCCATCACGTTCAAGGCCTCAACCTCCACCAGCTGCACCAACCAGATCAACACATTCTTCTTCAAGGACTAAAGCGGTGCACTCGGTTACACCCATCCTACCTTCTTGCAACTATTGTGGCAATCCTGCCCACAAAGCTAATGAGTGCAACATTCCTTCTGAGGATCTCTTTTGTGATTATTGTGGGAAAGAAGGACATCAGGAATCTGTCTGTTTTGCCAAGTTTCCAGAGTGGAAGCAACTCCGATTACAACGGCAAAATCTGCCAGCATCTTCCGCTGTCCCTCAACCAAAAGCTAAGGCGCCTCAGGCTTCCACTCAGGCTTTGCCCACCAAGGGTAATATCAACAAGAATGCTAAAAAGAAGGAGCACAATGCTGACAAGAGGGAGGTGCTTCAAGCCCATGCAATTTAAGTTCAGACTTTACAAAATGAACTCGAATCATTGAGGGCTCAACTTGCCAATCTAAAAGGCAAGTCCTCCCAACCAACTAGTCATGCCCAACCTACACAAGGTTCAGGTTCACGAGAGGAACCTCCTAGGTCGTTCTATGGCCTTCCACACGATGCCATGGTTGGGGAGTATGTTCTTTCAACTCCACACAATTCTAGTCCCACACCAGATTTTGCTACTTCTTTTTGCCCTTCCTATGTCGCGGCACAAGAAGCTAGTGTGGCACCCAGAGTTTCTGCCACTAGGCAGGTAATTCAAACCGATGGACTCACATCTGGCTCAAGTCCTATTACAGGGCTAGAGGAGCTCGAGCAATCATGCCACAATCTTTTCGTCCTCTCAACATGGAAGAAGAACGCACCTTGTTGGCGAGGGGGGAGGAGACTACTACACCACAAGCTGTTAGGGCACCAAATTCTCGTGTCCCAGGAGTACATGTACATTAGGAAAACACACAATTTTCCACTGATCAGCTTATGGAATGCCAACTTCAAATGCATGAAGTGATGCAAAAGCTTGTGAGTACACCATTGTTTAGTTTTCAAGATTTGAAACTAAACACCAAGGACATAATTGCAATCTTAGAGGATACCTTGAACACTACATCAGGTCCTCTACAAATCCCTGATCCACATGCTACAGAGGTCCCATCCAACACTTTGGAGAGACATTCAATTGGCTCATGTGTTGCAGATGGCATTCATAATCTGGTCGCTAGTTCTAGCATGGCTAAACCAGTGGGCTTTCCTACCTCTGATTCTACATTCACATATCAGAAGGGAATTTTGAACACCTCACTTGTGGATTTGTTACTTAGCAAAGGTGTTGTGGATAGCCATTCTCTCCACAAAGTCTCTCACTCATTTCCGAAGGTGGTGCCTAGTGAGAGAACTTCCATCTCCACCGGAGTTGCCATTGTTGACAATACTGGGTCAGCAATCCAAGTGGGAGGACATACACCCAGAGTGGTACTTCTTGACACAGGTGCCCAACCAGTGATTCTTGGAGTTCAATTCGCCAAAAAGATGGGCATGCTTGACTCCAAACTACGGAAATCTATGTGGCAGATTCGCACTGCTAGTGGGAGCGTAGAAGAGGTACTTGGGGAAAGCTCGGATTTGATTGCACTTAAGTTCAATGAAGGTACAGATCAGGAGCTTTGCTTACAGGTCAGATGTTTAGTCACCAATGCCACAAGTTATGATGTGCTCATTGGGCAAGAGGCCCTATTTCCACCAGGTTTCACAATTGACAACTGGTTCGAACATGCGTACTACCGAGTGGATTGGGAGATTGATGGCCACCACCTTGGATACATACCCCTTGATTTACATGGGAACCATAGTCCTATGGCTCACCATTGCATGCTCAAGGAAGCACACACCATTTCTTACATCCAACAACCTAACCACGAATGGATAGAGGGTGATGAGGAGGAGATAACGTATGCCCAAGCTACTGAAAGCTTAAGGGTCATTCCTGTTGACATTCAACATGGACCAGAGGTTTTACAGAGGTTCAAAACAGCTCACGAGCCCTTGGTCACGGCTTTGTCTAGTTTTGAGAGCATGGAGAGCCATGGTGAACCGATTAAGCCATTGCTTCGTCAGCTAATCACCTGGACACCACCTAAGGAAGGGATTACATTACTAAAGCTCTTTGGTGGTATTGGTACAGGTCTCGAAGCCCTACTACAGTCAGGGATGGTGGTTCACAGGTATTTCTACGTAGACATTGATCTTATTGCAAGGCAAGTGGCGGCATCGAGAATGATGGAACTCACAGCCAGATTTCCACAACAGTTTACAACCACCGCATGGAAAGCTAGTTTCACTTTCTTGCCCTCTGACATACAATTAATTCAGAAGAAGCATATGGAATTGCTTGGCCCCGTGGACCTCATCATTTCAAGTTGGGAGTGTCAAGGATTCTCAACGGCTGGATTTGGAGAAGGCTTGAATGACATAAGATCTGGTCTCTTCATGGACATGGTACGAGTGATCACCTTGGCTCAATCCATTTCCCCTTCGCTTGGTTATGTAATTGAGAACACCCCTTCTCAGTTTGACCAAAGGGAAAAAGTCCAGGAACACTACACACTGGTTAGGCATTACCTTGGAGAGCCATTCTTACTTGATGCAACACAATGTGGTTCCTATGCGCACCGACTATGCAATTGGTGGACTAACCTTGCACCACTTTCAGTTCTGCAGTTGGCTCTGAGATACACCATTAGAAACCCCAACCTGCAGGTTTCTCACATATTGGATGATCAGAGCTCCTGCCAACCAGTTACAAGGCAAGAGAAACCTCCTTGGTTTCCTGCAAACACAATAGGAAAACCAAGAGGTGCTTGGCCCACCTTTGTCTCCTTCCCAGGAGCACACGCATTTCAAAAAGATGGACCAGGCCTGGTGTATCGTCATGCTTCAGCCATTTGGGATGAACCAAGCCCAGAAGAAAGAGAAAGGGCTATGGGGTTCCAAGTTGGCACTACTAGTCACACTAAGGTGACTAGGTTGGAGCGTAATTCACTACTAGGGAGAGGCATGGACCTGAACTCCCTTACCTGGTTGTTGGTAACTTGTGTACTCTTTCAAATGTACACAACACCAACACTGATTCCATCAACTTGCAGTTCTAGCAATGCAGCCACATGGCACCCTGACCAAGTACATTTGCCTATCTTCAACATTCTACATTTCACTCTCAGTGTTGAGGGGGAGGAGGTACCATGTAATTTGACTCAAGTTGTGTCTAATACACCTGGAGGTACATCAGCTTCTGGAGAAACAATTACAACCTTCTACGAATCTACGCAATTGGATAGTGGAGAACCCAATACACTAGGTTCTTCAAACACACTTTCCAACTCCATTCCATGTGTTTCCAACTACCTTTTCGTCATGGGGAACCAACTCACCAAGAAGGAGAGAGACCAGGTCACAGATTTGCTAATTAAGTATGAGAATGTGTTCGCATTCTCAATGAAAGACTTAGGTAGGTGTAAGACCATGCAATTCTCTATAGACCTTACAAATGAAACACCCATCTATCGGAGGAGGCATAGGTTGAGTAAACACGAGTGAAAATTGGTAGATGAAAGATGCAAAAAGCTCCATGAGGCTGGTCTCATTCAGCCATCAAGTTCAGACTTTGCGGCTGCTACAATAATGCCAACAAAGAAGGATTCAGCTGGATTGTGGACCGAGAAAAGGATGTGTGGGGATTATAGGCCTTTGAACCTGGTTACACCTCAAGACAGGTACCCCATGCCCATCCCTGAAGAACTGTTTGATAGCATTGAAGATTCAAACATTTTCACAATTGTAGACTTGAGGCAAGGCTTCAACCAGATTGTGCTTGCTGTGAAGGATCACAAGAAAACAACATTCCATGGAAGCAATAAGTTGTGGGAATGGCTTGTGATGCCTTTTGGATTGAAGACTGCACCTGTCTTCTTTCAACGAGTCATGGACCAGGTTCTCGAAGGGGCAGATTTCCTGCAGTGCTACATAGATGACGTCCTAGTGCATAGTAAGGGACTCCCGCAACACTTGGCTCATCTTGAAGAGTTATTCAAGAGGCTCCATGAAGTCAACATGAAGATCCATCCTAAGAAGTGTGAGTTTGCTGTCACCTCAATGGTCTACCTTGGACATAGAATTCTACCAAATGGTATTATGGCTCATTGGGCCAAAGTGGTAGCCATTTTGGAAATGCCCAATCCTACTGATGTTCACACTTTGAAGAGCTTCATCGGACTATGTAATTACTACAGAATTTATGTCCAAGACTTCAGTACTATTGCTCATCCTCTCTATGCATTGTTAAAGAAGGATGTTGCTTGGACGTGGAATGACGAGGCTCAAGAAGCTTTTAGCACACTCAAGGAAAAGCTTTCAGAGTTCCCCATTCTGAGGAGACCTGATTTCAGCAAGGTTTTCATTCTACACACTGATTGGAGTGCTCTTGGTATTGGTGCTATTCTGGGCCAACTTGATGAGGAAGGCAAGGAATATGTTATTGCTTATGCATCCCGAAACAACAACAAGGCTGAAAGCAACTATTCTTCATACGAGGGGGAATGTCTTGCTGTTGTATGGGCTGTCATACATTTTAGGCCCTATCTTTATGGCACCAATTTCACTTTGTATACAAACCACCAGCCTATCAAGTGGTTGATGACCAATGATAAGCTTACTGGTAAGTTAGTTCGTTGGGCGCTTATACTTCAAGAGTATGAGTTCAAGGTTATTCACCGACCTGGTATTACACATCAGAATGCGGATACCATGTCACGAAGACCCCTCACTACCTCTGAAGATTTTTCAAAAGCCAGGCAAGATTTTGACCAGATCCCAACAATACATGTATCTGAGGCTTCTAGTTATCTTGCACTACTGCAATGTAACCTGGTCGAGCATCCCATTCTGGATATATGGGAGGACTTGGACACTCTAGGGTTTTTTCAACATGGGGAATACCCTCCCCAGGTTACATCAAGTCAGCGGGATCACATACAACAGCGATCCAAACGCTACTCATGGAGTAACAATCACCTTGTCCGATGCTTACCACAAGGAGACAGAGTGGTTCCACCACCACATGAACGATTTGGTCTTATTCAGAAGGTACATTCAGAGCTTGGACATTTTGGAGTTAAACGTACTTATAGCCTTCTCGCTCCTCATTACCATTGGAGAGGTATGTATGCTCAAGTCCGAAACATCATTGCTAGGTGTGAACAATGTGATAGAGTGAGAACTTCTTTCTCCTCTCGACAGCTCACACTTTTTCCACTCCCTATTCAAGGCATGTTCTATCGCTGGTCATGTGATTTAGCTGGAGAATTACCACAAACCTCCAGGGGTAATGTCTACATCATGATTATGATTGAACATTTTTCAAAGTGGGTGGAGCTTGTTGCACTACCAGACAAATCATCACATAGCACCAGCCAGGCTTTCTTACAACAAGTCCTAAGTAGGTTTGGGGCTTGTGCTGAGTGCCTTACTGATCAAGGATCAGAATTCAGAGGAGAATTCCAAGACCTACTTGACCATGCTCTCATCAACCATCGGAGGACTTCAAGAGATCATCCCCAAGCTGATGGCCTTGTAGAGAGGATGGTTCAAACATGCAAGAAAGGACTTCGGAAGATTTGCCTCACTAGGAACAAAGAGGATTGGGACCTAGCCCTCCCTTACATCGCCATGGGTTACAGGATGTCCAAACACGCCTCTTTGTCTCATTTCTCTCCTTACTTTCTACTTTTTGGGAGACATCCCATTCCACCATCTTCCATTGCTGTTCAAATGGACCAGGTTGTGGACTTGGATTCTCCAACCACTTGGGCTAAGGTCATCGCAGAAAGGGCAGCCCTATTCAGGAGGGTTATGCCCATGGCCATGGAGAACTTGTCCATTGCACAACATCGAGACACCTTACGATATGCACACACACGAGGTGGCAGTTACAAACCTAAGGTGAGACAATTTGATGTTGGTGATTTTGTGTATCTTCAACGACAACCCAATGATACTTTAGACACTTCTTCTGGTCGCACTATCTTGAGGATTAAGGCGATCAGGCCTTCGGGTGTGTTGGAATTGCAAGGAGTTGACGGACGCACAATTCAAGATCAGTCCAAAAATTGTGCACCCTACCACCTGCCAAATTTGGATCCTACCATCATCACGTCGACATGGATTCCTCCACTTGACTACCCATGTCAGGTATGTCAGAGGATAGACGATGCTGATCAGATGTTGCTTTGCGATAATTGCAATGGTGGATACCATCTTTTCTGCCTCAAACCAGAGCTCACTCAAGTTCCTGCCGGCATTTGGTACTGTTCATCATGTTCTCCTACAACACCTTGATTCCTACTCAGACCATGCCATGCTTTTCCCGGCTCAGGTCTGGGGGGGGGATACATGAGAATTTCATCTCAGCCTCACTTGTGTATTGTATATATGTGTGTGCATGCATATCTTTTTAGTTGATTAGTTTATACATTTGACTGGCTTTAATCTTTTTGTTTAGTAGAATTTATTACGTATTTACATCCTTACGACACCGTACATCACGACACTACACGTCACGACAGCTGTCATGCCCGTACATGGCCTCATACATGATGGCTAGTTACGGGCATGCCCATGTGCGGTTTTAGGGTTGATGTACGGTCTTAGGCGACTGTACGCTATTAGGTACTTAGGGTTTCAGTGTGGGCAATGGTATAAAAGGCCTAACCCTTTCTTTCTCCTTTTAGTTTTTTTAGAATTCCTTTGTCAGGTCTTTTCCTCCATCATCAGCTAGGATTTCTAGATGCTCACGATGACCATTGCACGGCCACCGTCTACATACACTTCAGTTCATTCTTTCTTTCCATTTCATACATGAGAATTTCATCTCAGCCTCACTTGTGTATTGTATATATGTGTGTGCATGCATATCTTTTTAGTTGATTAGTTTATACATTTGACTAGCTTTAATCTTTTTGTTTAGTAGAATTTACTACGTATTTACATCCTTACGACACCGTACGTCACGACACTACACGTCACGACATTGATGCATGCGCAACTAGTCATGGCGGATGATGACGTTACGCCTTCAAATCCTCCGGTCGCACCTGTACAACAAGAAGAGCTTGAAGAAGCATCGCTTGACTTGGATGTTTCTCAACGACCACGTGAAGAAGAACCGCCTAGGAGAGTGATGCGCACTCGAGTTGCTCGTTCGGTATGGGATCGTCAATTGTCTCCTAACCCACATGCTTTAGCAATTTATTTGAAGTTTGTTCTTGCTTGTGGAGCTGCGCCAGAAAGGTTTGAAGAGTGCCAGTGTGAAGATGATGATATTCGTCTCCATTGTCGAACGTGGGTTCCCGGTGATGGCCATTATCGTTGGCTACGAGGCTCGATCAACCCACTTCCCCTGGAGCATCGAGCCGAGTACCTCGCTCGCACCATTCATCGCATCCTAGAATTTTACAACTGTGATCTATCTTTTAAGTCAGTTATTCAGTTGTAATTCACCTGAGGCTACTCAGGCGGAAATGTTGCTATTTAAGTTTGATTTTGATTCTATTTAAAAGTCTGATAGAAGTGAAATTAAATAAATATGTATTAGGACTACATCCTAAAAATCTTACAAGTACATCATTAGTGCTTGAAGATTCTTCTACACTAACTCAACCTTGTCATGCGAAATGTTATTGTTAATTATGGGCTTGTATTCCCTATATATCAATAAATCACATCTAATTCCACATCCCCTTTCCCCTCTCTACAACCTAAAAAAGGATAATGTACTTTAGAAGGTTTACTAGGTCCTTAACTGATTAAACGTTACATCAACTGAAATAAATAAGTACTATATGCCTAGAAATATCACAAAAGTTGTTTCAACTGTTAATAATCACTACTTGGAGGCTTATAAGCATTCAAATTATTAATACTATGGAAAATTATGGAACTAAAGCTTAATTGATTATTGAGCTATAATCCATGGCTCACACTCCTATCTCTTCTTTCAATGGTATCTGCAAAGAAGGAAATTTTAATTAAATCTTAGTATGATTCAATACTGAAATTCAACATTTAATGCACAAGGTTCAAGAGTAATTATAGTAATTGTGTAGGTAGGAGTAATGGCAATATATGGAGTAGTAGTGGAGGTGCTCATGAAAAAGGAAAGACAAGATGAAACTCAATTTACCACCAAAATTGGTGGAAAACTAATTTGGGTCCTAGTTATTTCATTTTGTAATACTTCATTCCCAATTGTGCATTTGATGGCATAGTATGCCAAAACTGACCATTTTCGCCCCCTTAATTGTGTGACTTTACAAATAATTCTACTATGATGAACACTAGATAGATTGGACATGTTTACAAGTTACTAAGGGATTTTAAAGTAGCTATTGGCTAGAAAGTGACATGCTATGACATTAATCATTTCATTATTTTTATGACATTATTATAGTAGAACACTCTAGATCATGAATAATAAAATAAATCTATATATATTTAAAAAACTTGACCCTAAGTTACAATATTAGCCCCCATTTTAGATTTCTATTGACAATTACATTTGAATTGCTTTAGAGGAGACAATTGTAAGGTTGGAATATATTTTGAATGGAATGAAACAATGTCTTTTGTGATCTCTAGGCCATTTTGCATCTTAGTTTCATAGAGGAATGAATAAGTGTCTTGCATTTCAAAAACCGTTGGAATTTTTCTTTTCCTTGTATTTGTGCAAATAAGGAGGATTTACTACATGTTACACATTGCATCATATGGTTATTACCCTTTGGATGAAATAAATTTATATTGAGGTTATTTTAACATGTGTTGTCTAGTTAGGCTTCATGTGGATATGATAACGTTGTTTACAAGATTGTTAATAAAGTGAATATCAATGCAAAAAGTGGATGGAGAAATGCCTTTGCATTAGCATGCATAAACAACCATGATGTAGGTGTTTTGATATTATTCATCGTACTCAATCTCCTCTTTACTTCTCTAGCACTTTTTGGTTTCAAAGATCATGAATTTATACAAATTGATATGATTTTTTGTAATTATGTAAATATTATGTGAAGGTTGGATGTATAAAAGGCATGAAGGAACAAATGTGAAAGCATGTAATGAGATTGGTAATGATCCAATGAAAATGTGTTATGAACACAAAACAAGAAAGTTGACCATAGAATTGAATATATTAAATTTTGTTTTTATCAAGTAGATTGTGATTTATGATAGAGCATTTGTTTCATTAACTTTTTATGTTTGGGCATGCACATATTTTATTCTCCTTTGTTGTGGTTTGCATTCCCTTAAGTTGTTACACAATAAGTGAGGTTCACCTCACCTTATTATCTAGAACAAACCAATTGAAATAATTAATGAACCAAAAATGAAGAATGCAATATACTCTTCAATGTTCTTCCTAACTCATTTTTTTTGGGTTAACAAATATATTGATATGTGTTTTCATAATTTGGTTAAATTTTATGCATCAAATTGTTACTATATAGCACAAGTCATATGATGTGAACCCATTTATATCTCTACAAGCATGTTTTAAGTGACATGGGTATTTATCTTTCAAAAAATAAAAGAAAAATCTAAACATATAACGCAACCTATTTGTCAAATTATTTAAACAAAATGAAGCAAAAGATAAAACAATTTGAAGATTCAATAATAAAAAAGAAATGAGATCATCATGTAACGGAAGAGAGAAAGGGAAGGTAATTGAGCGAATGGGGAAAGAGGGAGGGAGCCAAAACCAAAGTAGGTAGGTTTTTGGGCGTGTTACACAAAGTGATAATTTTGGTACTCCCAGGCCCCAGCCACTCCCACTCTCCCAGGCCCCTGTCCACAAAGTTACTGAGTGGAGGACCATTCAAAAGTACCATAGTAAGGACTGAGCGGAATTCATATATAGATTCTTGTAACAATTATCAAATGACATTTTGCATGAATCTTCTATTGAATAAAAATGATCATTCATTGTATTCCTAATGGCCCAATATTGTAATCTATTCATTAGGTTTTTGGAAATTCATTAGTTTAAAATCTGATTTGGAATATCATTAATTATATGTGTAGATGACCAACATCCTCTTCATTACAAATGTCATCGCTTGATGATAAGTCGTAACAAACATAAATTATAAAAATTAGTGGTTTCCTTTTATATGAGTTTAATATATCCTTGCAATTTATTGAAACCCCTACAAATATTATTGACATTGTAGAAAAGGACATAATATGAAGATGTTGTTATAGAACAAAACCAACTTGAGATAAAATCATTTGTATATATTTTAAAATTCATTTGGTGATCTTTGTCCTTTGTGCAAATATGACATGCTACAAAAAAATACATTTTTTTATTACATAATTTCTATTGTGTATGCTTGTCATTTTTATATATCTACATCTATTTACATTGGCATCTTTGACACTAAGTATGATATCTATAAAAAGAAATTAATTTTCAATTTATAACTTTTGAAAGGATCAAATTTTGTCAAGAAACATATAGTTTTTGGGAATATTCATGAATATTTTATTCTTGAGATGAAATCTCCAAAATCCATTAATTATTCTATAGACATGTTACCCTTGTATGATAGTAATCAAATGTAGATTTTTAATCTTTAAAATATTGTGAATTTATTAAATCATGTGTGTTTCTTACATCCCATGAATATGTTGTAGGGGTTGTAATTTTCTTTCAATGTGTGTTGTTAATTGAATTAAATGCATGGAAGGATGAATGATTTGTAGCCATATAAATTTTATAAGTATATAAGAGAAAACAAAGAAGGTGGAAAAAAAAAAGAGAAAAAATGAAGAAATCCAAATTTAATATATTCAATTCTTTGTCAATAGACATTGCAAATTAAAATCACCAAGATTTTTTTTTAACCATACAAGTTTATTATAGTAATTATTATCTTTTTCATTTCTTGTGTAATTGAAATATTCTCAAAGTCTAGCTTTTGATTTCAAATTTTACATTCTTCAAACTTTTAATGTTTTGATTAAATTATTTGTATGTTAACCATAAATGACATGTCACTCAACCTACTATCACTATGTATCACCTGAAGGTCCTAATTTTTTTGAGATTCCTTTGTGCATGTTATTATTTAAGAGTGCATGGTTCACATTCAAATGCATTTGTCTTTCACCTTTTCATTCAACAATTACATTTTCAAGTTTAATGGCCTATTGAATAATACATTATTAATGTCTTGAAACATGAATCAACGATTATGATTGAAGTTCTTGACCTAAACATCATGATTGCAAATTGTGAAAGTCCCAAATTTCAACATTTGATTTCATATGAAAAGAATAACATGTCTTCATGCATTTTAATCTGTTAAACTAGAATCTAAATCCAAAGATTCTTTAATGAATTTGATATTATTTAATTTTCATAATTTTCCCAACTCTAACAAATGATAACATTGAATTATTTAACATTATGATAGCTTTTGGTGTGTATTGAAACTCAAAATCATAAAAATATAAATATTCAATTCCCTTATAACTACAATTTGTAACTAACTTATTATTATATAGTTATCTATATTTTGTAATTTATCAATGTTTGTAATCGAAACTAAGAATATTTTTTTAAATCACTAATAAAAATATTATTTAAATAGATTTCAAATCAATTTTTAAAAAAAAATTAAGTGACCACCTTTCAATTCAAATTACAAACATACTTATTCAAGTCAACATTGAAAGTAAATATCCATCAAAACCTTTTTTTATCAAAGTTGACAAGTCTACATTTTATTAGTCTTATGTTTATGAAATTAATTAGACTTCATAAACTAATACTAAACATCAAATTCATTAATATAGTGGAAGTGTCATCTAACAATCTTTTTATGTCAACTCCACACATGACTTGGGGTGGACAATTTATTTTGCCCTTTTTAACCACCCTCTCTTTGCAATGGATAAACATTTTCCCCCCTTCCAATTGCTTTCTCTTTTCAAATCAATTGAAGATAGTTATCCCTTCAACTTTGGTTTCTTTTTAAATCAATGGAAATTTGACCCCGAAAATCTTTATGAGGAATTAAATAAAACATGTTAATTCATTTTAACCTAAGGTGATCTCATCTAAATTTTCTCATCATTCTATTTCTAAAGTGTGTTTAGAATCTCATGTTCATGAAATTGTAATAAACATCCCAACTCATTACACTAAAATGTGTTTATTGACTATGTCTAATCATTCAAACCTACAATGTGCAAAAGTATAAATTTATTGAGTTTAGTTTGAAAAAAACATTTTAATTTCAAGTTCCAACACATGTTAATATATAGTGCTTATGCAAATGTGTGCCTACAAAATAGACTTAGTTGAATGGTAATCCAACATTGCATATGCAATATGTACCACCCATGTTGAGAAGGTTACGGTTTTTTAATCATGAAATCTTCTATATATACAAATAAGATTAAATCAAATAATAAATACACATTAAAATCAAATAAAATAAAATAAAAAGATCTAATTTTCATTGAAAATGTTATTTTCAAACCAAACAAGTCTAAAATTTCCAAAGGTTCTTGAACCTTAAAACAACTATGATTGTTTCAAGAGTTGGGTTGTTAGGCCAAGGTCTTGAAAGGACATCGCAAGATGAGAAAAATTGACCTATCAAATGTTTATTCCGCATTCTATAATGTCCCTCTGATTCCCTTCCTTGCAAGTCAAAATCCCCTGTGGTTTGGTTCTAGCTCATGTGAACCGCTTGAGCAAAACATGAAGGAAATTCTTATTCTGTAGTCTGAGACAGAACAAGCTACAACAAAGCAGATATCACTCTATATGCTCATTTACATCTTCAGTGGGATGGCAAGCAAGCAATCAAGGGTGGGTTTGTCTTGGAACCAATATTCTTTCTAAAGTATTACAGCAAAGTCACTGATTGTACATTTGTTGCACAGCTGATAAGACTTGTAAGTAGGAGAAGAATCAGCAGACTCGCCTATTAGCTACAGCCATCATGCTCAAGCAAAATCTTCTAGCAAATATGCTTGTCAACCCCATTGGGAAAGCTTCATAATATACTACACCATGATGATCACTTGTGACCAACCCATCAGGGAAAGCTTCATAGTAACTATACCATGGTGACACTTGCAACCCATTGGGAAAACGTCATAATACTACACCATGACGATACTTGCAACCCATGAGGAAAGCTTCAATAGTACTACACCATGATGACACTTGCAAAACCATCAGGAAAGCTTCATAGTACTACACCATGATGACACTTTCAAGGGAAAGCTTCATGTACTACACCATGATGATGCTGGCAACCTGTCAGGAAAGCTTCATAATATACTACACCCTGATGTTCACTTGCACACCCATGATTTTTCATGGCTATAAAAGCCAAGGGCTACTGCTACAAGTAGTGAATGAAAAAAACAGCGGGATGGATACCAACTCAGGCTTGGAGATACAAGTACTGTATTTTTACATAGTTAACAATAGAAAGCTTAACAACATGATTTCAAGAGGTGCCTTGAAAGCTTTGATGATTTTGCTTTGCCATACCTCTGACCTGAAGGGCACCTTGCAGTGAAGCAAGAAGCTGTTCTTTTGTTAATAACTCGGCCATCTTCATCTGCCATTCAACCAGCACACACACACACACACACTTTCATAAGAAGCTTATCTCATTCAAATATTTGTGTTTTTCAAGCCAGAAGATCCTCTAGGATTCAAAAAAGATAAACAGCAGCAATGCAGCAATCTGGGTACTCTGGTTCTGTAAGTTTTTACCTTAACAATCACAACATGTAGCAGTGAATTCTCCATGGCAGATGTGTTAGAGTGTTTAACCTCCAAATGTAGGTCTTGCAAAGCCAAAATTATGTCAGCAATTGAATAAATATGCTTCAAGCAGCTCAGCCGAATCAAGGCCTCCTGTCCCATGATGTGCACATGTACTGCTGGCTTCTCTTCTACTGAAAATTCTCTGAATGCAGCTGTGGCACCTGGCTTAATGCTTGTTGTCTCAGAATTTGGGTACATCGATCCTGGCATTTTTGTGGAGTTGGTTGCTGTTGGTGTGATGATGACAGGAGGAACTGGTGATGATTCCTGTGGTGGCTTGTTTGATGATCCCCCCCTTGCATGACTGATCCGGAGTTCCTTGAGCTGAGATTCGGCCTCCTGGAGCTTATGTTGCAACTCTTGGATGTAGGTTATTGCATCACCTAATAAGGATGCTTTGTCCATCTGTGAGAGAGCACAACACAGGAAACAAAAAAGAATATTCAGATGCCCAGACCGTCAACACATTTGATTGACAGCTTCAGGAACCAAGTTCACAACTTCAGTAAAAGCTTGAACAACAACATTCTGCAGCTTTGAGGATGAGTTTGGGGGTCAATTGGGGCTACCTTTGAAACATTGGGTACAACAGACCGCAGTGCATAAAAGCGCTGGTTGAGCTTTTCTCGCCGTTGACGCTCAGCTTGCACATGGTTGAGAGGCTCCTCCCTGTCATTGGCTGGCTTGCGACCACGCTTGCGAGGAGGCCTGGGGCCGATGCTCAAGCTGCACTCAGCACTGTCTTTGAAAGTCACCTCAGCTTCAGACTCGATACAATCAAGTTCTGACTGATCAATACTGGAGCGCCCAATAGCATCATGGGTGGCAGGAGGAGATTCCTTCAACACTCTTATGATATGCTGGTGCTGGTGCTGGTGCTGCTGTTGCTCTGGCAACTTTGAAATGGTACTAGCCTGCTGTGGTCTCTCAGGTGCAATCTTCATGTCATCACCTATTGCGTGAATAATAGTCACCTTTTCCTCTGGCACTGGCTGGATTAGTCTCATGGAAGTCTGATTCAAGCTGAGCTCAAAATGTTTAGAAATATCTCTCACCTCCTGAACATCCATCTTCTGCTGTGGGTAGGCTCCATTGATTGGATGCAGGTTGATTTGAGGCTGTCTGTCTATCCTAGTGATTGCTGATGGTGGCCTTGAATCTGGTGGAAGAGAAGACCTAATTACAGCCTTCTCCAACAATGGTTGCACTTCTGAGACAGAACTCTGAATCAGGGTGGGAGGACTTGATGCTGGTAAGCTGGGGTGGTGCCTGTCTTCATATAGGGGCGATCTATCTACGATGTAAGGTGAGAAGCTAGGAAGCACATGTTCCTTGTCGACAGTGTCAGCTGATAGTACATCACTCAAAGGGAAATCTTCAGATGACCAAATGGAGTCAAAGGAGTCCATGTTTGTACTTGCCATTGAGGAACCCATCTTCTCCATTGAGAAATTATGTCGTCTAGAATCCTTTGCAGCTACACTTGAATCTGCACTGATTAAACTGCCAGGGTTGTTGTTAGTTATGGATCCATTTGTTACAGCCGTCAGAGTTGCATTGCTCAAGCTTGGCTGTAAGAAATCCAGATCCCCAGGATTCAGTTGCATGGATGAATTAGCTGGTATGTCACTGAGCCCCCATGCTGTCTCATCAAACAATTTCTTGATGTTTTGCACAACATGCCAGTTCTCATCAATCTGCACAGTCCAATGAACTAGGATGGAGTGCTCAGTGGAGGAATTTATCTTAATAAATATCGAGAGCCTCTCCATAAAAGTTTACGCATTTAAGGTTCTTTTTGGTCAACTTGGGTCCTAGAATTGAGTCTGTCACATGACTGGCAGCAATGGGAAGTCTCGTCCATAATGCTGGTTAGCTTGGCAAAACTGAAACTATATAAGAGAATATAAACTAAATTAGAGGACAAGGTGGGCCCATTGAAGCTCCCACACTCAGGATTAAGAAGCCTTGTAGACAAAACTATCAAGCCTAGAACATAAGACAGGCCAGCTAAACAACAATGTTTAAATCATTCCTCATGGATCTCCACAGTCACAAGAAGCAGTAAGAAAGTAGCCCAACTCAAAAGGATTTGACACTCACCAGATCTGATGAACCAAGTTCAACCACACCACTTCCTGTTGGTACACACAGTAGTGTCTGCAACAGAAACCACCCATTTTAATGACAAGCTCTATGATGATAGTACCAGTATTTACATGAAAAAATACAAATTGGCTCAGTCCAAAAAAGCTTCAGATTGTTCTCAATGAACTGCATAGAAAGGCAGGCTAACTAACAACACTCGGATCCTGGATTGCAAGCAATTAATACAGCCTGGATGCTGCTGCATCAAACACATGGACAGATCATAGAACTTCTTACATAAAAAGCAACAAATGGAGACATGGTATTATGGTGTTACCTGAATGCCAGCCCTCTGTCCCACCGAGAGAGAAACCATGGGTGAAACCACATTGCCAGCAAATGTCAGAGTTAATCCATTTGCAACTACTCAGGCCATTTGACACTTCTCTCTCTCAATAACCTTGAACCTATCTTCAATTTCCTGCCTTGAATTTAACCATTAATATCTAAGAGTTCAATCTGTCCTAATGTCCGAGACTTCCAAGTATTGAAGTCACTCTGACCTGAGCTGGGCTGAGCTCTTGAGTTTCAATGGCAGTCTGAAAACTCAAGCAGATGACATGAGCAAGCTCCAACCACAGCTAGGCACTTCTTCAACTAGCCAGCATTAACAACATATCATCAAGCTTTCTCTGTAGTCTCAGCTAGGCCTGGAAGAATATTAAACAGTAAGCAAGAGGCAATTGAGCAAAATTGGAGTGATTGTGATTGTAGTCTGGACACAACTGCAACAAAATTTATGCCCAGCAGGAGGAGGAGGGTGTGATTGGGTACCATTGCCAATTGAGCCCGTGTACAGCTTTGGTTAGAAGCCTTGTTTGCCTCCATTAGCCACACAGGCTGTCCTGTAGCCCATGCCCGACCTGGAGTACTACATACCCAGCAGACCAAAAAGGGGCTACCAACACTAAATTCTCACTTGCCAAAAAAGTTCTACAACTTGCATAAATTTCTGCTGACTCAATCACTCCAAACTTCATTATCATGAATTTCACAACTCTTGTAAAAACCCATCCATGCAGGAGGGGACACACACACATGACAAAACAAAACCAGTGATCTACAGGTAGACTCTGTGCAACAAGGACTAGAGAAGGTTGATTGACATTCAAGGAAAGATCTGCTCCAGCAGGGCCTGGAAAGAAGATTGTGAAGTAGAAAGAAAAGCTTGTTTGGACCACCTGGGATGGATGGATGGCATGCATGCATTGGACAAAGTCTCTCTATCTAGACAAGGCATCTTAGTCTAGGCATCATCCATTGATCGAGAGTAAGGTCCAAGGGGAGTGAGTGAGTGATTTGTATGACGTACCCAACTCCTTGCGGAAAGGAATAAGACATGGAAACAAGGTAGAACCACTCGGTATCACTGACATAATCAACCCCAGGCGATGCACTGGCATCATCCTGATCTGTGCTACCTACGAGCGCCCGCAATTCTCCCAGTATTTGCCTTCTGAGCAGTTGATCTTTTTCTTGTACCCCCTCTCTCTGCAATTGGGTCTCCAGTTGATCCTCTTCTCTGCCTTTGAAGTATCCATCACCCCAAACCAACCTGTAGCATGAAAGAAAAAAAGAAGGAATGAATGACCATGTGTTTACACTGGTAATGATCAGGAGCAGCAAGCAGTTAGATACCATGATGGATCAGAGAATCATCAGACTCCACAAGTCTAGAACTCAGAGTACTCTTATCCTGCTACTAGGGGTCTCTTTCCATTAGGCTGTTGTGATCATAGTTACACTGTGAGTTTGACTCGCAGCTCATGCAATTGGTCAATGCTTGACAGGTAGCATAGCTGTGAGATGACTGGGAGCATAACTAGTTGAAGAATCATAATGGAAAGCTGCTGTGATCACAACAACCTAATGGAAAATTGTCCCAAGTACCCAAGTCTAGTATTACACACAAATGTATGTATGTATGCAGCGGCAAAAGTCATTGCAAAGTGATCATGACTCTGTGAAGAAGAGCTCCATCTGCAGGGTATTATAGAAATGGGTGCATGGGTGTGCGAGCGAGTGCAGGGAAAGGTAAGAAAGAAAGAATGTGAGCTTGCAGGAGATGATGATTTGAGAAAGGGGGAAGAACAAAAACCTACATGTCTCCGGTTGGCGTGGGCGAAAGCTGCCAGAAAATCACATAGGTCCAGCTCTCAGGTCTGTTCTCCACCAAAAACTGCAACGTCCGTTGAAGAGGAGTCTCGCCATTGATTCCAGCCCAATCAGTACTCTGGCCGGTGTCCACAGAGCAATTGTTATTCCGCAATGGACTGCTGCTGTAGCCACCTGCATGACCTCCAGTTTCCATAAACGCCTCCAGCATCATCAAATCATCGTCTCCCCATGAACTGCGAAAATTCATGGAGCCTTCCATACCTTTCCTTCCTTCTTTCTCCTCAGATGTCTAATCTTCAAACTACTTCCCTGCAACACCGGGGAACTACTACTCTACTCTTCCCAGTAGTACAACAACCCTGCACTCAGACGTTGATGACCCTCCTCAGCAGCAGCAGCAGCAGCAGCTTATATTCCATCTCCATCATCAACCCTTGTCATATCTGACGCTCCTGCTGCAGCCCCCCATGACTACTTCCTTACTTCCTTTCCTGGTCTCATGATCCCATCATCTTCATCACTATCTCCACCTCAAAGCCTGGTCCTGTACTATCATGAAACTTGGAAGCAATCGATCTCTGCTCTGCATCATTTCATGAAGTCCAAGCAAGAAATCGGAAACCCACCACAGCAAGCTCAATCTCAGTCAGTCTGCCTGGTTCTCTCATGATCCTATACTTCACGACTTACCACCACTGTCGATCTCACGCGGTCGAGATCCAAACCTCAGAGAGTTCAGAACAGCATGTCATCAGAAATCCTCCCACCACGCGGCCCACAATAATATTCCTCTCCCCTGCCCCCCGCGTACTACTACACTGTAGAACAACACGCAGCCTGACGAGATTACAGAAGTTTGCAGTCTGCTGTGATCGAAACTGCATCTCTTTTTCTTTTTCAGAGACCAAAAAAAAGAAAAAAGAAAACAGAAAAATCTGCAACTCCTCTTGTACCCAAAAAGCAAGCTCACTTGCACCAACAACGACAACCCATGAAGATGCAGTTTTCTAGCTAGCTACTCATGGAACCCACATGCATGCAATTCTTTGATCTGCTTCTTCGTTATGGCCCGGAGCTTCGCGCTTCCTCTCCTCCCTTCCTCCCTCCTGCCTCCATCCCTCTCTCTCTCTCTTCCCGCAGGAAGCGGGGGCGACGGACAGGCGGTGGCAGAGTCGTCCGTCCGTCCGTCCGACCGAAGGTCGGTGATTCACAGGGACTATGGAACAAGTCTTGTAGTAGGGTTGCCAGCCAACGGTCGGGAGAGAATATGTGGTTACTGACTGCTGGTCGTCAGTGGGCTTCCGAAAAGGCATTTCAGACAACACGTGCTCCTTGGTACGGGAGTGACGCGCAAGAGTGTCCGCACGTGATAAAAGGAGCCCCGCACATTCCGGAGAGTTATACAATGTGTCCATGGATATGTGGATTCCGGACGACATTAAATCCCGGAACCAGCGAGTGGCTGTGTTTTTACACAAGGTCCCCGTGTTCAGATAAAATATTATTCATTATTATCCTTAATTATTAACAGTAATTAATTAATTAATAATAGGTTAGTGTATTAGCCCAGGCCAAAAATGGTGACAACTTTTTTGGGAAGGGAAATTTCATCCAGCCAATGGGAAGGCCCAACCATGCACTAAAGGTGCCTTACTTTTTTACCATTTTATGTTTTCGGGGGGGGGGGGGGGGGGTGGGTAAGGATTTTTTTTTTCATTTTTCCCTGGTTCCCAATGTGTTCCCCAACATGTTCTCCATAGCACCTCACTTTTATTCCATATGCTTTGGCAAATATTGTCCTCCTTTCACCTATATATGTGGGCCAAAGAGAAGAAACTCTATACTTCGAAATAGAGTCTTCTACTTTGTGGAGCCTACATAGTTTAATATTTTTTGAGTGATGGGCCAATCAAATTGGTGAGTTGCACCCAAAAAAAAAGAACTTGGGAGGCGCCTCGTCTAATTAACCCGATTCCAGTCCCATTTGGAAAAATCAGAGCCAGTTGTAGTCCAGTTCTAAAATTCAGACCCAGTTCCAGTCCAGTTTTGGGTAACCTGGACCACAACTGGTAGTTAACTGCCGGTTAACCTCGAGTTAGCCCCCCCTTCCTAGTCCCTCATTTGATTTGGTTTGATTTGATTTAGTTTTTCAAAAATTCTGGATCGGGTTCAGTTTTGATTCTTAAAATCCAAGATCTGGGTTTCGGTTCTTTGAAAAAAGTAGAGAACCCGGTTCTAGTTCAATTTTTACTAACCTGAACAAGCCGGAACAAGGTACCCATCAAGGGTTTGATATAACTATTGTTATTTCAGCCAACACACAAAATGAGACTTTCATTTTGTGGAGTGGGTTTTTGCAAAAAGAGGATTAGTCTTATGTCAAATCAAATTGTACGAGATCACACACTGTTTTGTTTTTCTATTGTAAAATAAGACTGATTTCTTCTAAGTTTTTGAGAAAATTCACCTAACTTTAGAGCTTTTCATAAAGTCAAGAAAACACAGTACCAAAACCCTGAGTTTGGTCCAAAACCGGTGAGATTAAAAAAAAAAAGGCTAATGCAGGTTTGTTTTTTTTTACAACTTTTTTATGTTAACCCTTTTTTAACCGGGTGAGATTTTTAAAAAACCTGCAGTAACCTTCAAGTGGCCTTCAAGTGGGGGTGAAACTCAGAAATGAAACTTTTTTTTTTGGTGCCAAACTGAAACTGAGTTTCATCCTGTCTTGACACCCTCTTTCCTTTTTTCATCAGCGCCCCCGCAGCTGCAGCTACATATATTTTCACTGCTCCTACATGTACAACTACTATAAGTACCTTGTACCTTCTGCATTAAATGCTGAGTTTCAGCATTTCATCCCCAGATACAATAGAACTTCCTTACTTTGCGGACCTAATTCAAAAGAGGGGATTGGGGTGAAAAGAAGCCCAAAGACAAGGTGAAGACAAGATGATAACTCTGCCCAGTCCCAACTGGGAAAACCCAGTGTTAGGCGGGTATTTGATTTTGTTAATACCCATCAGTTCTGATAAACCAGCCTAAACTAAAATACCCTTGATGAGGCCTTTGTAACCTGCAAATGAATTGGGTATTTAATTGTTCACTACTTTGATTGATTTAGCATGGATCCACACAACACCACCAAAAGACTAAAAAGAAGTTATTGAAACTCTTTTTAAAGTACAACCACACATCAATTACTCTGGCATAAGTTTCCAACTTTTCATCATGTTTGGGTTTGGGTTTATACATAAAATCCTCAAACACACTATCCATGGCTTTGTTGCAGTAAACAAAGGTTGCAATGTGATCACAGAACTGGAATGATCACCAAACTAAAATAATCACGATCACCCAATGCGTTCTGATGAGGAAGGAGATAATGTCTTTGTTTCTTCCCTAGGGTCAAGGTGATCTTTTTGTGTATCAATGCAGATTGCCTCAGAGCTATATCTCTCTCCATGTTTGGACAGCAAAGGTGAACTGTATTTCTAGCAAATGGGCTTCATGTTTGCGGAGTGTTTGAACCAGGGATGACTACTTGATAACACCGAGTCTAGAAGGGAGAGGAGAGAAGAACTCATTCCAGCATCTCGGCTCTATCAATCTATTTTTTTCCGCCTGTGACAACATTCTTCGCAATAGATTTGACAAAAGCTGTTTTGGTGGTGGATTTGATACCTTCCTTTGGATTAAGTGCTTTCCGGAGCTTAGAGACAGTCCAAGCTGTTGCAACAACATGCCCAGCCGTTGCCAATGTCTCCTCTGTGACCTTGCCAGCTGGCTCTCCATATCTGTGGTTCCCACCAATGATGAGTGTTGTTGGCAACAAAAATATCCAAAACCCTTTTGGGCACAGGCAGTGTAGAGCAGAAGAAAGAGAATGCATCAATGCAATTCAGCAAGTTCAATTGAAAAGCAATGAACAGAAGAGAAAATAAGAAAGGTCATGACAATGCTGTGAACTGAACCTGTGAGCAACGACGTTTTGTGTCATCAAAGACGTTGATTGCAAGACATCTGTTGTCGCTTTCTCCAGTGCATCAAACAGCTTTGCTGGAAAACACCAAATTGCAATACACTCAGGTTTCTATAAAAAGATCCAATTGGCTCCACAGACTACCTCAACACATTCAAACATCAGAATACGGGCATTCAGGGTGGCAGAAAACCCATCAGAATACAAACCATCAAGATGTAGCTTCAACACGGTTGAGATGAGAATTGACATACCAAAGGCATCAAGGGATACCAATGCCACTTCCCCGGGCATCAACCTGAAGAACTTCTTTCCTACACTTGATGTGATAACTGCTCCAGAGAAGAAACCAACTGTCTTCACTATCCCATAGAGCACACCCTTGGCCACATTCTCAGTTGCCTTTGACATATTCCTCACTCTGCAAAATCCAACCCGAGATCTTGAATCTTTGGATATTGTGTGCTTTCTTGGTGAATTCCAAAGGTATTTAATCCCACCATTAATTTTGATCCTTGCATTGACAATGTAGAAACCCAGAAAATCATGATGTGAACATGGTCAGGCTCATCATCAAAGCTTTAAACGATCTGGCTAGCATACTCTCCAATAAACTTCATAATCGTGTGCTAGAAAGGAGAAAAGAAATTACCGTCGCAGATTACGAAGAGTACGTGGACTGATATTACTGGGCTGAGCATTTGGTTTTATTTTCCCCTGTACATAGATACTGCCACTCTCAAGCTGTGCCACTGTTGAATCACGAATCCAGAAAATGCCCCTTATGATTTGGCCTGACCCAGTTGCTATCATCCTTGCAGCACTGGATCCGTAGTCATCCACATTTGGTGCCATTGTTGTCCAAAAAGCAGCTTGATTTTGCTCTGTGACTTGCATCTGTCAGATCACAAGTATCAGAAAAAACCATAAAGAGACATAGCAGTATGAATCAGTTTCTGAAGAATTGATGATGATACAAAAGGAAAGTCTTGCAACTACCTTCTTTGGATCACTGGAGACAGTTTCTGCAGGCACCACCATTCCACCGTAAGGACCACACTCCCCAGTGCTTGAAACCTTGTGTTCCTTGGAAACAACAGATAGATCAGCTAACCCTTCAGCTTCCCTGCTTTTCTCCAGAAATTTCTCTTTCTGTTTATCCCCATGCACAAGAGTTGGGGATGAAAAGCATGTGTACTGCCCCAGTAGTATATCAAGTTCTTCCAGTGCCTTCTCGTGTCCAGCCACTGGAAATGTAACTCCGTAGTTCAGGACTTCAGACTCATTTTGCCCACTGCGACTCTGCAACCAGTGCAATGAACATAGCTCACTGACTTAGTCCATATCCCAAGAAGGGTGGCAATTTCCCTAAAGCTGGATAGACTGTCATCTGTTTTCCTTACAGAAAAATGATAAGATTCACTGTGAGATTCAATTTCTTTTAGCCTTATTTTCATTCTTTGCTGATCCATATACACAATGTAACAAAAGTGAAGGAACCTATTAATATCAGTAGACAGAACTTCAAGCAGAGCGAGATCTTTCAAGTAGACCTTTGGTAGGTATTCAGGAAGATTAAAATCTGCAACCAACAAAGGGAGAAGAGCAGATCACAGCCAAGCATCTCCTCTCATGAATGTTTTTGGGCCTCCTGAAGAACTTACAAGCTTCACTCCTAGATGAACTACGAAAGCAGAAAACTGGAGTTGACAAAAAGGATGCTTACTAACATTGTGCTTGCTGTTCTTGGTATCTTCTTCTGTGTGATCAACAACAAGTGGAACATGAACTGAGAAGAAGTAATGGGTGGGATCGAGCTTCACAGCCGGGACATCCTTCATCAAAGGCCAATGCAGATCATTGCCAACACGGACAAGAACAACAATTCCATTTCCCTTCTGTGTGATCCGGACAATTGAGAAATGTGCTGTTGCCAAATGGATGCTCTGCTCGTCATCAATCAAATAGACAATGGCACCTGGAACTGTGACTAAACATTCTTCCCGAGATTCAACTTCTTCCTCTTTTCCCGGAGGCACATCAGCTTCAAACAATTGCTCCTCTTCTTCTTGTTGCTCGCCACCCTGATAGATTTCAGGGTAGAAAGAAAGCTTGTCCAGATGACTACTACTGCTCATCACTCTAGCATCACTAGAGTCAGGGGCATATGGATCAACTGTTGGGTACCTCACTTCTCTTAAAGAAACTCCCATGGACTGTGACCTAAGAGGAGTTGCAGACGTCGGTTCTTCGGCAAGCAATTCTCCCGATGCAGCACCAGTCCTCCATGGAGTAGCGTATGTTGTGTCAATTGTGGGATACTTCACAAGCGACTCTCCCATCGAATGCGACCTGAGAGTTTCAGAAAGAACATCTTCTGAAACTGGTGGGGCAGCATTAGTTCTATTAGATTTCCAAGAAGAAGAAGAAGAAGAAGAAGATTGCAACTGTTTGTCCTCAAGTGGCGGAGGTTGATAATAGGAAGTTGATGCTTCATCTTCTTTGTTGTATTTAGCCGTGCTGCCCATCCATTTGTCAGATCCCACTATGAAGGAAGCAAGACCGTCATTTCCCCCTCCTCCAACCCCGATCTGTTTCTTAAACCACTCCATCGTTGCAGATATCCTTGTTCCAAACCTCTTGTTTCCTTCTCTCTCTGTATGTGTGCGTCTGTCTCTGTCTCTCCCTCCGTGTGTGTGCGTGTGCGTGTGTATGCCTCCCTCTCTCTCTCTGCACAAAATAGAAAGCGCAAAATGGTAAGGAATTGCTCAGTGAAGAATTCAAGAGCAGTAGAAGAAAATGAGTACAAATTGAAACCGAGGAGAAGATGAACATACGTACCAGAAAAAATCTTCACTTGAGAGCTGCGTGGCAGATATCCAGAAGCTCACACAAGCAACAAAAACAAATTAAAAAAAAACACGCATACACACCGAAACACAAAACTCCACGACACCAAAAGCTCAGCGATAATAAATTTTAAAAACGACTATGGAAGGATAATATTCGAGTACAAGACAAGGAAGACAAAATCTGCTACTGTTGCCGCCTCAAAGATTGTGAGAACAAAACTGCTCATCTCATTTTTGTAGACGCAAGAAATCGATCGATCGATCGATCGAGCCACCGAGCAAGCGACCGAGCAAAGGAAGCACACGAGCAAAACGCGTGCATCGCAAATCTGTTGGACTTCACCGCCATTAAAATTAGCGCTACTGTGAACCCCCAAAATTAGGGTTTCCAAGAATAGAAATTGCTGAAGCTACATACCTACCTATACCTACCCGTGAATTTCTTTTTCATTTTCTCATATAAAATTCGGCGAATTTTTTTTTAAAGTCGAATTTACACATAGAAAAAAAAAATCCAAAAAAAATTCCAATCTAGGCCATTAAGGTTTTTTTTTAATTAATAATTTTTTTTAAAAAAGAAAAAAACCTTCATGTTCATCAATGGACACATTCTACTCACTATTACGAGTGCTATGATCATCTCTGGAAGATTATGCCATATAATGTGGTGAAAAAATGACATAATCTGCCACCATAGACTTGAATGGATATAATTTTAATAGTCATCAGGGTGCCATTTAAATACGTATCTTGTTTTTCTTGTGCGAATTTCGGGGTTTATAGCCAGCAACTCAAAACCCTTTGGAGTGGTGTCGGCCCAATAAGAGGTCGGTGGGTTACACTTCGTCAAGGGTTTTTGAGTTTTTGGCTACAGTGAACCAAGTAAACCCTAAACCCTAAAAACCACCTGCCAGGGTTGAACCCCATCCATGGGAGGTCCCAATAATGGTTTGAGTTATTATGTACTAGAGAATGGGGTCCCAATGAAGGTGCACCTGGAAGGCCCTAGTTTTCAGGCCCTAGTTTGACCCTCTAATCCCTTTTTCATCCCCAATTTGAGTGTCTACATAAAAGTTTGCAAAGTTGGATAACTTGGGTAGTGGAGACCGACCGACCCATTTCATTTTATCACCTGTCTATTATCGAACATTTTATTTATATCTTATCATATGTGCTTCATTCTGAGTGATTTGAAATGTTATGGGAGTGCTACCTCAAGCTCTAGAAATCATCTTTGAAGTGCAAAGAAAAAAAAAAAAAAAAAAAAAACTTTTTAACTTACAAAACAAGTTTTTTTTTCCTTCTCTTTGGACTCTTTGTACTTTCAAGCCTCATAACTTTTTTATTCAATTTAAAGTGTTATAAGAGCATCACCTAATATAAGTTCTACAAATCGTCTTTGAACTCTAATAGCAACATAACAACATACAAGGAATTTTATTTTGGAGTGTTTTAGAATCAACTTTTGTAATGTTTGGTGGTTTAGGGTCTTTTATTGTTTGTCACCATTTTTGGCCTAGACATAGTTTTATTTTCTTTGGCTGATTGTGGTACTATCTTTTTCATTTTTTTTTGGGTTCCCGGAGAATCTAATTAGGTAGGGTGTTCTTAGGAAGGGCTATTAGTCCAGGCCAAAAATAGTGGCAGCCAATTTTAGAGGAATATAATTTCATGCAACCAATGAAAAGTAGTGTCATGGAGGAAGGAAGGGGTTCTCCCTTATTTTTCTTGTGGGTGGGGTAGGGGCCCGGGTTGTGTGGGGTTTATGGAAGTGTTGGACTGATATACAAGCCTGTAATAGTCTTTCCAAAAATCATATACCAGCCTAGTACTGGTTTCAGGGCATTTTTCAAATCCAGATACCCGGCTGATACCTATATTTCAAAAATCCATTCACATGTTGCAAAAGTATCAATATCAATATGAAACATGTTATACCAGTTGGTATATATTTTCAATTCAGGTATCATATATAGTAGAACTTGTCTAAAACAATATTGTCTAATTCAATAACCTCTGTAATTCAATATCTGCACCCGGTCCCAACGTTGGGCCCATACTCAATTCAATAAAACTCTCTAATTCAATATTCAATAACTTTTTGTGGTCCCGAAAATTTTGTAATTCAATACACCCTACAAAACACAAAAAAAAAACTACAAAATTGTTGCAAACCTCCCTAAACTAGCTAGAAAAAGTCATTGATGCTCTTGTACACCATTTGGCGCGTCATAAACATGCTAACCTTTTCTTGCATGCGCCTCAATGACAAAATAAACACGGCATTATCGTCGTCCTGCTGGAGCCAGAAAGTCTCTAGGGATTGTAACATGTTGCTAGCTTCCTTAGTCGACACTAGAACGACTTTTTGACTGTCGTCCTCCTCGTCAACATCATTAGCCTCAGTGCCTTCCGGCTGAAGGAGATGACCATCAATGATTTCGTCAATCGTTGGTATGTAGGAGACAATATCCTCATCTGGATAGGTGAAAAGGATCCTAATGTCCATCGGATTTTTATAGTGTAGCCTAGTAATCTGCGACCTTGTCAATGACATCTTCCTCAATCGGTGTTGTCTACCCAAGGCCTTTTGTCGTGCGGATCTAGCAGTGCCTGTAGCAGTTTTGGATGGTCACAATCTTGACATTCGTTGCCCAGACAAGAACAACAAGCCGGATAGCCTAAAGCATGTCAATTTTTTCTGCTTAATCAATGTCATCCTCAAGGCGTTGTAGCAAGAGACGGTTGAAGCAACAATGGTATTAGGCCTTAAAATTGCGAATGATGCCGGCATCACAAGGCTGGATCTTGGACGTCATATTGAGAGGAAGGTACAAGACATGTGTGTTTCTCAGCTAGATGAGGGCAGGGAGTTCTTCAAGGGGGACATGTGCACTGCAGTTGTCAAGAACCAAAAGGACTTTGCGATTGGCAACATGAAGGTCAAATGTGTTCAGCCACTCCAAAAAGATGATCTGCATCATCCAAGCCTTTGCATTGCTTCGATAAATGCAACCCAAGTTGCCAAGGTTAAAGTTTTTCAAACAACAAGGATTTTTGTATTTTCCGATGACCCAAAGGGAAAGCTTGTCGAAACCATTTTCGTTACAACAAAGAGCCAAGGTGAGCTGCTCTTTGTTCTGTTTGCGCCCCTCAAGTTGCTTTGTCGTGAGGGAATTATCAACTTGGAATTGAAAATGTTTAGCCAAGGTCAACATTAGAAAAAGGTGAAGACCTAGATACAAATCGCAATTAAACAACAGATGTCCCAAACCTACATGCGGAAAAGAAAGCCAATTTCATCCATATTGTAGATGTCCTTCCACACATACTCATCCAATAGTTGGCGAATTCATGGGAGGGCTAGGTTGACGGCATTCATGTCTACGGAGCCACTCTCACCAAAACGGCGAAAAGACTTGATTATATGGTGAAGCTTGAATGCTTCTAGCCAACTGTTTGAGAACTCAAACAATTCATGACCAAGATGCAAGCGATCCAAGATGTTTGCGACGTTTTCCTTGATGAAATCCCCAAAGATTGGGATGTGTTCTTGGTTTGCCAAGATCCAATTAGCGAGTGTTTCTTCCATCGCAAGAAACTTGACAATCCGATGGCGTTTGCTTTGAATGTTGGGATCCTCATCACATCTGAGTAATTCAGTTGAACATTTCAGGGTCTAAGAAATCGTAGGCTGGCTGACATTGATGTTGTGCTCTGACTTGAGCCAGCGTTGAAGCTTAGTCTGCGAAAGTGTAGGGTTACATTTTTTGTGGTTGCACAGAGCAATGCGGACTTCGTCCGTCATCATCATGTATTTCCCACCTTTCTTCAACATGATGGGTTGTTGGGGGTGTGCGAGTACGTGTGTGTGTGGGGGGGGTGTTGACGGAGAAATAACCTTTGCGAAAGTTCCAACTGCGCATTTCAAACATGTCCTTCCCCTTCCCCCAAGCACACCCCCCCCCCACCCCTATTTATACCATAATAAGAAGAAGCTTAAAATGGCCCAATGTATGACCCTGCTTAATTCAATACCGACCCCCCAGTCCCAACAGTATTGTTTTAGACGGGTTCTATTGTAATGAGTCTCATGGGTCTCAATTTGTGCACAACCAAAGCACGAACAAGAAAAGAAAAAAAGTGTTGACACAAATGCAAATTTCGATACATCTAAGGCATGTTATGACAAGTTTAGAAAGATGGTTTAATAGGTTGCTAGATCTTTAAATTTAATACAGTGTTTGTGGAAGCTCTTTCATCAATCTTTGAGAGCACAAAAAAATGAACTAACCAAGAACAAGGAATGTGTTCACAAATGCACATTAGCTTGAAATTTAAAAATGGATACATATGAGGCATGACATAACAAGTCCAAAATCCAAAAAGAAGGTTTTTGGAGACTATCTAAAATCAAATCTCAAAATTCAATAGAAAGTGTTGGTGGAAGTTAAATGTTTAATCACTAAAAGTTCAAAAAAATCAATTGAACTTCTAATTTGAATGCAACAATGCTACCCCTTACACCATGTATAATGTTCAATGGCTACAACAATATACTCATGGCACACTACTCTAAATTATTAAAGTACCCAACATCTTCAAAGCTCTTTCAAAATCATCCAACATCTTATGTTCAACTTTCAAAAAAATTGTCATCCCCATGGTAACAAGAAAAAAATAGCCAGTCCTTGCATCATTTGGCTAATTATTCTAAATCATAATTAGCTTATTAGGATTTTGCATGCCTAATCAACACCAATGCAAACTAATCAATATTATGGCAGTGCTGAATATCCATTTGGTTTCAATTTGAGAACTTGGGATACCCAAAAACTGACGAGCAAGGAATGAAACATTAAGTAATAGTTTTGCATGATCTTTCCACCCTTGCAAAGGTGATTTTACATCATTTTAGTTCACAAGCAAGCAACAATACAAAGACCTTTTTGATTTCATTAAAAACAAATTAACTTCTTTTACAAAAGATGAAACTCCCCATAAGGAATCATTGGCAATGGTTGTTAAAAGAAAAAGGTTTTCTACATTCCCAAGGTTCAAATACTTGAAGACCACCACCAAAAGTGGCATCAAAAGTTGTTGGTCATACTATTCCACAATTGTGGCAACTTAATCCCTACCTACATATTCCATGATGCACTCCAACCCCTTAAACCTTGGATCAAGTTGAAAAGCACACATATTATGTGTTATAATAACATTGAAAGTCACAAGAAAAGCCAAAAAAAATCCAACATGTTGATCATCTCAAGTGCCATTTTGCCATACAAAATCTCCAACCTTATTTCAAATTTTCCACACATTAAAGGCAAGTTTAGTGATGCACAAGCTCAATGCTCCCTATGCATTTTACTACAAATTGAAAATACAGCAAATAAAACCTTTGAAAGTAGTTAATACCCTTTGGTTATTGCTCATGTTGAACCTAACAACATTCTACTATGGAACTAGGTGATATGTTGGTTATTATGGTAACAAAATATTCCAAGCAATTTAAGAAAAGGAAAAAATTACAAGCAAATCAAATTTTCACCGAGGTTTTTAGTTTCTAAGGTTTCAAGCTAACTTCCTTACATAGAAATTTTCATTTTTCTTCATCTAAATAATGGTTTTCTGCAATGCACTTTGAACATCTATCACACTCGTTTCTTTCATCCCAACACCAAGTTTAGTATCATTAGTGGCATGCCTTTGACATCACATGGCAAAAATAAGTACCATTAAATGATGAAAGCAACAACAAGAATTCACAAGATATAACATTTGTTAATGCAAAAACAAATGTGTTTAAGTTTGTTTTTTCATCCTTATTATATGTAATCACCTGGTTTATGAATTGATATGTAGTTAAAAAAAACCTTAGTTGTTTTGTTAAGGTTGCTCCAAAGGTGTGAGCTTCAAACCTACCTATTGTAACATGGCAAAGTACCCAATCATCATTAATGAAATTAATGACAAAAGCAAATCAAATTCAATTTTAAACATTCAAAAATTGATCATAACAATGGTCATGGCACATTTTACAATGGCTTAAGGCACACGCATTTCCATCTTCTTACATAACATAATCAAAATATGTTTTCGAACCAACTCCTTACGCGAAAGAAACATGACAAGATGTCACAACCAAGGGTTTTCAACTATAAACAATGGCATGTACCCTTTTGCAATCAATAAAACCAAATCTTCAATAAATTATTATTGACCTAGAGCATTTGGTTTATAGGGGTTAAGGCCAGAAAAAATTAGTGATGGAATTGGGAAGCATTGTTTTCCTTTTTACCCTTTTTGCCGACCTCCATTAACATTTTCATCATTAAGTTTTTTTTGTTATTGATTCATAATAACACCTTATTCATTATCAACATGTTTCTTCATATTCGTGATGCCATGTGTAGGATTGCAAAAAATAATACCTTTATTTGATCATGTTGTGTTATTACTTCTAGAAGTTGAAATTGTGGGGTGGCACAAGATCTATGCACCTCATGTTCTAAATGAAATGATTTTGAACTTTTACAACTTTTACATTGAGAACAAAAAATGGCCAGACAATAGAAATTTGATTACGAGGGTGCTATAATTATTGGTTTTCCTACAACTGAGCAAACAACACATGTTCTTTTTCAATTTCGACCCCTTTAGTTCTCATTTTCCCCTCAATTGCAACAACATGATGCATGGTGTGCTAGTGATGTTGGTGAACTAATGAAATGCACTAAGTCTCCATTGGCCTTTCCATGATGGGCTTTGCAATTAGAAAGGTTGTGAGTAGCAAAGTCCATGGAAACAAAAAACCAACCAAAAATAAATAAATAAATGTCCAAATCACAATAGCTAAGATATGCACAACTTCACAAACACCACTAGCACCCCGAAAACTAGTAAACAAAACATTTTCGATCACAATGAAGATTGTGAGTGTAAACCAAAGTACATTGAATCCAAGCACCAAAAGAATAGGATGGCTAAACACAAATTGGCATGTTGTTAGGTTGCTCTTGAGTTTTCACTCGTGACAACGAGGTTCTACGTAAACACAAAAGCAAAGACAAATAAGAGTGAAGGCGGAAGGAGCAAAGAATAAAAAATGAATTTAAATAAAAAAAAGGGTAGGATTCAAGATGCAAAGGATTGGTGACATTGGCACGTTTGAGAATGTCTCAATGAAATTGTGAGTAATGTTGCCAATGTCACCAATCCTTTGCATGTGTGCACCTTATTTGAAAGTTGCATTGCCATTTTTTCACCATCATGTTTCTAAAGTATGAAAAGAAGTGCAAAAACTAAAATCCTAAACCTTTTGATTTATGAAGCTCAATTTGATACTAACCGAATTGCCTTTTAATCATAATGCACTAATGCACACTATTATGTGCATTGAAACCTTAAGTTGATACCAGTTGAACTACCTCCTAACTAGTATGCACACCGATACCAAGAACTTGATACCATGTTAGTTGGGTCTTCAGCCTGGTTTTGCAAAAACAAAAGGAGGGCTACAGTGGTATTGAACTGCTACCAGGCAGGTCTGGTTTGCTATTTGGTCGGTGTCTATGGCAATTGATATAAGAACGGTTATATAAGATCCTGGACTGGTAGTAGGAGTCAAAGTGACCCAAGTGTTCCGAAACCAATAAAATATGGAAACTCTAGCATGACTAGAGTGAGAGCAATATTAGGCTTTGTTGTTGTTGTGGTCGGTTGGTTGCCTGGGTCCTTAGCCCAGAGAAGAAATAGTCCATTTGTACATGAACAATTTGTTATGACGCTAAAGGAATGAGCCACACCGCATTCGTGATCCCATAGATACCCGTGTTGTAAGGTTATGTCAATTTTTGAAGAACCGTGAGTGAGTTTGAGTTTTGTAAAACGTTTTTTTTACAATTCCCTCCATAGATACCCATGTTGTAAGGTTATGTCAATTTTTGAAGAACCGTGAGTGAGTTTGAGTTTTGTAAAACGTTTTTCTTACAATCAAAGAACCCTCCATAGACACCCATGTTGTAAGGTTATTTCAAATTTTTGAAGAACCGTGAGTGAGTTTTGAGTTTTGTGAATGTTTTTCTTACAATCAAAGAACGCTCCATAGATACCCCATGTTGTAAGGTTATTTCAAAATTTGAAGAACCATGAGTGAGTGAGTTTGAGTTTTGCAAATGTTTTTGGTACAATCAAAGAACCCTCCATAGATACCCATGTTGTGAGGTTATTTCAATTTTTGAAGAACCGTGAGTGAGTTTGAGTTTTGTAAATGGTTTTATTTTTTACAATCAAAGAACCCTCGGTTTCTGTTCTTTGAAGAAAATTTGAATCAAAGACTCTGTTGCTGCTAGGCTAGTTTTCAAACCCTTAAAACAATTTTAATTGGCCTTGCCTACCAAGGCAAAATTCATTATAGAGTATATAGTAGCTTAAGGGATTTTTGGCCCCTAAGTAATAATAATAATATAGGTCTATTTTTTATATGAGGATTTTTGAAACATGATATTTTTGTCTTGTGTTGAAACTTGAGTTTAGTTGTAGAGTTATAATTTATCTTGAAGGATTTTGGATTTTTATTATTTAGAGGATTCTTTTGAAGATTATATTTTGGCATGGTGAAATATTTGAGTTTCCATAATTCTTCTTTTGACTTAAGACCCCTTTTAAATGTAAATGGCAAGGCCACCATGTGACACACCCCTTGTTTTTTTTTACTTTCAATTTTTGAGAACCATGGTCATATATCAGAGTCAGATCTTCGCCTACCATAGTAGTACCTTGGCAGCTTAGACACTAACTAAATTATTTGTAAAAAATGTTCAAATTTCCCCCCAAAAATTTATAAATAAATAAATTGTGAAGGAAAATGAAGAATCTATTGAAATATTCAGAAACATATTATTTTTCAACATGGAATCTCCATAATTAATTAATTGACAAACATGTGTTGAAGCTACCTTTCATTATGGTGAGATCCCATGAACAAAAAACAGACAAGTCTGGTCCAAACCTAATGTGAGAGAACATTACCCAGCAGAATGATTTGGGGAAGGAGAAAATTATGAAAGGCAATTTCTTGCCATATGGGCTCCGACTATGTGGACCATTTCACAAAATGGAATGCTTGCCTGCAAGGTTATTAGGGCTGTGTTAAAAAAAACAACCCTATGGAATGGTAAACCCTAAAAAATTAGGGTATGGGTAAATGAATTGAGGTGGATGGATATCATGACCAATCCAAAAAGGACTTTGAAGGTAATGGATGCAAAATTTTCACCAATTGGGGAATTCCCCAACACTCCCATTGTTGCAAGCAATAGATCCCAACCACATAGAACTTTTACTTTGCAAAGGATAAAAGCTATCATATCCATAGCAGCCTTACAATGGTTGTTAACATCTTAGATTATTGTTTGCACAAATGATGTGGGGTTCAAAAACCATGTTTCTTAAAGCCACTATTTTATTGGGAACAAAATGGGCTATACATGCTTTCAAAGGGGTGCTTAACAAAATTTGCATTTCAATGAGAACATTATGGGCTAGGTGCACTTCCCAACGGGTGCTTACTAAAGCTAATGCTCCAATAGGAGCTTTAACCTTGCATATAAAAACACACAATCATGTGTTTATTGGGCTAGTGATCTATTGATGACCTTCGATCCAGAATTAGGTTATATTTTTGGGAACTAAAGCTATTAGTTTGAGCAAAATGAATCAAAATTCAATTGTTATATCATCAACAAACATTTAAATATATTAAAATATCACAAGTACAAGGCAAACAATGTGACATTCATACATTTTTGGAACATTAATTATTTACGTATGAAACCCATTGGCATGTATAATGACATTCAAGGTAGTAAATTTCTTTCAAAGAAGCCAACTTTCCATATGCAATTTATTGAAATTCATAATTGTCTAATGCAATAAATCATTACAAATCTAATTTTATTAAGATAACATATTCCAACCACGGATATGGTTGCACATGGTTGCACAAATATGTTGATGTTACCTTAGCCTTGGGATCACAACCAAAATAAGGCATGATAATGAAAACAAGTTAAGAAAATGTCATGACATTTTAGCATTGTGAGAGAATGTAAAAAAACGAGTACCAACATTTCAAAATAGATTTTCATTTTGAGAGTTGTGAGGTTTTGAAACAAGGTTTGAAAATCAAACCTCATTCAAATTGAGTTTTTTTTCAAAAATGTTGAATAGGTATTGATCAATAGTCAATCACAAACACGATTTATGGCATTAAAAAGGTTATGAGTCAAACTACCAAAATGATTCCCAATCACTAAAACATTCAACAAAAAGGTCAAATTGATTTTATTTTGAGAGGTTGATATGGTATTTGAAAATGTTTTTCAAAAGTTATAGCCTTTAAAAAAATTCAATCAAAGGTAAAATGAAGGAATCATCAACCCCTCAATTGACATGACTCATATAATATATTCATATCACATAACAATTTTGAGGATTTTATGTGAGTTTTTAGAAAACATACAATTTGAATGTAACCCTTGTAAGGAATTGTAAATTATATATTATAAGAAAAAAAATGGTGACTATTCCTTAAATTTGGGTTTTGGTGTGTTTTGTAAATGTGAGTTACATGTGATTGTGTCGATGCACCATTTTGATTCCAAATTATATCAGCCATTCTTTCTTTTAGTTTGTGTAATTTGACAAGCTGGTGAATCCCATTTAGGAACTTGTCCTAGTCCCATGCATTATAAAGTTCCTACACCATTTTTCACCTTGGAAATTAGGGATTGCATTTCAAGTTTGCATTTTATTGCAAATCAAAAATCAACTAAGTTTTTACCCTCAATATCATTTAACAAATCTAAAGGTGTGTCATATATTGATAAAGGGATTTCTTATTGACAAGCATGAACATAAAGGAAAAAGGTTATTACTATATATTAATTATGGTACATATTAGTTAAAAATTGATTAGAATATTAATTACATTTCTAAATTTAAATTTGAATTTGAATTGGGATATTGATATAGAACACACATTCTTGGATTTAGTTTTTTTTGCATCGTTTTGTTAAGCTTTTTTATTTTGCTTTAAACAAAACATTACATTTTGTTTTCTGAAAGAATTTTTTTGTTGTTTTGATTCAATATATGTGTGTTTAAAATTGTTAAAGTGGGTAGCAAACACTTGTTAACATTTGCTGGCACCTATTTGAATAGTGGCAACAAGTTAGAGAAAATTTTAATAAATATATTATTAATTTTTAGTGTTATTTGATGGGTGGAATTAATGCATATTTGATAGTTCATTGAGTGAAGGTGGTGGTTATTATCATCTTGTCAAATCACTTTTAATCCTAAAATATATATGAAAACATTCCTAAAACTTGGAATCATAAAATATTTTAATGATATGTGATAAGATGCAATATTTTAAAATATTTTTTCACCATCAATTATAATGATCATCACTTGTGGTATTGTTTATAAATGGTAAACCACAACTCCAAAAAGAATCATGAAGTCTGTAACAATTTGTTTGATTCTAAGAATTAGATGAAGAGTTTTTCATTCATTACATTTTATCATTTATATTATTTCATTTTTCCTTTGTCAAATTTCACAAAAACATATAGTGAAAAAAATTTATGTAGACATTTCCTCCTATTATTTTGAGTCATTAGTAACATGGAATATCAAATGGAAAATCACTACAATATAACTTTCACAATTAGTTTACAAAATCATTAACAACTAATAAGTCTTATTGTCCATTTTAAACAATTAATTTTCATGTTGAATTGATTTTACAACCCAAGTGCCAATTATCTAAACTTAATTGATAGGCCTTTTCAATTTTATCATGTATGTCTTATCATTTAATAACATTGAAAAACATGTGGGGTTTGGTTGATTTTGTAATAGATGTCTTATACATCTAATAACATTAAAAAATAAATAAAGTTTGATCAATTTTGTAATGTATGTATTTCATACCTAATAAATTTTGTAAATGAATAAGGTTTGGCAAATTTTGTAATATATGTCTTATACACTTAATAATATCAAGAAATGGGTAGGGTTTAACTAATTTTGTAATGTATGTTTTGTACCAATGTTGGGCAAATATAAGATTTTTTTAGATCCTTCGGTTCTAATTATTCAACTATTTGTTATCCACCGGTTTTGATTATTATTATTTTTTTAATCAATCTTAATATCCTTTAAATATATCAAAAAATTCAAAAATCTAATGCTGAATTTCAATATGGCTAGATATCCTTCACCATTAATATTTGTCAAATAACCTACCAATTTTGATAACAAAAGAAAACAATCTTTTTAAAAATATATTTTACAAAATATATGTTACAAGTCCAAAAATTCATCTTGTTCAAAGAGGAGCAATGCAAAGAGGAGAGCCAAGCAACACAAAAAGGAAAACATAATAACACAAAGAAGAGAATTCAACAATGTGAAAGAAAGTTGAGCAACATGAAGAGGATAATGGAATATTACAAAGAGGAGAGCATAACAACACAAATAAGAGAGTTGATTAATGCAAAGAGGAAAGCAAAACAAAGTAACACGAAGAGGAGAAAAATAAAAAAACAAATAACATGAAGAGGAGAAGTGGGAAAAAAAAGTGGGGCCCATTTATTCTACATTTAGGTTTTTCTTACAACATTTTTTTCCTTTGTAATGGCCTACACTAGCTCCCACTATTTGTTTTCATCCTTCTAACAACCTACACACCTACACTTTAAACCTAAACCTTCTTCATATCCATATCCAAGCAAGGATCTAATATCCGCTCTAGATATCAAATTTTCAAAAAAATTATTTTGTTAAGATATTATATGATTGGATACCATTATTTTGAGATCCATAGATAAGGATATCATATCAGATTACAAAAATGATATCCTGAATGATATCCAATCAAGATATCCATCCAACATTGTTTTATACATATATATCGTATTCCTTAGGCAACTTCGACACTAATTATACTATTTTTAAAAAAATCAAGTAAAAAAATATATGTGATTTTTTTGTTGAACATAATCAAAACCCTAATTCATGCATGTCAAAAATTTGAAAAATGTTCATTGGGTAGTTGAAAGTTTGCACATTACAAATCTATGTTGTAAAGAAACCATAGCCTAAAAGTATTTCATACTACCCATTTGAGGAAGAATTTTTGGATTGAATTTTAAGGTTTGGAATGCACATTGTTCCTTGGCTTGGAGCATTTAAGTAGTAGTCATGGTTGTTATAGTTGAACCATGCAACTTTGGATTGTTTAGTTTATTGAGTGGCAAGAGAATTTGACATATCCATGGCTTTTGAAGGAGGTACCCTTCTCTCATATTTTTGTTTGCAACATAACAATTGTGGTGCCATGTGAAATGATATTTTGTTGTTCCTGCATCATCAACAACCATGGGTAAGGGACACATGTAAGTTTGTGGTGGCCATTTAAATTGGACAATGTGTTTGCATCTTGTTGTAGTTTCAAAGACACACAAGTCATATAGAAGCATGTCTACATAAGTTTCAACACCCACATGGAAATGTGTAGCAAAGAACTAATCATATTTTAACATCAGAATGTTAGCAAACATGAATAAGTGGTTGTGCTTGTGTGTGGGAGTAGGTGGTTGTTTCACATTCATTGTCACCAACCAATTCAATGCCTTGAAAGATATATGTAAAAAAATTAAGAAAAAAAAGACGGGAAGAAAAAATGAGCAAAAGACTCATGAGTTTTCTACTTCACCTTACAATAGTACTTGCATGTGTTATTATTCCAACTCTTAAATCTCTTAATATTATTATGCATGCTAATGTTAATATATGTTGCATTTGCTCATGGTGTGCATGTTCCAATTAATGTGCATGTTGTTGTTATTATACCTCTTGCTAATGCGATAATGTGGATGTTGATACTTGGGCACCTATTCATGTGTTAATGCACTTACTATTGTTGCCATGCCAACTCTTATTACCACGATTGTTGTCATGCTTATTATTATTATTATTGCACTTGCTATTGGTTGCTATTGGTGTGCTTACTAATGTTTTGATGCGCTTGTTGTTGTCGCCACACTTATTACTATTATTGTCACATTTTTATTATTGTTGTGTTTGTTGCTACTAGTGCACTTGTTAATGTGATAGTGGGCTTGCTGCTATTATCATGCCTATTGTTGTCCTTGATGTTGCTATTGTGCTTGATGCTACTATTGCGCTTGCTACACCTTTTTTTTTTTTGACATTTGATTTCGTGCTAATTCTTGTAATTGGTTTTTACAAATGGTTGTGTAATTATTTTTGAAGTTGCGGTTGGTTTGTGTTGTAAGCATTGTTCCATGATGGTTGTAAATTTTTTTGTTGGGTCAAAATCATCCACAATGTCAATTGCTTCTTTTAATCTCCAACATGGTTGTAAATAACACAATTGTTATATTGGTTTCCAATGTTGCAAGTTGAAAGTCATCATCCCAAGTCCTTCTAAGTCATGTTTTTTCCCAACCTTTTATCAGCATAGGCTTCGTTACTTTCACCTCTCTCCATGCTTGTTGTAACCAACCACAAATTTTGGGCTTCAAGTTGCTCATTTTGAAATCCATGTGAGGATTTGCACATCTGTCAATTTGTGACTTGATGATGTTTGTGGTCCAACTATTGAAAGTTGTCTTGAATGCATGTTTCAAAAGGCATTGTAATATCATGTATGCGGGTTGTGAAACACTTGTATAATTAACTAGCACAAAAATACCAAAATGTTTACATGCTTATTTTTCATCCAATCTAAAAATTCCTTACTGTGGACATACCAACAATGTAGCAACCACATCGTTGTTGGATTATTTGGCAACATTTGTTGTTGAATTTGATTGTGAAAAGATGGCATCATGATGGTGTTAACAAAATAATTTGTTGTCTCCAAGTTAGACTAGTGGTTATCATAAAATGTCAAATCCCATATGTTTGTAATGCACTTTATTTTTCTTGCATTGTTAGGTGGTAATGATTGTTTTGTGGTTTTTGTAAATACCACTTGAAAATGAAGCAAATTACCATATGCTCTTAACGATACCACTACACTCACATGTCTTTTATCTTCTACGCCAAACACTTGAATGTATTTGGCTCCTCTACTTTCCTATGTTCTCTTTTCCAACAATAGGTACAAAGGGGTCTTAGCATGGTTGGGTGGACCAAGATTTGGCAAAAAGAAACTTGGCCCAAAGTCCATTTTGCAAGTTTTATAATGTGTGTAGTGTTAACACATGATGATGACAAGATGATATCTATCCATTCCTAACAAAATTTTTCCATATGTGATTTGTGCATTATAAAAGTTAATGATTTATAGAAGTTTGCAAATTTTAAACTTAAAAAATATTCGGACTTTTAAAAATAGGGTGTGTTTTTTCAACATTCAAAAGTCCATAGTGTAATACTTTCAATTCATATGATGTAAAATTCTTTTGCATTTTTTAAAAATTAATACATTTCCACCTTGAAACCATTTCTTTAATCAAGTTCTAAATCCATCATTAAACCAAATTAAAGTTCATTAGCTTAATTGCAATGGGGGTTATACCCTAGTTTTTCAATTTCAAAAGTCCATAGCTCTTGGGATTTTATGTTTTTTGCATTATGTAAATATTAAAGTATATTATTTGAAATTGAGTCCCTATTAATGAAACCAAGATATTTAACAAAATATAACATTTGCAATCACACCCACTACAAAAAAAAAGTACCCTTGTGGTGTCAAAATTGGTCCACCCCACCATGCCAACACCCCACATGCATCCCTTTCTGGTCTATATTCACGAGAAGGCATGGTGGAACGTTGTAGATCTTGGAAAGATAAGCTACATAATATGCCATGAATTTTCCTCATTCCATCCAATCCATTGGCATTTTACTTACATTTATAGTGGCAACCCTAAAGCTCCAATTCATGTAAAGTTTTAAAAACTAATGTGTCCATTCCATGGTGATTTTAAATCCTCTAGGTGTGTCATGAATCACATGTGGAATTAAGGATTGGATCATTCCACAAAGTTTGGGTTGTACAATGTAAGTTGCTAGTGGCTGTGTAACCATCTTCATTTTTAACAACATGGTTACAAATGCATCCCTCGACTCATGGTATTTTTCAAGGACATGTAAATTATGTTATTTGCATTGAAATGTAGAACCCATTTCAACTACATGATTGTAATTTAACTTCAATTTCCCAATGTTTATAAACCACTCACAAAGATTAAATCTACTTAATGTTTCTTAAACATTTGGACATCCTGATTTTTTGTACATAGTTTGAAAAAAATGCAAAGCTTTAAATTAATAACCATGGTATTTTTAAATTGCTTCCATGATTGGTGGCCACAAATCTAATTGAAAATAATTGGTGTATTTCCCCTTCTTACTCGCTCTTAATCCCTTTGGAACTCCATCATCTTCTTCTTTTTTTAACATTTCCTTGTTTGGTTGTAGAGTTGTGAACTTTCTTGATCTTCACAAAATTCACTTCTTTGCCATTGGTTTACTATTTATTTCCTTCTTGCTCATTCAAAAGATCAAAATCTCATTGCAAAGTTATTTCTCTTTCATATCTTGAAATGGGGTGAAACAACCATGTCAACAACTTCTATTGTGTATTTTTGGTACCACAATCACTAGTTCCACAATCCATGCTACCTACATCTAATCAATTGCACGTTAAAAGGAATGATAGAAGAAATCTTACACTTGAAAACTAAGTAAATACCTACAAAGAAAATGCTCCAAAAACTACAATGCAACTACTTAATAAAACTTAAAACTCAAACTACACCTAAATAAAAAAACAATTCATACCTATGGAAATGAAGCTAACAACCTTATACTTAAAAGAGGAACAAGAACCAAAGTACTTAAGTACCTAAGCCCAAAATAACTAGGTCTGTAACATGTGAAAAGAATGATATCTATCAATATGTATAGGTAAAATACATTCATCCACATCCAAAATAAATTAAATTCATCCACATCATTTTTCAAATATTTTTTATAATTCCATTTTTCTTGTTGAAGTGAACATTTGAAAATAAAAATAATTATTTAACAAAAGTTTGTTAAAGTGATAATTTGTCAAATGAAAGAAAATGGGTAGAATTTGGTTGATTTGGTAACGAATGTCTTCAAATATGGTCACATTTATATTAAGTCTAATGTTAGGCTAATGTTAAAAGAATGTTAAAGTTAACCACCAATCCATAACTTAAAATGTTAATTAGCCTTAAATCTTGAATGGCATATGACATGACATTAATGTTTAAAATGATGTTAATAGCCGTTGTTAACTAACATTCAATTTTTGAATAAAAAAAGATTTAAAAGCCAAACTTCTAAAATTATAATTAAATTTTACAATTAGTTAATTATAATTTCAAAAAATTGTTAAATTAACTTAATGTTTAGCCTTGCATCTTTCCTTGTGTTTTTTTTTCTCTTTAACGAGAGGGAGTTGATAGGGTTTGGTTTATAGGGTTTGGTGAATTGGTGGATTCCAGACTCCTAGATTGCCTTGTGATCAAGCCCAACAAGCAAGAATGCGATGGCAGCGATGGCAGCGATGGCGTTCGTGTCCTCCACTGCCTGCTCTCTGTTGTCTCCTTTGTCTGTGTGTTCACGGTTTTGTGAATCCAGGCGTGGAAACAAAAGGAGTTTCAAGAGGATTTGCCCAAGTTCAAGCGGGATTGCTGTTGGAGTTTCAGCCATAGGCGTCGTAGTCGTATCTGCGACGAAGAAGCGGCAGCAGAGTGGTACCGCGGCGACGGCGGCGACGGCATACTTGCATTCTTACGGTCGGCGTGCTGCAATGATTTTTTTGTCGTCGGCGGCTCCGGCCCTTCTTCTTCTTCAGCAGGTGCCAATTATGCATGGACTGGAGTTTCCGAAGAGCTTGAAGGACGAGTATGATGAGGAGGAAGAAAGATTGGTCCAGCTTTTTGAGGTACGTGGTTTTACCTCCTACCCTGAAGAGTGGTCCAGCAGCAGTAAGCTCTCTATCTGCATTACTTGTAGCATCATCGACTTTTCAAAAGGTTCTCTTCCCCTACAGAGTATACACAAGATGTGGAGGAAGGATTTTTTTTCTTTAGTGGTAACGTTAAATGAGTGAGACAGTGCATGTTGTGGTTGTTGATGATGATGACGACGATAGAGCACTGGAAAATTTGGTGCATGTTGCTGCTTTTTTCTACTGCCTTTGTGGTGAGCTTGGCAGCCAGGAAATCTTGAGATATAAGAAATTGTGTGTGTGGGGCGTGTGCGTGGGGGGGGGGTGGGGGGTGGTATTGAGTGGAAAAAGTGCAGGGCGCAACAAGATCTGTTGTATCAGTTCAAAATGTGGAGGCTGAAGTCAGCAAGGTGGCAATGAAGCAGACTGTTGTAGGTGAGGAGGATGTGAAGGTTGAAGGCATTGGTTCAGGCTTCATTTGGGATAAGTTTGGCCATATTGTAAGTCATATGGTCTCCCTCTTTATGTTGTATCCTCATATCCTCCGTTTCAGTCATTTTGTTCTCTCTCTCTCTCAATTTCTCATTTGCTGATTGAAATGGGGACAGGTAACAAACTATCATGTAGTGGCAAAATTGGCAATGGATCCTTCAGGGCGACAAAAGGCACAGGTAAAAATGGTGATGCATTTACATGGAGATGTTGTATGGTGAAAGCTCATGATAATGTGCCTCATCTAGGATGCTGAAATGGTTTAGCATTCTGAATAAAGCCTTTGGATTAATATCATCTCATTTTACCATAAACACTTCCTAGACTGGAGCAGGTACCCTAGACAACAGTCCTTTCCATGGTCAAGGTTTATCTGGTTGAAGTCCAAGGGGAACCATTTGGGTATTCACTAACTAGTCTGGTGCAATTGGCTGTTGCAATATTGTCACTTCACATGCACAATTGTTGGAGAACCATACATTCTGCAAGAAGACACTCATCCTTAAAGGACAGTATATGAGCATGATTCATGCTTGTATTGCAGTTGTGTTATTCCTAATATGATGGCTCTTTCCATGAACAGGTGTCTGTGTTGGGGAGTGATGGAAAAATAACAGTTCATGAGGCACGCTTAATAGGCCTTGACCCTACCCGTGATCTTGCAGTTCTTAAGGTATGGAAGAGTACAAAAGCTTCAGTGATTCAGAAGAATTTGTTCTGTAGTTCAGAGCCAGTGAGATTCCTTTTGTAGACCCTGGTGATAAAGATGAATTGTGTGCTACAATGCCTAGGAATTTGGGAAGAGTGTGAATATATTACTTTATGGTAGACCTCTGATCATTGTGATAGACATAACACTTATGGAGAAGGGTTTGGCTGGTTGAGATTGATGTCCCGGAAAACAGACTTGTCCCTATTCCAGTGGGTACATCTGATGATCTTCGAGTGGGACAAAACTGTTATGCAATTGGCAATCCTTATGGTTTTCAACACACCCTTACAACTGGGGTATTCTCCCAGGCACACACAATCTGTGTTAAATATCTTTTGCACATATGCTTGTCTGATTTGAAGTTCTTGGTCACTGTCCTTCAGATGTCAATCATTGTTCACTAGAAGGCTTTGTGTTAGAGTGGTTGTTTGTTTGGAACAATTCCCTTTGACAATGTATCTTGACTCTATTCAATGTAGCAGGTTATCAGTGGATTAGGACGGGAGATCCCATCTCCTAGTGGGAAGCCGATACCAGGGGCTATCCAGACAGATGCTCCTATCAATGCTGGTGTGCTTCATACCTTTTGTGCTTACATTACATGCATGATAGGGTATCTCATTCTATACCATGAGATTTCACTGAATTTGAAACTTTGCCTATGACTCAATGGATACAGAGTCACTGATCAGGTCAAAGGATTGGACTAAGATTGATGGCCGAGTTATACACACTTGGCAAAAGTGAAGTCTTCAGTGCTCAAGCATATGCAGTTGATGTTACTGGGACTGTATGTTTGACATACATAAAGGTTGGCTTATGGGGAAGAAAGTATATCTCTCACAAGGCACTTCCTAGATCCTAATCCTTTTTCCTTGATCCATGCAGGAAACTCAGGAGGTCCACTACTAGATTCTTTTGGTCGTATTATTGGAGTTAATACTGCCACATTTACCCGTGCAGGTCTGTCCCTTGTTTTGAATTTTTTTGTACTAGACTGGGCCCCTCAGATGTGCACATGTGAATCCTTCAAAATTGATCACATATTATATATCATCTGATTCATGGAGACAATAGAAAGTTCATTGTGAACACAAGAGTTAAACTGCACTTTCCAGAACCAGTTGTCTCCGATGTGGGCGGGTCTTGATATAGTTGATAATGGAAGTGGCGAACCTATTATGAGAATGTTTCAGTGGCAAGGTGAATTCAATGTTATTCTTTGACATTAGGAGGATGTAATATGTCTGCTTGTTCTTTTGTCCTAGAATGGCTTGTCTCTTTCATCTCATTATAACATCTGTTGATGGATTGTACAGGGACAGGGATGTCGTCAGGTGTTAATTTTGCTGTTCCTATTGATGTGGTTAGGCTAGTAGTGCCGCGTCTAATTGTGTTTGGGACATCTCTACCTCAGACCAGTCTGACAGAGCGAATGGCTGCCCCATCATTGCCAGCTGCTAGGGAGGGTGTTGCAGAGAATCTATACAAGTAATATTTGCTGCCTACATGTTTTAGCCACCTGACAAATTGATGGAGGACATTATATGGAAATAGTCCCTCAGGATAATGTACACTTATATTGCTTGGAATTCTTAAGTAGGGAGCTTCTTTAAGCCCACTTTGTCTTCATTGGTTCTTCTCCCATTAGTCTGATATATTCCGTTCTTTGTTCCCACTCTGCCTCCTCTATTGGTTTTTGTTCTTCCTCTGTGTTTTCTCTCTTTGGTGTAGGGTGATAGCCAATTTCATGGCTGAGTCTTCTGGGTGTTCTTCAACTTGCCACAGAAACTCTAGATCCAAATAGTGCATGTTGCACGTTCAATAGCAAGGTTATTAAACACCAATCTTGCACAATGTAAGATGCATGTTTGCCCAACTTGCAATTATCCATGGATGTGACCTCATAACAAAGGATACAAACTTGGCATTCTTATAATAACTTTTGTGATCATATTGACCTCATTCTCAATGTGTTGAGACATTTCCAAATAGCCGGATCAAACCTATGTCTTTTGAGGGATAGAGTGAAGTTTCAAGAACTCAAACAAAGGTTGGAAATCCTTATAATTTGTTGTCCGTATATCTTCACTCAATAGGTTCAAAATAGTTGTAAATTGAACAAGTATTTTTTTGGTTGCCTTACCAACATTAAGTTGATGAAGGACAATTGTTGCAAATAGATGAGCATAAGCAATCTCATTTTTTGGAAGCCCACAATTTTGGATCCATGAATCATTCACCTATCATGAGTTTACTTTTAACCTACATGCTTCTTTACGCAATCTCACTTCTCATCAAAAGGTTTTTCTCCTCCTCAATTTGAGTATGTACACAATATCTAACAAAAGTCACCAATCTAGTGTCATTCAAAAGGATCTCTACCCATGACAATTTTATAGCCCACGCTTCCTAAAGCTTGCAATTTACATCAATCAAGGATTTCATCCTTTTTTAGGACTAAAGGCACACGCATCACCAACAACATGATGGCCTCAAGGATTTCAAGGATGCTAGGATCTATGTTAGAATTATGAGGTGAAGCACTTTGCAATTTAGGGGCATGCACTTGATTTGTTGGAGCACCCATATCACTAGATTTAAGTACATTGCAAAAAACATATTCATTGGGTGCAAGACTATCGCCTTGGACTATGCCACTAAATAAGTTCTTGAAATTAAAATTATTTGGAACTTGCAAGCATGGAGTCAAGGTTGAAACTACAAGCATTCTCAAGGCCCAATTCCCAACCCCTAATAAAAAAATAATGTAGTGGACCTTGGAGGTCCAATAAAAAGAAGGCCCACCTCAACTTTCAAATACACAATGACCATGTTGTGCACCTTAGAATGTTGCTTTGTAAAATTGCTTGCCTCAAAGATGTATGTTAAAAATCTTTGAACATTGTTATAGCCAATATAAATGTTGCAATCATGAATACATTCAAACTTTGCATCTTACATGCACACAACATACACACGAACAAAGAGGCTAATCAGACAATGCAAAGTGCACACAAATAATTTGTCAAAAAAATAGAGGTGGGAGGTTCAAGTTGCAACAAAAACCTAGCAAAAGTCAAGTTAAATTAAAGTTCCAAAAATGATTAACTACCATGGCGAGTTGCTTGGCATTGCATACGTAGATAAGTATGAGCAAGATGAAAATGGTGATCATACCCACAACTTGTTGCAAAAGACATAAAATGATTATGGACATTACACATTGCACACAAGGGTCAAGCCCATATAAAGACCTTGAGATGAACATGTATTTTACAAATTCCTAAACCCTTGAATTTTGAAAGTTGAGGTGTCACCTTATTGCCTCGCTTGTAAGCAACAACTCAATTTTGAAAACAACTTTCAAATCCACCAACCAAATAACATGTCAATATTAAATCTCCTAAAATAATGACTAGGTGTCATTTGGGGATTTTTGAAACAAGGCTCTTAATATGTTGAAAAATATAGAAGTCAAACAAAAATGACTTTTATAACACATATGGTATGAATTGTTCTTCAAGTTTTTATATTAAATGTGGCTATTATACATTCATATCTATTACATGTTCTTATGTTATAAGAATGTAAGAAAATTTGCGTGTTGCACATGATTATCAAACCATGGCCACCATAAATTGAGATATAAGAATATTTTGACGTATTTATAAATTTTTGTATGTCATTTGACAATTGTATTTTTTTTCCCAAAATACATAAAACATGTGTTACTTGTAGGTTGTGATCATGATTTATATCTTGATAATGTTGTTGTAAAGAATTTGTATTGAAGGCTTTTATAATAACATGTGAATGATAAAAGTCTTTCAATCAAGGAAAACTAGCTTCATAAATATTCACAATGTCTTGCAATTTCATGGGCATTTTAGGGGGCAAGTAATATTGGGTGGTACAATTACAAACCACTTTGCCAAAATCAAAAGAAAGTTGGATGTAATTTAATTCCACAAAATGTTTTTTTTTCTTTTTTTTTTCCTATGTGGGCTATGTCTCCTTCACCTATGCACACATTTAGAAAAAAACCATAAACACCTATACACCTATACTATGTATTGACATCTTAAGAAATTTGATTCTTGGCCTCATTCTTGACCTTATTTTTTCAAGTGTCCTTACATTTACACATTAGATTCCTTTTCATATTTAATTAGTACATGTGCCAAGGGGAATGGTCCCAATCGGTCATTGAGATAATAAAAGGTGGGAAAAAATATTGTTTATTGGTCATTGAAACAATAAAAGGTGATAAATAATATTTTTTGTGTTCCTAATTAATGGCCTTTCAGGACTCCCTTTTCTTGACTTTAAAAATTTGATAACTAAATGATAACTATCCCAATCAAATACTTATTAAAGAAATCAAACAATGAAACATATGAAGTATTCTTAAAAATTAAAGGCCAAGAAAAATACAAAAAAATACATGGTTTTTGTGTTCCTAACCAAAGGAGCTCCTTGTGTTAAATTCTTAGAACTTTTTCCTATGCATTCATTGTCCACATTTTTTTGTTGATGCAATTATTTTTTTAAATATTACAAGATTTGGGAATTATATGCACTCATAAGAAATTTTGAACAATCATAAGACTTTTCTTAAGTGTGTCCTTCATCGTTAAATGAAGTTAGTGGGTCTTACAAATTGAAAGTGTGACATTCCTAGTGGGACCATGACCATATTTGGCCCTCCACCATTCCCCCTTGTGCATCTACCGATATAATTTGTAATGCCAACTTTAAAAATGCAATAAACCCTTATCAAACACAATATTACCTTTGTGTTTTTCATTCATTTCCAATTTTTTTTGTGCATTTTTCACAATCCATACGATTTTTTGAAGCACCAAATTCCTCTTAAATGTCTTTTCAAATATCATGCAACCATCATTTGGTATGTGATTTAACATGATTTTCAAGGTTTTCAATTTGAATCTAGTGGACCTCCTATCCTACTTGAATAACACAAATTGAATATCATATTTTGGAATTTTTTTAAAACTTAACACAACCCCACAAAAATATGGATTATAACTAATTATAATTGATGGATATGATATTTTTAAAAGTGCCCATTCTTTAAATCTTCACTTAACATGTTTTACATGTCAATATTCAATAATATGGTGGTAAATGGACATCATTTTCTTCAAAGCTAATCAAACTTCTTTAAGGTAGTTTACTTTTAATTTATGTAGAATAATTTGTGGTTTATTTTTTAAGGATCACTATTTGAATTTACATACATTGAATCACAATGTTGTAATAGAAAGGTTATTTAGTGCGTTTTGTGCAATGTAATATGATGTGATTAATATACTTTTGATGTCAAAACTCCATTTACAACTCATAATTGAAAGAAAAATTTAAACCATTCACCAACATCTACTTGTTCCCCATAAGAAAAAAATTTAACTTATTTAAGAGTTTTATTAGAAAATAGAGGTTTTAAATATTATTTTGTTATAAGTTTTGCAATAAAATTAATTTTTTTGCTAAGAATATAATGTGCAATAAGGAGATCATCCAGAATTGTTTTTTTGGTATACTATTATAGTAACATCTTCAAAAAATATTGGATTTAAGCTCTTTGTTCCACATTGTCATGCCACACGTTGCTTGTATAAAGTGTAAATTTGATAAATAGTGAAAAATAAGGAAAATTTAAAAGCTTTTTTTAATACAACCATTGCTGAAAACTAACCAATACCTAACTGAAAATATTGATTATAAATATAACATTGTCCATCAATGGATGAAATGTGATCACACTAATGAAATTTGCACACCCCTAAAAGGCTTGCCACAAGGTATTAAGGTTAATTATTTTTTATATGATGTGTTAGAGAAGGCTTGTAAGCCTTGGGTGCATTCTAAAGCTCCATGGATTGAAACAACAAGGTTGTGCAAGAGTTTCTCAAGTTGAAAACTTGAACACATCAAAATACAAAGTAAGGAGGGAGTTAGTGCAATGGGAACCAAATTGATGTATGGACAAAGTTCAAACCATAGATTCATAATAAAATGGCCATTTAGAAAAAATCCTAAGTGTTTTCTTAAACTACCAAGTTATGAGTCTTGCACTTTGGGGGTTCATAACATTTTCATTTTGCATCCAAATCAAGAGTTAAAAAAAAAAAACCAAGTTATGAATCTTGTCACTTTGGGGGTCCACAATCTTTTCAATTTGCATCCAAATCAAGAGCTCTAAATAAAAAAGCAAATTATGAATCTTGTCATTTTGAGAGTTCATAATTTTTTCATTTTGCATCCAAATCAAGAGCTCTCAACAAAATCTATAGCCCTTGGAATAACATTTCAAAAAAAAAAGTGACCTTCATAAATGAAGTTGATTTGACCTTTCAAAATGTTTAAAAATCATTTTGGCAATTTGACGCATGACCTTTCAAATGGTCATGACTTGTGTTACATGTCTTTGTTTGTGACCCCATTTTAATGCGATACTTTTTAAAACCTTGCCAATGGTCTAAAGATGGCTTGATTTGGATAGGTTTATTTGGTTTTTCAAACTTTGATTCAAAGATTTGGGACACCTTGGGACTCCTAACTCTCAAAGTGAAAGTTCAATATGGGAGTTTTAAAATGCTTCCTTGTGATTCCCATACACTTCCACTTCATGCATGCCAATTCCTTGCTTTCATTCCACATTTCGACCCCTTTCACGACTTAAGTCCCAAAAAAAAACTTGTGATTTTTAAAATTGTAGGAAGGATAATTCGTTTTTCATTTCAAGAGTTGGTTGCACATTCAACTTAAGATTGAAACCTTCTCCCCCATTTAAAAGAAAGGCCAATGCCCTAATTGACAATATGGGACTTTGATTGAAAGCTCATTATAAATTCTATTCACTTGAAGCAAAATTTTCATTTTTTTGGGGGCTCAACTCCATGTTTGTTCTTGGATTTTGTTATAACATCAAAGGAAGGGTTGTGACAAGAATTTAAAAATGGAATTTTCAATCCAAATGATATACCATGCATGACTAAAATTATATTCATGAACAAACCCTACCACACATACAACTAACCATATGCAAACTTATGATAAATGAATGTTCATGGAATCAAATTGACCATATGGATTAAATTACATAGATGAACTTTAACAATGTGGATCAAATTGAACTTTTATATTAAATTTATCACAAATGTAATGTATGCATAACTAATGAAACAAATGAATCATATGACATGCATACTTTTAATGAAATATATTGCATGAATGAAAACAGATGAACGAAAATGAATTTCATGAATGGCTCTCACAATATTCATGAAATTGACAACATGAATAATAAAAATATCACATGGATGAAATTTGCCAAATGATGAAATTATATTCCTGGATGAAAATGATCATTGGATGTATATGGTTGTATGTTGATTTGAGGCATCAATATTTACCTTTCCTTTCGCAAAAGTGTTTAGAACCTATCTAAATAATAAAAATACTAGTTTAAAAAATATTGCCATACTCAAATCAAAGTCCAAGAGTGGTGGCATTATTTTTCATTTTTCAAAATATGGCGATCTTTTTTATAGAAAGAATGAATATTATAGCAGAATATTCCATTTAAAATTTTAAAATTCACATTTTGACAAATTTTCAGTTAAAAAAAAAAGGGTGCTTCGCAAGTTTTCCCCATAATAATTGTTGATAATTCTTTGTTTCCTTTCACACATGTCAATGTAATTCTATCTATTTGTTAATGATGAACACCCTAATCACCGGTTGGTGTAGTATACATTCAAGTGTTCAAGCTTGTTATGGGGTCGTTATCCTTCATCAAAATTTGAATATTATTGATAATAAGAACTAACTATAATCAAAGTTTTCTTCAAGTTAAAAATCTATCAAATCATAAGCCCCAAATCTCTATATAAAAAAAAATCTCAAGCTAATCTAAGGAGATTTAATATTCATATTATTCATTCCCTTAGTAGATTCTTGAGCAATGACACAAGAGTTGTGAAAATACTTTCAAAGGAATCATAAAGAATGCCATGGGAAAATTCTCATGTGCCCATGCTACACATGTATACACACTACACACACAACTCATAAGGTAAATTGGTGTATGAGGTGGAAAGGTTTGCCATGCCATTATGAAATACACCCTATCTACATTATGAGTCCCTACCAAAGTTCAAAAGAAAGGTATGACTCATCACTACACATACATGCAAACCACACATCCCACCCACTTCCATCCCAAACCTAATGATTTTGAAATTCCTTCATGGATAATGAGTCAAACCCAATATGCCATAATTAACAAACATAATCTACATACATATCTCCCCACACCCATTCATGCTTTTAAAGGACTTCTTATTATGGACACAAAAGAGTGTGATTCAACTTTCAAAGTGGTTTTTATTGTTAGAGTTGGTGGGGGGAAGGAAGGGGGAAAAAAGGAGCTAGCCAAGATTAGGGTTTAAAGGACATAAAGCTAATAATCTACATTAACTTTCACAAGAAGATCACCCTCTCCTCCACACCCAAAATTCATTGGGGAGGGGGGTGGGGGGGAGATTCAAAATTTCTTCAAGTGGGACCCCATTTTGCCTTCCAAAACCTAAAGAAAGAAGGCAACCCATTATTAGTGACCAAAAGTGGAGGGGAATTAAACATGGCATTAACTACAAGCATACATAGGCACCCACTTTCCTCTCAATGACTAAAAAAACACATAAACCTGCCATAATAGCAAATTGGCCTAAATAAATAAGACCCCCCAAATTCTCTCCCTACTACTACTAATTAGTTATAACTCCTTAAGTTACACTAATGTTAATGGGTGGAATGAGAATTAAAGATGAAGTTTGAATTTTACTGGCTACTATTGAGAACCTGCAATTAGTTAAATTAATAAGCTTACTTAATATCAGAAACCACCCATCATACATGCTCTCACCCCTCCCCTATTATGTAGACTAGCCTAATAGGTCTTATTATATAGACTGGTTTCATTCATGAAAAGAGTGATTATGAAATTTTCATCCAAGCAACAAATGGTTATGGAATCATTGGGCCAATGAGAATCGAGGATGGTACGTCGAGCTAAGTATTAGGTCACTAATCGAATTATGGTCAATTGGGCCAATGAGAATTGAGGGTGGTACGTTGAGCTAAGTATTAGGTCAATAATCAAATTATGGTCAATTGGGCCAATGAGAATCGAGGGTGGTACGTCGAGCTAAATTTTAGGTCACTAATCGAATTATGGTCAATTGGGCCAATGAGAATCAAGGATGGTATCTCGAGCTAAGTATTTGGTCACTAATTGAATTAAGGTCCAAGGTTCCTCTCATTAGTAAGAACACATCTCCATTAACACTCAGTATGTGACTCTGTAAAACATGTTTCTCACATCCAAGTTTTAGTTAGAGTTTAGGGTTTTAACTACTACATTTTTCCAAACCCACCCATAAAACTGAAACTGGGACTGCATGCATGCATGGATGGCTGGAGGTGGGGAGACTATTAGTAGCAACCCACTTGGACCAATCAAACTATCTAGCCAAGATGTTGGCATTTTGAGGATGTCCAGTGGATTCACTGGGTTGAACTAATGAACCTCATCCAAGATTTCTAGTGGAGGTTCACATACTGAACATTGATGGAGATGCTCTAACCAGGCTACTACCAGTAAGCTAGTGATTTGGGGTGTCAGCAAAATCCAAAGGACAGAATAGACTATCAAAATTCAATATTTGTGTGTGTGTGTGTGTGTTCAATAGCCTCCATCACTCCCATTTTCTCACATGTTGTATAATAAGTGCATCATCACTAGTTTACAAAAGTTGAATCTAATTCGGTTGTTGTCAAAAGGGGGGAGGGGGGGGGGGTTGTTATGACAACCAGGTTATAATGAGAAAAAACCAATCTTTTGTAATGATTTTGTTGCAATTTGTTTTCAGCTATGGTGGAAGTCAGAGAGAGGAACTAAGTTAGACTCCAAAGATAAGAGAATTGTTTTATTTATTAAAAAATTACAATTTTTTTTGGAGAGGAACTAGTATATATAATTTTGGGTCCCCATTTGGGAATTTTTTTAACTATGGGTGTTTGAGTCAACATGTACTGTGCTATCGTGTAATTAGGGTGTTTAATTAGTTCGACTCGAGACTCTTGGAACAAGAGGATTAATGGACGAGTTTTTAAGTTCATTGAGTTTTCTAGTGAAGTCAACAATTTTGCTCCTTGGTACTAAAGGCAATCTCGCCTATTGTCTATTGTGGGGGCGAGGACTGTGATTTTTGTGTAGGGTTAACGGCCCTGGGTTAGAAGTAGGAACATTTTGGAAATAAAGGGACTAGGATGAGGCGATCCGTTAGTTGAGTCATGCCTTGTTGTTTGGGGGGGGGGGGGGGGGTTATCCTTCACTCCTCCACCTTACCCACTAAAAAGTTAAGGCACATCTTATTATAACCCTAAACGTACATAGTTCATGATGCAACAAGTGTGGGAGGGAACTTATGCCTACTATTTAGGAGAGGGAGAGGGTTCTTAGGCTTTTACCACTGACAACCACGGTTCAACTTTAACTCAAAAAAAAATGCATGCAGTTACTTATGGTTTAGGTGTAGAAAAAGGCCTTTTCATTTCCCTACATTAATAAATCTCTAATCTGACAAACCCATTAAATAACATGCAAAATAAATTATCATCAAAAAAATCTTTAACCTGACAACCCACTCACAACAACTAGAAATGACAATTAATCACCACTTCTCTAATAAATAAATAGCCTGGAGAACTCTGCACTACTACATACTTACCTACCTACCTATCTACCTACCTACCTACCCACATACCTACCTAGTTTTAGGCCCTCTAATTCAAAATCTGTTGATTAAACCCTAGGTCAAACCCACATCCAATTGAAAGCCCATTATGACTAGTCAGTTGCTAACCACTTCCATCTCACACTACCTAGGTTACTTGCTTGTGTACACTACCTAGGGTATTGCTTGTGTAGGTGGGGTGAGTGTAATGGGTTAGAGTAGGTAAAGGAAAATGGAAGTGGTTAGTTATTATTATGTGGTTTATGTAAAGGAGGTAAGGCTCTTGGTGATTGGGTGACTATTAACTAAGTGTTGGGTGGTGTGGGTGGGTTCTTTACTCTCATGAAGAGCCTACGATTTCCACTTGTGAAAAAATGAATTTGGAATTGTCTTAGTTTTTGGTTTCACACATAACTAGAATATTTAAAAATATGGTTGTGAGTCTGGTTTTCCTTTGAAAAAAAAAAAAACTCTTCATTTAAATAATCGATTAGAGAACACAAACTCTTCATTTAAATAATCGATTTGAGAACACAACATGTGGGTGATTGGTAATGGTGGTGTTTGTTCATTCATCCATCCTTCCTTGTTAGTGAAAAAGTTTTTTGTGTTTTGTTGTTGTGTGAAATTTGTCTAAGTAATAAGGAAACAAAAATTATTAGAAGTTGTAAATAAATCTCTTCCAAACATTTACACAACATAGTCATCCCTCTTCAAAATCTCAATGCTCTAATTGATTATTAGGTCATGATTTACAAAAGTAACCGATTGGAGGGAGCCTCTTGCTAACGTGCCAACGCACCATGAGATGAGAGCTCCTCAGTTGTATCACATATCTTGTTGTGTTCTGAGATTTTGTGTCTCTACAATACTTTTTTGCACATTCTTGGTTACTAGTTGGCGAAAACCTCATAACTAATGCTCTTTGGAGATGTGTGCTCCTCAGTTATATTACATAATGAGAGCTCCTCAGTTATATCACATATCTTGTGTGCATTCTGAGATTTCGTGTCTCTTTAAAATTCTTTTTTGCACATTCTTAGTTACTAGTTTGCGAAAACCTCATAACTAATGTCTCACAACCCGGAAGCTTAATAATGCTCCCATAACTAGCACATCATTATTTAACCCTTGGTTCGTTGGATGAAGATTTCATAATCCTGATTTAACCCTTTGTTGGTTGGACGAAGATTTCATAATCCTTATTTAACCCTTTGTTGGTTGGATGAAGATTTTATAATCCTTATTTAACCCTTTGTTGATTGGATGAAGATTTCATAGTCCTGAATTAACCTTTTGTTGGTTGGATGAAGATTTTATAACCGCTATTTAACCCTTTGTTGGTTGGATGAAGATTTCATAACTGCTATTTAACCCTTTGTTGGTTGGATGAAGATTTCATAACTGCTATTTAACCCTTTGTTGGTTGGATGAAGATTTCATAAAAATAGATTCTCTGTTGGTTGGATGAAGATTTCACAACCGCTATATAACCCTTTGTGGGTTGGATGAAGATTTCACAACCGCTATATAACCCTTTGTGGGTTGGATGAAGATTTCACAACCGCTATATAACCCTTTGTGGGTTGGATGAAGATTTCAAAACTGCTCTCTATGAGGATGAAAAGAGGGCAACTCTATTCTCACAATGGATGGATATGTCTGGTAATTGGCTGGAGGGATGGGTTTTGTCTGGGAGGCCATAGTACCTATGTGGTGGTGGTGCAGAGGGGTGTTCATCCATTGGAGGATTCATTCATCCATTCCTTTTCACTGTAAGAGTTTCGGTAATTGAGTTCTGTGTAAATTGTCTGCACCCCAAAAAAAAAAAAACTGTGCGCGCGCGCGCGCGCGCGTTTGTGTGCGTGTTGTTTTGCGTCTTGTTCTGCCATCGCGCTCGCTCGCTCCTTCCCTCGCGCAGTGCAGACGTAGGAGGCGGAGAAGAGGGCCTACCACAGCTGCTGTTGTTGCCTACCTAGTCTGTTTTCCTTCCTTCATTCCCGCCCGCTCGTGCCTTCCTCCTCGCATTCCGCTTCTCTCATCATTGCCATCATTCTTTTCTACCTGTCTGTGTTTGTTGTCTTGTAATTTATCAACTCCGCCTCCATCGCCTCCAGTCCCTATCCGCCCCCCTTTCTCCCCCCCCTCCCTTCCTCCGCTCCCTCATTGTGCTCTTTTGTCTCTCACTCTCTCGGAATCTCAAGTTTTGCCCCCACTTGTTTGTTTGTTTGTTGTTTAGTTCCGGTTTGGTTTCCAGGCTTTGTTTTTTTGTTTATTCTCTGACCTTCCGCCATCAGCTAGTAATCGCTTTGTAGATTCAAGTTTGTCTTTTGTCTGGAATACTTGTACATCCTGCACAAGCAAGCAAGCAAACAAATAACAGGCAGGCGCAGCAGTTTCTCAAGTCAGCTGGTCAACATCGTCATACGTGAGGAGCTTTGTTTTCTTCAATTGGAAGCGAACCCGGTTGCGATCCTTTGTCTGATGAGAAGAACGTCGGTATCGCTGGGACAAGAAGACACGAAGAACAAGGTGAGTGATCGACGAACTTCTGGTTGAGGAATTCTCTGTCTGCACTGATAGATTACTTCCTGGACTGTTTGTTCTGAAGGTGACGTGTTCTTCGATTTGCTGAGAACAAGAAGAACTCTTTCGGTCGATTCAACGAAGCTCTCTCTCTCTCTCTCTCTCTCTCTCTCTCATTTTCTTTTTCGCATGTGCTCCTGCTTCTCATTCTGTTGCTTCAATGATTCTTCTTCCCCTCTGTCCCGTGAACATGTTTGTTTGCTCCACGTCGCACTTGCAAAATTTGCGACGTTTCCCTGAAAATTATTATGTTGAAAAGATTCTTGACAATGGAGTTCAATTTAATGACGATGGAAGATTTGGATGTCGGCGAAACTGAAGCTTCGCAATTGCGTCGTCGAATTAGTAAGCATTTCTATAGACAAGTGCTCGAGCGATGCACTTCGCCTTTCAGTGCGCTCGAGTCCAGACGAAGCGGTGACCATAATAAGAAGATCATAGCAGTTCCCGGGACTCGTTCTAGCTTTGCAATGGCTATATCCGACCTCTTCTCTACCGGATCTTGAAGGCGATTCATCTTGTTGAAGAGGTTTTCTGCGACCGCAGAGTGGCCAGCATATGCTCTTGCGCAGGCCCGAGGTCGTCGTCGTCGTAGATCCTGAGAAAGCGCAGTAGGACTGAACTTTTCTCTTAATCCCTACGGGACCCACTCAATGACACAGTTGTGTTGTTTCTCTTCTCTTACAGCAGCTGCCAGGATGATGCAGCAATACAGGCTCGAAAAGACAAATGCTGCGCACGGGAACAGTTCACAGTATCGTCTCCTACGACATTGATGAAACAAAGAGCGAGCTACAAGCATCATGTAAGGATCTTTCTTGTGGACAGGTCTTGGAGAATCTTCTCTCTGGAAAAGGAATCTTTTTGTTACGACGGACATTGTGCGCCTTCAATCACGTCGCGATCTCAGGCGTGCGCTACTGCTGAACAAATGTTTGTTGGTATATGCAGGACATTGATGGCTTGTCTTGAACCTCTAGCAGCGTCGCTTGGCATGATTACTATGATCCGCTCTCCATTTCAGCAACAATTGAGAGCTGCAACCTTCTCTATGTTCTTCTCCTCTCCTCCTGTCTCGCCAATTGTTTCTGCATAATATCCAACCATGATGCAATGATGTAAAACTGCTCCAAGGTGGACCTCTTATAGTAATGTGGAGAATGCTGCTGCTGCTAACTTTCTGAACTGGCAATACAGTTGCTAATTCATAAGGGAATTTGCACAGAGATGGTGCCAGTATTTACAGATTGGAGGATTGATTTTTGAGGAAGAATTTGTAGTTGAGGATTTGTTTCCAAAATTCAGCACATGATGATGAGTTTAAGCTCAGCAGCAGCTTGTGGTGGTGGTGTCAACAAGGTTTGACGAAAAAAAGACTCTCAAGAGGGCAAAATGGGGAACTGTGTGGGAAGAGGTGATGGTGGTTGTTGTGTGTTACCTCATGATTGCCAGAAATTGATTGCCAGATATGGACACCAACTGGCAAGGGGTTTGCTTGCGTGCCAAAATAGTAATAATTTGCTCGTCTTCCACGAAAGGAATGTTGCAGGGGCCCCAAGGAAGTCTGTAACAAAATACTGCTCCTCAAAGAGCACATCAAATGGTGTATTAGTAGAACCACCACCACCACCACCCTGTTGGCCAGGATATTTGAATTCAGACCTTCAGCAGGTGAATGAAACCAAAATCCTGGAGATTGATTCCAATTGTGCAGAGGTGGTGGTGGTGAACAACAAGAATGTCAATAAGAAGGGTTTGTCTATGACCCATGCGGACAATCAGATCAAAGCCTCTGATATGGGGAAAGTGCATCGAATCCCTGGAGACAGTGGGAAATTTGGAAATTCTGCTTCAGTTCGTCCCCGGATCTGCTCAGGTGATCTTGCAGTCTGTGTGGATGAGCTGCGAGAAATTTTAGGAGCTTGGAGCAAAGAGCAGTTGCAGCAATCTGTTAGTGACCTTAACATCTACATTGTCACCTGGAACATGAATGGCAAGGTATGTATATGTGCACCTTGTAATGGGTAGTTGTTTAAATCTGTAGAAAAGAGCTTCAGAGTGATACGTGTTTTAATTCTTCTTAGAACACCATTTTTCACAGGGAGATGTGTACATAGGGTTGATACCCATAATGTTCTGTCATGCAATTCAAGCTGTATACAGGGATAAAAAGGTTTGTTTTGATGGTGTAGATTGGATAGGCTCAACTAGAAAGGAAATCGATCAAGGAGATTTGCAACATGAGAATTTATTCTTAGGTTTTGAGCCCCCTGCTTTTATCAGGGACCTTGCTCTTGGAGTAATAACCCTTTGTGGCCACTGGGAAATCTGCAGGCACCTCTTGACAACCTTGCTAATCTTGTTGATGTAACTGGAGTAAGCCATGACTTTTACGTCATTGGCCTTCAAGAAACACCAACCTTTGATGTTGAAGGTGCCATTGCAGATGCTTTAGGGGCTAATTATTGGTAAGAGCTGGATGTCTTCCTGCTGATGCTTGCCATGGTTGTCACATATCAGTTGCCCCATTTTTCTGTCACTGTATTTGACATGTTGAATTCATACTATATGGAATGAAGATTGGCCTGAGAAAATTTTTGCTATAGGCTTTTCAAATTTTCAAGGTTTTTCGTTGCTCTAGACAAGGGTAGAATGAAAATTTAGCCTGTTCATGAAGTGAATAATGAAAGTTAATCTAATTAACTGCTATCATTGTAATGCATTTGCAGTCTTGTTGCAGCAGCAGTGATGATGTCTCTTCAACTCTTTGTTTTTGCCAAGCGGAGTTTGCAACAATATATCTCAGGTATGTTTATCCGTGCAGACTTGCAAAAAGCTTACTTTTAGAACCCCCCCCCCCCCAGGCATTACTGCTTGTTTCATATCATACATTTGACTTCCAATATATTCAAGTTAAGGAACATAAATGTTGCATCATCTAAAATCATGTCATTAAATTAATAGGCCAGGGAAGCAATTAGCTGGCTAGTTACAGTGATGACTTCAGGGATGCATTACTGACACACTGCTTGCTTGTCAAAAGCAGGAGCAAGAGTTGACAAAGTGGGGGTTCGTGGTTTCAGCAGTGTGATGGGCTGCCAGAAAGGTGCTGCTGCAATCACATTGCAGTTCAAAGGAGTGTCTTTGCTTTTCATTACTTCTCATTTTTCTGGTGAGTCATATGGCTCTCCAGAAAGTCTTATGTTCCATTCCACTGTAGCAAACACCTGGCATGGAAATTGTTGTATGGACTCCTAGATTGTAGTTGCTTACAATTGATTCTATGGAAAGCTTTCAAATGTTGGGAACTGTGCATGTCCTTAACTGCAGCTCATGAAAGCAACTTTGATACCCGGAATGCCCAGTACCTTCGCATCTGTCAAAGTGTCTTTGCAAGGTCAAGCTCAGGCTGCTCTTGTGTGCAACCCTTAGCCGTCACTGATGAGCTGGATTGCAAGATGCCTGGGGTGGCATCTAATCTTGTGGAAGAATCGGATGTTGTAGTATGGCTTGGTGACCTCAACTATCGTGTTGAGCTACCACGCAGCTCAGTTCACTTTCTTATCAACCATAAATTGCAAGAGGTAAACCCATTTGGCTCTTCCCTGAGTGCCCTCACTCTTTGGATTGTCCCTCGGTCTTATTATACTTGCAATTAGGATCTACCCAATGGAATTCCTGACTCTCCCTGTGACCTAAGCTATAAGTTGATTCTAACTCTTCAGTTTTCTAATGTTTAAAATTCTTTTTGTCTATGGGAATGGTAATGACATTGGACATGTAATGGAATTCTGGCAGTTGTGGGCCAATGACCAGCTGTCCCGAGCAGTGCAGAGTGGGCAAGTCTTCAAGGATTTTGAGGAAGGGCCCCTATTGTTCCCACCAACTTACAAATATGATATTGGGACTGACAACTATGACACCAGCTCAAAGGTTAGTTTTCAGACTTTATGAAATATGATGTAAGTTGATGAATTTGGAAGCAACTGTAGCTAAAAACAGTGCAAGCTGAAGTCTTCTCTCTTGACTGTCTTCTTAGCCTTAATATGCCTCTTTGAACTCTAGGACAATGTCTACAGATAGCATGGAAGAAAGTTGGAGTGCATATAATTATTGAGCTGCATAGGCCTTCAGATGATAATACACCTCCAATTCAATCAGGTGGGGCTTTGGTTGCAGGAGCGGGTGCCATCATGGACAGACAGGATTCTATATAAAGTGAGCTCTATCAAGGCTGAACTGAGGTGCTATGATGCCATCAGCTCTGTCAAAACTTCAGATCACCGGCCTGTGAAAGCACTTCTTGGCCTAAAGAATCTGAAGGAGAGCCAACTGTAGGATTGCAAATGCACAAGCAAGGTCATTGTGCCTAAATTGGTTGCTGGTATGACCACCACTCTGTGCCTTCTGGTCTCCCAACTTAAAACAGATCAAAACCATTTCTCCCAAACTACAGCATCCAGAAAAAAGAACAGGCAATAAATCTCAGTCAACTTTCCATGGCCTGGAGTGCACATGCAGAATGGAGCTTTTCTTGAGTTGGAAAATTGTTTAGTTTTTTGCCAAAGCATAGTCCAATCCAATTGAAGAAGCTGTGATTGGATGAACTAGTTGGGAGAGTAGGTAGCTGCCATCTTTGATTAGGATTAAAACCCAAGATGGAACTTGTTCCGTCTGTCATGAAAGCAAGTTCCAATCCAATTGAAGGGACTTGTCTGATCAAGTGGACTGGTTGTGATGTGAGATTAGCTGCAGTCTTCTTCACTAGGGTTAAGACCCAAGTAGAATTTGTTTAACCTTTCATGATAGCATGTAGCAATCCAATGGAGCAAAGGTATGATGGATCATGCATGATGACAGCGGTTCCAGTTCCCTAGCTAGCTAACCATCTGCAGCTGAGTCATAAGACTTCTTTGGTTGGTGTGCAGGTAAAGAGTACCATAGTGAGGGGGGCTTCACAAGTTTGAACCCATAATAAGGGCTGTGAGCAGGGGGCTCAAACCAGCTAGGTTCTGCACTCCATTGACTTGTAATTTTACTAGCTTCAAAAGGCTGGAACTTCAAAGCTCTTGAAGTAGGCAAGGGGGAGGATGCAAAGGGATTGATACTTCATTTTACTTCACCACTTTAAAATGCTCATTAATTTGTTAGGTAATTTATTTGATTTTCTTGTGCAGTCTTTTTGGTTTAGTTGCAATTTTGTGTTCTATGAAGTAATAATATAAATTGTTATATTCGTTACAAATAAAGTAATCCACAGTCAACTAAGAGATCACTTCAGCATTCTAATCTCTTCATTCACAAGCATATGCAACGGTGCTTACATTCTGGTAAGCAGTTCTTTTCACAAAAACATCAGGGTAGTGCATGCCACCAGACTCATGCTTTATTTGTTCATGGACTTTCCATGTATGAGAGAGCAAATCCACTCCAAATACATTGTGGCAGACTTCCCTTGTAGAAGACGTTACATTAGGGCATAAAATGGTGGTGTCCATGGGTTGATAGCATTGTCTTAGAGCACCTCCAGAGGTGTGCTTGGTATGTGATCTTTCACAGTAAAATTGCATGAACAAAGTCCAAATTATGCCGGTTTGGCTATGGAAATTGGAGAATGGTTTTGCCTCCGCAAAATTGGCCGTGGCTGGTGAAAGGTGCAGCAGCGCTCTGCACCTGCAGAAAAGAGAGTAATAAATATGTTACTCAGTACGTGATTGGCCCATGGTAATGATTGGTCTAGGTGGTTTGCTATTAGTAGTCCCCTGACCTATGTGCTGTCCCAGTTTTGGTTTTATACGTGGGTTGCAAAAACTTGGATGTGAAAAGTATTTTCACAGGGTCACATACTGTGGCTGAGCACCGCTGGAGATGCTCTTAGAATGTACCTGCTAAGCACTAATCTGCATTTGAAGCTGTAATAACCATTACCACATGTAAACAATCTTATGTATTTGGATGGAAAATGCATTAGATGGAAGGGAAAAAAATTCAGACTTTGGAGCACATAACTTGTTCAAACACTAGAAAGCTGTGATGCATGGTTGTAATAACGTAGTAGCAAAAAAGTCCTAATCTATTTGGAGGGCATATTAGAGTAACCCGTAGAGTAAGAAAAACACAGTACCAGAACTCCTGAGTTTGGCCATACACAGTGTGAGATTGAAAGAAAAACGCAGAAAAACATCAATTTTGGTTGTAAACTGAGTTTCATCCTGTCTTTCCTTTTTCCTGAGCGCCTCCAGTGCTGCTACATATATTTTCACTGCTCCTACCTGTATAACTACTACAATTAGTTGCAAACCTTGTGCATTAAATGCTAAGTTTCAGCATTTTGAACTGAGGTTTAATAAAAATGTCTTTACTTTGCGAATACCACTGAAAGAGGGGATAGGTGGTGAAACGAGGTACAAAGACAGGGTAAAGACAGTGTGACTTTATGGATTAACTCTAGTATTATGAAGCAAAAAATTTCCTCCGCAAAAGGAGGGAGGCATTTTGGTTTTTTGAAATGCCTTACCTCCTTTATCATTTGCTACCTATTGAGTATCTTGGGAAATCTGAAAAGGCACATAATTTTCTGCCGGTGCTTTATGTCAGGCAAAGCCCTCCGAGAGGAGCATTCCCAAAGGAAGCGGCCCTGTCTCGGGCAGGCGCTTATTTCAGAAACGCCTCGCTCCTCATGTATCACCCTACTCCAGGCCTCATAAAACCTGGCATTCTATTTTTAGATGCCAACTTTGCCAGAATTAATTTCGCCAAAGTGCTATAATTAAGTAACACAGTTATTAAGAGCATCCCCACCGCAAGTCACTAAAACGGTCACTATCACTATTTTTGGTAGTCAAGTCACTAAAACGATCACTATCACTATTTTTTGGTAGTCGGTATGAGCCTCTGAGGGCCAAAATAGTGATTTGGGTGCAGTCATTTTTGTGGTTTCCCACCACGGAGTCACTACACTGAAATCATCAGATTTAAGGGGGTCGTCAAGTGCACATTCACTATAGTTTTATCAATCTCGTTGTGTGTGTGTGCACGCGCGTTCGTCGGTCGGCCTGTTGATCCTGCTCTTCTCGATCGCCCTGTTGATCGTACTCTTCTTGATATTGCACACCTTGTTCGCACCTTGCATGTCATCATGAGTCAACAAACACTATTTCAAGACAAACATGCTATGGAATACGGTCTTCAACCGGTGCAGCAATCGGTAGGCGGCGTGATTACGACTGTGCAATGCCTTTTCTATGTCCACATTGGGCGCGAGAAGCATGAAGGTCCCGGTGTGAAACACTAATGCACCAAAAACACACAGCTGTACCAATTCCCGTTCCAACCCGAGGCCTATAAAAATCATCACAAATCTCAACATCACGAAGACTGGACCAATTATCAATTGCTCTCACATCAAGAGAAGGCTGCATTCTTCAAGAAAAAAGAGGTCTCCATTCACAGTTTCTTGGACAAGGACAAGGATAGCTTATAGTTCGTCATTTCAAGGCCTACGATCGTCGATGATGTGGTGGGAGATTTATTTTTCCATCCGGAGGAAGACGAAAAAGACGATGCGTCCAAACCAATCATGAAGGCCAATGCCATGAAGCTGTTCAAACTGCAGGAAGACGAATCATACCTGGTGACGATCAAGAACTCTCTGCAATTCGACCTTGCAATTCGGAACGTTTTTGTTGGGTTGTCGTTTCGACAGACATCCAAGGTGATTGAACAACATCGTTCGGCGACCAAGAATGCCAAACTCAACAGCCTCAATGACCACATGGTCAGTCAGTTCGTTCGTGTTCTCCTTACCATCTCCCTACAGATCATCTCCGATGTTCTCACGGATCCAGCAGTTTGGGCGTTTTCACTAGCTGTTGATGTAAACACTCATTTGGGTGTTCCTCTCCTTGATCAGTGGATTCGCGTGTGCGTGAAAGGTGTGCTCTACAACCTTCACCTCGTCCTCATTCCATTCTTCAAATGACATACCGCTCAGAACTACGTGAAGCTCATCAAGATTCTGCTCAACAACTTGTCTCCATCCTGGCGTGAAAAAGTCATTTCGATCAGGTCGGATGGAGAGAACACCATGACTGGTCGACACGCTGGTGTTGTCACATTGCTGGAGAATGAATGCTCGAATCATGTGCTTCACATTTGGTGCGTCCCGCATCAGCTCGATATCATTGTCAAGAATGCCACACATGGGGTGTTGGACAAGGCGTTTGTACAAGGTTGCCCATGCGTTCTCTATGCATCTTTGTGCTCAGCAAATCCTCATCACTGAAATGGGTTCCAAGTGCCCAAAGGACACGACGCGGTGGGTTGCATTCGACAGTATTCTACACTGGCTTTTGGAACACTGACGTCGATTGATGATTCACGTGGCCGACAAGCGACCGGTTCAAGCACCATCCACACAATGGTGGGTTATCACAGAGCACTAGCACCTTTGTTCAAGCGGATCGCCGTCACATTTGCCACGCTCCAGTCTTTGAACTTGGTAATCTCTCAGCAACGCCAAGAGGTGTCGAACCTGATGGCAAACATTGTAGCCGATTTGGACATTCACTCTACTGTGGATGTTGCGTTGATCGACGAAATCGATCACACCACGATCATTCAGCGAGATGGTTAGATCTCACCAAAGATGTTGTTGTCGTGCACATCCGCGATCAAGGCTCATGGGCATGCAATCTGTACAACGAGCTTTCCAACATTGAAAACCAACAAATATTGTAGGAGATTAGCATCTTCTCACTTTCCATTGTGGTGGACAAATTGCAGATCCAAGCGGAGCGTGAATCCAACAACAATGCCAGGGAATTAGAAGCGCCCCTCGTGATGCCAACGGATCTCGTCAAGATGCGTCCTGGTGTGTTCATCAGCAAAGTAGTGGATCAATACCACGAGCACCGAGCCAAACACTGGAATGTGGACCTGATTGATAAGGCGGAGAGCGAACACTGTGAACTGCTCGTTGTCTACACGCGAAAGCCGGATGTGAAGGCTGCCCTCAACAAGCACGACGAGAAGACGTTCTTTAATGAAGCATGGGACTGCTTGAAGGGGTGCTTCATGGAGCTGCGTCAACTGTGTGGTGGATTGGCGACAATGTTCCTGAATATGATGTCCGTCGAGAGTGACTTTTCCATCATTAAATGGGAGAAAAACGACTCCCGTATTAGCCTGATGAGTCTGTCCTTCGCGGGCATTATGCACGCGAAACAAGTCGAGCAAATCAAAATGATCAAGCGCCAATCTTTCGCTTGAATAACAGTGCGAGTTTGTCCCCATGTCCATTCCATTCAACATATTCTTTGCCTAGTTGTGTTCCATTTGCAATAGCCGCGAGAATGGTAGTAGCGGTGTTCGTTTTGATTTTATCTTCTAGTAGGGGGAAGCATGTTACAGAAAATAAAGCATATGCCAGATGTGCCAGTATTAAGGCGACAAATGTGCCAGAATTAATTTAATTCTGGCAAAGTTGGCATTTGCCTAGTTTTATGAGGCCTGCCCTACTCTTTATTGGTGCTGTGTAGGCTGTGATCCTCAATTAGGGGAAGCCCTTGGAGGAGCCCTTCTCCTATACCTACTACGCAAATCCTGTAGCTAGAAACCTTGTCAAACTTCTAGAAGTCGCAGAGGGATCACTGATAGCATCCAAGGATCACCTATTTCATTCCTGGGGGCGATTAGGGTTAGGATTTCGAACTATCCATGATGACACACCACTTCTCTTCCACAGGCGATTGTGAATCTCGTCTTCTCCCGTGGAATTGTTGGAGTTCTTGATGTGGTGTTGCGGAGTTTGATAGACGCCAGGCCTCAAGAACAATTGCCGATGGATTTCTTAAACAAGGCAGAAAAATTGGCGAAGTTGAGTGGTCGTCTTCAGGGTAGCAGCAACCATGACGGAAGCTCTGAAGGGGGAGGAGGAGGAGGAGGAGGAGGAGGCGCAGGTAACATGATCCACTCCATATTCTCGCATACTACCACCACCAGCCATGAAGGAGGCCCGAAACGCAACACCTCTGTTTCCGAAATCTACAAAGATGCGCAGGTACTGTCTGCTGCTTTGAACATTCTTCGTGGTCAAGCTTTTCTCTCCTTCTGTTGTACGTAGTAGGAGAGAGCCTGAAACCATTGGAAATTTTCTTACGAGTACGCCGTTTCTCGTACAGCAAAGCAGCCTATACATGTGCTGTGAAATAGTGCGGCCGAGCTTAGCTTTATTTTCCTGCTGTAAACGTAGCGGTTCTTTCATTTTATTTCCAGGTCGGCTGGACTTGAAATCTACAGTCAGCTCGACCTTTTTCTGATGAGGCAAGCTCTTCGGGAGATTGTTGCACTAAGTACTTAAGTTTCAAAGAGATTGAAGTATTTCTGAGGTACTCTCCAGAGCTTCCAACCATAGTAAGGTCCAACATGGATGGATTATGATTGAATTATGAAGAGTTTTAAAACAGGAAGGTCTTTGACACATCCTTCAGGGTGGAAGAGTTTTAGCACAGGAAGGTTTTTATCACATCCTTTGAGATAAGTATTGCCTTGGAAAGATTCTCTTGTGAGTATGTGTATGGCAATTATGCTTTGGCAAAGTTGAAACCCTTAATTCAGAGTCTGCTCCAGATGCTTTATGAAACAGCTGCAGGAAAGGGAAATGGAAAAACGGCAGACATTGGCAAAATTGCAGGTAAAGCTTCTTTCTGCTGCACCTCCTTGTCCAATATAGATCTGATGAAAATTGCTTGCAACACTGGATTTTGAACAGTTGAGACTTTGAGTATTTATTTGGCTATGTCTTCACAGATACTTGAAGCATCTATTTCGGTTTTTATTCAAAAGAAGCTTAAAGTCATGTATGCCTACCATGTTTCAATGTGTCTCATGGCGAAACCTGTGACAGCATATACCAACTGTCTAGAGATGATCTGCCACTGGCTGTTGATCATGATCTTTTTTTTCCCCTGGCAAAAGCCATCAAACTTGTCTTTTCATTGAGAAAAATAGTGATTTGCAGGTGCAGCAGGGGGGGTGTTGGGAGGAATTTCTTCATATGGACACCTAGAGAACAGTCAATATGGCAAGTACATTACCAAAGCGGAGGACTTCCTTGACAGCTATGGCAAGAAACATGTGGGTCAAGCAACTATGGCAACAGTGACAGGAGTAGGTCATTTTAGTCAACCTCCCCAAGCTTATCATGGAGCAAGTCCAGATTTCGCACAACAAACTTATCAGGGAGGACGACAGGGATATGAGCCACAAGCTTATCAGCCTCCACCATACCAGAACCACCAGGAACAGGGGTATGGGCAGCAAGGCTATCCTCCTCAAACACAGCAAAACTACACAGAACAGGGGTATGGGCAGCAAAGCTATCTTCCTCAAACACAGCAAAACTACACAGAACAGGGATATCATCACCAAGGCCATCCTCACACACATCAGAGCCAGGAGCATGGTTATGAACCCCAAGGCTATCAGCCTCAGACACACCAGAACTACCAGGAACAGGCATATCGTTCACAAGTTTATCCTCCTCAGGAATACCAAGATCAGAGATACCAGGAGCAAGGTTATCCACCTCAGATTCATAAGAGTCATCAGGATCAGGGATATCAGCAGCAAGGTGATCAGGGTTCTTATACCCCACAGACTTATGGACCTTCCTATCAAATGACTAATCAGGGGAACTATCAGGCCAGGGCAAACTATCCACCACCAGAGTACTGATTGCCCAACTGTATCTAGGCCATGGAGAGGAGAGATTAGGTTGTATCTTTGGCTGTATCCTGTGTTATAGGAGGTGGTGGGTTCTGTATACACTGCATAACTCTCTGGGGTTCTGTGCTTCACTAAGAACAACTGTTTATATAATAACAGCATGCAGTCCAGTCATTCGTGTAGTATGGGTCTGCTGTCTGATCTGGCATTCTGCAAGCAGAACTTAGTATGCATGGGTAATCCACAATCTGTGTTTTCCTCAAGTGCAGATCAAAAATGTATTTTTGCCGTTACTCATGACAGGGATGTTATCATGGGGAGTTGGTAGAAGGCAATTCACCAAGTTGAAGTTTTATATGGATAGTATATTCCTTAGTGCATCTACTAAAGTGTAAGCAATAGATATTGTGGACAATGATGTTGGACACTTGAAATTGCAGAAAATTGTGTGGGACTCCAGAGTCTCATCTATGATCAGATTGTTCTTTCCTGACCTTAGCAAGCTCTGTGTGCTGCCAGTTATGAGATCTAGTGTGTCTTGCAGTGTGGTTCAATGCCCATCAATAAAACATTTGCCAAATTCAAGTACCCAAACAGGAGGCATGGAAGGTCTTTCAGCAGATTGTGAATATCAAAGTTAATGTGAAAAAAGTGCATATTAGGATGGAGCTTTGGTCTCAAAATGCCTGCTCCACAAATTTCTCTGATGATGCACATGACTGGCAACAAATGTGTTCTGATGACACAATTAGTGCCTGTTTTACAGAAGCTAAGAATGTCAATTTCCGACTGAGGTGTGGTAATTATTTAAATTGTGCAGATACTATTTCAGTTACCAAGTTTCAAAGATTAAATTTTTATTGGCAGAGTTGGACAATAGGTTGAAGCATGTCCTCAAAATATAGCTGGATGCCTAAATTTTTCTACATTCCTCCCTGACCTTTTGCTAAATTTGGTTGTGTCCCCTTGTGGATGTTCAGCAGACCACCTATCTTGCAATTTTTATAAAAAAAATGCCCAGGCATATATGTCTGAAAGAGGAACCCATTTTCATTCAAGTCCAAATGCATATTTCCACCAGGCTTGCAAATGAGCTTGGACAAATGAGGATTCTTCCTTTATCTCCAATTGGGCTTGGGACCAGTTTATGTGGCAGCAGCTTCCTGGCCTTCTGCACCTGGTGTTGCAAGGGATCTATAAATTAAAAAATCCTCTACTTTTCCAAAGATTTTTGCCAAAAACAACAACAAAAAACTCCCATCCATCCTAACCCTGTCACTGAATCCCAGAAAAGAGGTGGGACTAAAAGGCTCACAATTGTGACACATATCACACCAAATTCTGATCCTTTACAAAATCTTGGAGCCGTGGGTTCAATAGCTACTTTTGGAGGCTCTTTACAAGAAACATCTTCTCACCCCTACTACCTACCTACCTACCTACAACAGCAATATTCCATCCCTTTGAAAAAAATTTGGAGCCCTGGTTCAATAGGTACTTCCGGGGGACTTTCTTCAAACGAAAACAACAAACATCCCTCACTCCCCTCCGCTCACCCACGAAAGACAAAAACATCACCCCTCCTCCCACAACCTCGCCACTACTAAGTTCCCACGACCCTCCTCCCACAACCTCGTCACTACTAAGTTCCCACCAAAAGTGTCTGACATTGTCTTTGTACTCCCCCCCACTATGACTAAGCTTGCTTGCTGCCAATGACAAAATCATGATGACTACCAACTTTACACCTCTACAAGGAAAACCCACGTACACAATATGGAAGGAGAGGAGGAGGTGGAGGAACAAACACACACACACACACACACACACACACTCTGGTATTCAGCATTCATTCAGCATCACAGAAGTACCTATAGTAGTGGTCATAACCCTAACCTATGTCAGTCAGGGTTTTGCAAACCCTATACCCTAGCTGGTGGACATTCTTTATTCTTTTCTTGTCTAAAAAAAAAAGGGAAATCCAGCGTCATCATTCCATCCTTTAGTGAGCTTTCCTCTTATAAAAGCTAGGTAGTAGATTTTCGAAAGAGCCAGCCGTTTTGGGCGCGTTTCTGTACACACACCTCAAAATCAGAAATGACGATGATTGGAACAGAATCAAAATCCCAGCTCTTACAAACCCTAGAAAGAGCAGGCAGGCAGAGAGAGGGGAGGGAGAGAGAGAGAATCAAAAGCAAGCAGCAGAAAAGGCGGAGACGAATGGACCGACCAGCAAGGGCCACGGCCGCACTTGCAACAGTGCCGAAAAAAGCGATCGGTGTTTCCATGGCCTCCGCAGCTCGAGAGAAAACAAAACAAAACACACAAATTTTTTGTGGCCCATCATAACCCTAAACCCTACTTCCTTTTCTGACACAGATCTGCGCGGCTGTCCACGAAGCTCGCGGGCCGTTGAACGCACGCCATCACCCACCCACTCCCCTCCCCCACATCCATAACAGGATAACAAAAACAAAGCCCACGACGACTAGACACTGGCGATTCCACGTGCTCCGCGCGGTTGCGGGCCAATAACAGCCCCGAGAAATGCTCGCACACGCCCCATTCTGCAGACACGCGTATTGTCACACGCTAACAAAAGCACGTCAAGCCAAACACAACACAAGACGGGAAGAGACGAGGCTCCAGTTGGCCAGCTACCTACTTACCTAGCCTACTTACTTACCTACCTACCTACCTATTTATCTACCTACCTGTCGACTGACCTGCTTTTTTTCACCTGTCACGTTATTAAATGCCATGTGACCGGGTACCTGTTGAGGTTCCTGCACAACTGCCCGTAATAACCGGCGGGCAGCCAGTGGATGGTGCGCCGGTGGGGTGCTGCTGGTAAGTTGAAACATTGTGTAAGAAATGGTAGCGTTTTTGTGTACCCTAAGTTGAATGAGAGAAGGATGTGCTAAAAGCTTCCAATTTCTTGTTTAAAAGCTCTTTACAATTTGCATGTCAAATTCCAAGCTCTCTTCATTCTAACAATCTCGTTGGTCATGCAATCTTCTTTAATTTTTCACCTTTAAGCACAACATATTCCACATACCCTTTTTTATATTAGAGTATATATTTATTCGATACTATAATTGTTGTCCCGATATAAATAGGGGAGAAACTAAATCAAAATTTTATGATTAAAAAATATGGGAAGTAAGAGGAAGCTCTTTACCAAAAGGCAAGGTTACCCCTTGAGATGCCAAACCTTGGGCTTAAGGTCACATGAAAAATAGGGATAGGCATGTGAAAAACATTTGTGCAAATTGCCATAAACACATTTGTAACAATAAAACATTATGTTGGCCATTCTAGTTTTGCATATTACAACCCTTGGCATTGCATTGCATTTTACCAATATGCCATTAAAAAAAACTATCATTTGCCCTATTTTGGCACACAATACAATGATAATCAATTAGCCTTGCAAGTTTGTGTGTAGAAGTGAAGATGGTGAAGGCAATAACGATGAAGGTGATAACAACAATGACATCAACAATAACAATAGTTGCATACATCTTCTGCACTCATGAGCGAGAAGTAAAGGAATGATTTTGTTAGTTGAAGAAGATCAACAACTTTGTCATTCTTATTTTTATGTCTTGCAAGACATTCAAAGGAAGCCATCAAAAGACAAACACATTTTGGGACAAAATGTGTAAGCAATAGAATAAAAATTAACCTAGTTGTAGTGTGGAACATCTAGCAAGGTTGCTTCAAACAAAATGGGGTCATCATCAAACACAATGTTATAAATTTTTTTGGCAACTACGGGTTAGTGGTAGCTTTGTGTGAATATGAACTAATGTTGAGAACACAATACAAAAAGCCTTTGAACTTTACAAAATCAAAACACTCAAAAGTTATGGTTGTTTTTTTGTCCATTGTTGTTGTTGCTTCACAATATCCATGTTGGGTAGACATGTGTGAAAATCTTTTTAAAACCCCTCCAATGAAATATGAGGCAAAAAACAAGGCAAACAACATTGATGTTGTTGAGTTTGATTTGGGTGAGGTACAAACTATAAACTTTAAATGCCAAGATATTTCCATGAATTTTAGATTTGCAAAAAAACATTCACATGGAAAAAAAAGAACATAGGAGTTTAAGAAACTAGCCAAAATTTAAAATGTACATTGAAAGCTCATGTGAAAGCCATAGCAAACATGATAGTTGCAATTCAAAGATGATATTGTTTAGGGAATATTATGTCAAGGAGCTTGAAATTTTCTCACACTACTACCTATGTTTCAAATATCCACATATTCAATCCATTTGACATTTAATTTAAATTTTATGTTTGCATTGAATTTTTTATATATTTATTTGATTTTTCGGTTTTAGTTCAAGTTGTGATGAGTAATGAAGCATTCACAATATGTTCACATGTTCATATACCAAACAAACAACCATTGAGCATAAAAACAATCATAAAGATGACAAATGTCAAGTTGTTGAAAAGGAATCATGGGCAACATTCACTAATTTATTTTTAAAGCTTCATTGGTCCCTTTGTGGCACTACTTCACCCCCCCCCCCCCCCCCCCCCCCCTTTCCTCCAAAAAATGAAATTAAACTCAAAACATAGGGATTTTTTTTATTTCTTTTAAGGACTTAAAATTAATGCATACCTTATATTAATTATGCATTCATTTAAAAATTAAACCTATCCATATTGTAAAACTAATTGATTTTTTTTTCTCATAAAAAGAAGATATAAACCCTATATGTTTACTCATGTAGTTTTCAATTTGAAAAAAGAATGCCCACTTATAGGCAAAACTTGAAATTTTGCATGGTATTGTGCTAAAGGACTAGGTATAGTCAATTGAAGTTTGGGAGTCCTTCAAGCTTCAAAGGTTAAAAGAATAAGTGAAAGATTACACCCTTGAATGACATTGAAAGTCATTCTAATATCATTGTGATTCTTACAAATTTCACAACTTTGATGATGAATTTTGTGAGTTTAGTGGGCAATGCTCCAACTTTGGTGCTTGATGCTCCCAACACAAACAAGGAATCAACAAAAAAGGATGTCATTATAGTAGTTGATTTTGACATCGTAGAATTAATTGCAATAAGCCAAAAATTAGCCATATGCGAACAATTTTATTCAATCAAAAAATTATTACCATGAAAACCCAATTGTGTTCCATAAAATCATTCCTCACACTTTATATGACATTCTACATGTTGTCAATTTCTTGTATGTTCTCTTTAAAATCTTCAAATGATAGCCCAAAATAAAATATTTAAAAAATGACACATGCTTGTAAAACAATCAATCATCATAGATAAGATAATTTGCAAAGTAATTGCATTAGAAAATGGGCTAGTTATCAAGGTTAATTTTTTACATTGATATTTTTTAATCACGCATCAAATTTGTGTAAAAAATGATAACCCATCAAAAGACGTGATTGAATAATCTTGAACCCATCAAAAGACAAATGAAAAATAAAATACTTGTCACTATTCTTTGTATTATTTTTTGGCATAATAAGTAGTTTGAAAATTTTAACTTACACTAATACCATGTAAAAGTTGCAAAGGTGTTTGACTTGGCTCTAAACATTATAAATGTATGGTTCTTCGATTAAATTAGGGTCTTTAGTCCAAATTTATGATTTTTTATGTTTAAAATGACTTCGAATAATGTTTAGTCAAAAAGGTGAAACTACCAAATAGGCGCATGTTAATTTGTTTTAATGAATAATGAACAAACATTCAAATTTCAAATGGATGCATAAAAACCTTGGGCTTTGCAACTCACAGGGTGTTTGCACACTATAATGACCTTATCTGGATGTCATAATGGGAGTTTTTCCTATATTTCTTAGATACAATAAAATTAATTAATTAAAATTCATTGAAATAATTTTTAAATGGACTTAATTATCTAAAGCTACCACAATCAACCTTTTAAGAATGAGAAAATAAAATCAAAATTGTGGATAGCCAATAAGTAATGGACTTTAAAAATTTGCCCACACTTTTTATCACGCTTACAAAATTCATGGATATGGACTTTTATCTTACAATGTGTTAGTCTTATGTGTTTGAAACTTTGGGATATTGGATGAATTATATTTAAGAAACTAAATACCCATTGAATGAATGGAATGAAATTTTAATTTATTATGTTATGGACTTCTTAAATCTCAGAAATTGTAATTATTTTTAAATCCCTTTTAAGCATTTAAAAATAAGTATTAAAAATATTTTTAAATATTTTTTATATGTCTTATAGCATCATGATTTGAATTTAAAAATGGAAAAAATAATGTTACTTTCAATATCATCTAAATATTCATATTTTAAGTCATTTTCAACTACACTAAAATATGACTTTGAAAAGGGATTTTAATTCATTGAAATTGTGACACCCTAACCTGTTTTTGCTCCACAATTAACATTGAATAAAAAAGGTAGGCTTTAAGTGAAAATCATTGTTCATCATTTGCCTAATTTGAAATCATGGAACTTGTTTTTTATGTAAAAGGTCTTGTCATCAAGCTCCCTCCTCCATTGACACTTCAAATGAATATGTGATTACATTGATATATCTATCATTGTGTGAGATCAATGCAATAAAAATTGATCAAAGGCCAATTATTTTTACAAACGAAAAAATATTCAAGATATATGTATGATCAAACTTTGATCAACTTTTATATTTATGTGGGAGTTGATGGGGTTTTTTTTCTTTTTTTTTCTATTCATTTACATTGTACATTTATATTAATTCATCATTTTTTCAATATTCATTGTGTTTGACAATCTAATTAAACATGAATGGTTTAAGTTCAATGAAATGAGGAATTGGCAATGTTGAAAATTACAACGTAGTGTTCTTGTTTGTAAGATGATCTTTGATTTGTTCGATAATATTCAAGTTCAATTTTCTTTTTTTTTTCAATTCAAAATCAATTAATCATTTTTACTTGTCACTTTCAATTTTAACTCACCAAAAGATAAGTTGAAATTAAGCCAACATTTCAAAAGACTAATAGACAACACAATTTCCATTAAAAAATAGGTTGGACCTTCGTAAAAAGTTAGCATTGCTAGCTAACATTGGTGCTAGCTTTAAACACAAGTGTGCCTAGGAACTGAATTTGGCTTTAACCAACATGCTTTCTAGTAAGTTTGCTTAAACAACGTTGAAATGGTAATTAAACACTAGTTTAAATGCCAAAATATTTTTTTGGTATTTCATTCTTATTATCCATTATTTTCAAATTTATCCACATATGAAATTTAAAAATTAAAAAATTATGGTATAAATTATTATCCATTCATGCAATTTTGGAATTAAGCATGATTTTTAATTAATAAACATTAATTACAGTTCATGTGGCTCCTTTTTTGTGAATATACCCACTTGGCAATCTATTAGATCACCTACATCAATATTGGGAGCAATGTCAACAATTATGGTCAATTCTACCATGTCAACCAACCTCTTATTTTTGGTGACCCATCTTATTTTAACCTATTTAATAGAGAACAACACATTGCACACAAGGTTTTACAAAATTGCATTTTACTCATAAGGTGCCCTTTGATCTCCTATTTAATTAATTATAATTGTCCATTTACAAAAGTAAAATCTAGTGAATTTTTGCACCAAATAAGGATTTAAATGGGGTCATTCTAGGAATTTAGGTCTTGCATTTAATTCCCAACTTCCACATGCTTCTTATTCACATAACAATAATGCTTTCAATTTTTATCCTACATGTAAAACATTCACATAAAATTCCTAATGCATTTGGAAGGTAACTTATATTTGTGATATCATTCCTAAATTGCTTAAGAGTGGGTGGGATCTTATGCCCATAAGGACATCAATCTTACACCTACTAGGTCATGTGTAATTACTTGTAACTATAATGGTGTAATAACAAATAATGTCATAACAACATTTTCAATTAAACCTTAGAAATAAAATAATTGTTTTTAAAACTATCCCACAAACTTTGTTTCATTATAGTTCCCAAGTTGTAATTCTTAAGGTGATGAAATTATATAAATTTGAGACACCTTCAAAATTACACAAGTGCACCATCCATTGAAAACCCATTATGGCTCAACTATGGATGAACCACAACTAAGTTACCAAGGTTCCACTTGAGTAACCTATCATTTAAACTATCCCACTTCACTCTACCTAGGTAACTACATATGTAAATGGGTAGGTATCACAAGTAAGTAGGTAGGTAATATAAATGGTTATTATGTATGTATGTGAATACATAAGGCACTTGGAAGCTAATAGATAGGTAGATACATATGGATGGTTAGTACATAACTAATTACCATGGGGTGAAGGCACATTAAAGGTGAATCATTTTAATCAAACATATTGATGTATAAAAAAATATAAGAATGTGAAGTAAGCTAGAATTATGGTGACAATTTTTTGACGATTCTAAATTCAAACAATTTTTTTTGAAATGTGCATAGCATATTTTTGTAATTTAAAATTCACTTCAAATCAAAATTAACTTTGATCCAACAATCAAATATAAAGGATTGGGTACATTCAATGTATAAATAATATACAACATACATTTTTTTGATAATCATAGGGCCGATGTTGGGTGACATTTTCCATTAACAAGGGAAAACAAAATGTAGAAAAAACACCATGCCCAATTGAAGGATGTAATCCTCTTTCATTATTATTTTTTCATGAAAATGTTATAAAAAAACATTTTTTGTGACTTAGAAACATTAAGAAACGACATTTCAGGATCAAAATATTTTGGCAAATGTAACATTTTTTTTCGAATTTGGTGATTTTTTTGTCTTTTATCATGTCATTTTTCACTTAAAATTTCATGCACAAATATCAAATATAACCTCAATTTTGAATCATATTTCTAAACTTTCATTTTTTGTGACAGGTTTTAATTTGCTCCAAATATGTTCACCAAATGTAATGTCTTACTCTTTTGAACTAAATGTTTTCCAAGAATTGATTAGGCCAAGTTTCAAGCTTCTCAAGTCTACCAAAAGTTCACAATATTGTGATCACATTTGGTGTACACATCTTGAAAAAAAAAAAGTGAAATATAAAAAACATATTTTGTGATTCCAATTTTTGGGGATTATAATGTGCTTTCACCCTATGGATAGCTACAAGTAATGGATAGATATGGGACAAGAACACAATGAAAAGTTCTTACATGTCCACCACATACATCATCCATTATCCATGATGCACCGGTGGGTGTTAGTTCAATTTGGCATTGAACAAATAAAACACATCAAACTCGTTAAAAATTTGGTCCAATTTCACCTACCTTAGGTCAATGCGATAAACTACCAATTGGTTTTAAACATACAAATGTGATATGAGTCTTTTAGAGCATTTCCAATGGCAATAGTAAAATGGTATGTACATTAGGTTTTGGATGAAGTTAGTGTAGCATCACTGGTGAGCATCTCAAGAAAGATGTGCACACTTGCTCAGTTTGCTGAGTCTGGTAAAAAAGCGCATCAAAGCTGTGCACCTGGTACACAGGAGTGTATACTAAATACGATCTCAGTCCTGCTCCCTGTTTTTGATTGGCACATCATAATGATTGGTCCAGGTGGTTTGCTATTAGTAGTTCCGATCTATTTGCAATCCCCCGTTTCAGTTTCATGTGTGGGGTTGCAGAAAAGTAAATAATTAAACGAGGATGTGAGAAGTCATATTTCTAAGGAGGATAAAGTTTTTTAGGAGTTCATCTGATGCCCATTTTAATCCATGGTCAGAAACTCTGGGACAGCCCTTTGTTCAAAATATAGAGCATCTTGCATGTAAGGTTCCATGGATCTTATACCACATCCAAGTAAGAACTGCAATCATAAATAAACAAATAAATTCATTTCTACCCTAATATTTCCTAAGTAGAATTGTTAGAATTGTTTAAATGTGTAGGGTAAGGCTTGGTTTCACCTCTCCTATGCTATTGCAACCTTTTAGGCCATACCTATTCACCTCTCCTATTAATCACAAAAAAAACTATGAGGTGCCTCTCAAGTTTTTTTTTCTTTTTTTTTTTTGCAATGAGCCAATTTGATTGGCCATGACATCACTCCCCCCCCCCCCCGGCCCCCCCCCAAAAAACTATTGGGGCTCCCCAATATAGAATGATCTATTTTGAAGTATAGAGTTCCTCCCCTTTGGCCCACTTATATCGGTGAAAGGAGGATAACATTTGTCAAAGAAAATGGGATAAATGTGAGGTGCTATTGGAAACTCTTTGCTTTGAACACCCCCCCCCCTAAAATTCTATTCCTAAAATTGGCCACCACTATTTTTGGCCTAGATTTATAACCTTTCCTAAGAACACCATACTTATTCTTGAATGAGGTGGCTCCCAAGGTCTGTTTTTTTTTTTCCTTCTTGCAATGGGCCATTTTGATTGGCCCATCACCCAAAAAAAAGAAAAAACAAAACAAAACAAAACAAACTGAAACTTGGGAGGGTCCCAAAAATAGCAGTTTCCATGTGAGGAGGGATTGCCTCCCCTTCGAGGAGGGGGGAACTTTTGAGTACAGGATACAGGATAAAGTGAGGTGCTATTGGGAACGCCACTGGGGAACACATTGAAAACTTGGGGAACCTAATCATGAACACATTGGACCTATCATTGTGAACATATGGCAAACGATTGGGAACATGGTGGGAACACAAGAATAATCTATCTATGAAGGAAGGTAGTTTGTTTTTTTGTTATGAGATCCACCGAGCCGGGATGCTTCAGATCGTGGTGTTCTTTGGTGTCTTTCGAAAAAGCTCTCAACAAGGAGGGATGCATGTGCTTGGTTCCATGGTGTTGGTGTTCTTGGTGTCTTTGGAAAGCTCTCAACAAGGAGGGGTGCATGGGCTTGGTTCCATGGTGTTTGGACTTGTGGTGCAAAAGTTCTTGAATATTGAATAAATTTTTCACTATAAAATAAATTAAATCATAAAATTTCGGATGAATTGGAATGTGCCTTTGGTGTTGTTGGAAAGATCTTGATGAGCGGGATTTAATGGAATTTATTTGGCAATATTTGCATTCAAAATGTGGGAGATATTGATTTTTAAATAGTTTTTGCTGCTGAAAATTCAAATAAATTCCAAAAAATCAGGTTTTGGAAGGAAAAATCAGTTGAGGACGAGTGCACACTTGGGCCAATTGGACACGCCACACTAGTAAAAATATAACCTCACTTGTTCCCCAAAGGTGCATGCGGCCTCGCTCGTTGGCTGCAAGAAATGTCTTCCCTATGTTCTTTGTCATTTTTGGCCTAGGCTAATGGCAAGCGCAACAAAAAAAACCAAAAATAATAATCTAACACGCACCCCACCCAGCACTCACAACTGAAATGCCACTTGTTTCAAAGGTAATGTACCAAGTAGCCTATATGTAATAAATCAATGGTGATCTCTTGCTTTTCAAAGCAAAAGAAAAGCAAGTGTATTCTAATTTGAGGGGAGGGGGGGGGGATGGAGTTTTAAAGAGGGGAAGTGGGGTACCAAAACTTTGGGCTAATAATAATAATAATTAGAGTGGTTTGTCCCTTTCCCCTAGTAAGTGTGTTGGGTGTTCATGAGAGGCAAGTAATTTGGCATGCGTCCCTCGTGTCTCTCGTGACCTAAAGGACCCCATACCCTACCCTAGCCAGTTATTATTATGCAGGCTTTTCGAGGTAGGGTAAAAGCCCACCCCTAAACCCTACCCCCCCTCCCCCCCCCCCCAACACCCTCCCCCAAAATAATGGAAGGAAGAATATTATCTAGATAAGGTGTTTTTTTAAGCGCATTTCCCTAAGGTTAGTTTCATCATTAAATAATCCTCAAAATAATGAAATGAAAATTTTGTGAAAATATGAAGTAGTTGACATGTTGAGAAAATCATCATAATTTTATTATCATAGATAGACTACACTCTGAATAATTTCACTACTCATGTGATAATATATCATAATAGATCATGGAAAATTGAATAATTTTTCAATTTTCTAAACGAATTAATTCTTTTGTTTTGTCAATGTGGAAACTGACCCTAGGCTATGGTATGCTCCCCATAATCTATTCTTCGATTACACTAAAAAAAAAAATTAGTGCAAATCTTTACAATGTAATAAGAAATTGGTAAAAAAAATTCTTTTTTTTTTTTTCTTTTTTCTAACGTCGATGTGGAAGGCACCTTATGTGTAAGGTTCCTCATTTTGAAGCCTCATTATCCATTCATAAGCAACTTTTTTTTCTTTCTCTCACAAATCACAATTGTTTGAAATTTTATTAGATCTTTACCTTGGGTAAGGACCTCAAAAGGGCGAGGGGGGGGGGGGGGGGTTCTAGGGATGAGGTCCCAACCAATGTGGGGTGGGTACGAGGTATGGATAGAAAAACATATTAGTTATTTGCAAGGGTATGTGTATATATGTTAGGTAGAGGTGAACTTGGAAATGATTTGAGACGTAAATCTTACCTAATTGTTATAAAATTCATAGACCTCTTTCACCTTCACGCTCGGCACATACAAATTTTTCATAATGATAACTATAGCCGACCCTTGAAAAAATGCATGACCCAATATTTGTGTAATAACTAGATCACCGTCGAAACTATACATACCTAATAAAGTACAAAGGTTGGTTTTTTGTGCCAACAATGGGCTTAAACCCGATTAATATTAAGTGGGGTATGAGTTTAAGGTTTTAGTTTTTAAGTTTAAGGTTTGAGGATGAGAAACGATAAACACTTGACAACTTCAATAGTCAAGAAGCAGCCCCTCTTTTCAATTAGGCAATTATGTTTCTAAATGTTGGATGCATCGTTGGTGATTGTCACATCAATGAACACAGGCAATGATGCTCAACAACGTTGTTGGCAATTGGTGACAAAAGATCAATGTTGTCTAGTTCATCTTGTTACAAACTGCAAACAACATTTCAAGAAAATGAGAGTGAGTAAACAAAAAACATAAATCTCAAGCTTTTGTTATGAGGTTTAAGGTTGAGATGACTTATCAAGTCTAAGCTTATTCTAAAGTTTTTTTCTTTTAAGGTTACTAACATAGTAGTTTAATTTGTTTCATGTTGCCTTCTTCAAGTCTTTTCCAAGTTAATTTTTCATTTTCGAGCATTTTTCATCAAATGCCTTAATTTAAATCCGAATCTTGATTTTGAATTTGTGTGTTGTGTTGTTCATTTGCTATGGAGTTTGATTCTTAATTCATATGTTATGTGTTCATCTATTCTAAAGCTTGATTCTCGAACAAACTTCAAGTTCAACAATGTTTGTGTGTTGTGTGTTTGTCTACTTCATCAATTGTTGTGTATTATGAGTTGCAGCTTGATTTTCAAACAAGCTTCAAGTACAATATTTTTTGCGTGTTATGTGTTTGTCTACTTTGTCAATTGTTGCAAAAGATATAGTTTGATTCTTGAGTGAACTTCAAATTCAATGTTATTTATGTGTTGTGTGTCCATTTGTTTCATCAATTGTTGTGGAAGTTGTAACAAGTTCATTAAGCGAATCAAGTGGAAATTATAGGCTACAACAAGTTCATTAGGACTTCAAGTTTTTAAAAAGTTTTTTTGTTTGCCCTTAAACCCTAAACCTTATGTTTTGAGTTTCGACTTTTAATGTTGGGCTTTCTTTTTGAAGCTTGATTCTCAACAAGTTTCTAATTTCACCTTTTCTTGAGCTCAATTCTCAAGTAAGCTCATCATTGGGCGGTATCCTATAGCACATTCACTAACACGTCTTTTTTTTTGTTTCCCTAAACCTTGCACCTTCCAAACATTCAAATTATCTTGTTTTGTGCTTCTGATTATCTTCCTAGCTTCTTTGTTTACATCACGGAATCTTCAAATGATCTTATTACAAATGTTGTTTTCAATCTTTCACACATTGTTTTTGCAAGTTTTGTTAACAACAACATGGAAGGTGAAACTACTGATGTTATAAAGCATGCAATTAAAAAACATCTTATTTTATAAATGTAATTGAAGCAAACATTGTGTGGCATGGAAATCACACAACTACAACTCAGTCACTTGGGCTTTTTATCATGTGAAAAATAACTAACCTATTGATTTTACCCAAAACCAAATCATGTGTTGTATTGTTTGTCACCACCAAATAGTCAGTTGTAAAATCCTAGCCCTACGCACTAAAAGTCGGAAAAGGTTCATAGCTTATCACAAATCCAATGGCATAATTGTCATGAAGATTCACATTGAAGTGGAACATAACAACTTATTGAAGAGGCATGTGGAAAAATAAATAAATAACCCAGACCTGCACTTCAACATCAACTAGCCACTAAATATCCATCTATTACCCCGAATATAATTTCTAGATTATTTTCATTCACAAACCAATTTAGAAAAGATAATGATACACATGTTGGATTCTTGGAAGTTGTAATGTTATATGTCGTTAAAGGCTTTTTGCCCATGAAAACAATTGAATCTATTTGGTTGCATCTTATGGCTTACATGTTATGCCCAAGAGTGGTCTTTCATCAAAAAAAGTTTTTGTGGAAAAGATTATATTAGCTTTGGTGGAAACGACTTTGGTTACATATGTGCAACATGCACTGGGTAACTACATGTCTACCACATGCACTTTGATTTGTGGATGTCCGTAGGAACACATGATGTGTTTATTATGGTTGTCAACTTGTTAATTTTTTGTTTAGCAATTGGGAGTTTAAACATGTGAACAATTAGCTTATTTGAAGCCATTAACCAACAATGTAACCATGGTTCCCAAATTACGATGGTTTGTTAATGTTTTCCTTCATTGATAAGATTTTTGCATATGTGAATAACAAGGTTAATTTGTAATATTGTGCAACAACTCTTACTTTTGTGGTGTCGTGTAAGACTTCGGGCATGCTAAAGCCATTTCATGGTTCTTGCCTTAGACATGCCTTATCCAAGGTTTGCCAATATGCATCAACAAATGAAAAAATGGCTTAGGAACTAGCTATTTTATCTATAAAAAGTGCACAAACTGATATCCAAAAATGTATCACTTGGTCGAAAAAATCAAAGGAAGGGAAAGCAAGCTTGGGAATAAGCATGCATAGATTTTAAATTGAAACCGAAAAAATTAAACACACTTGTGAAGACCATGCATGCTTCTTGCCCTTTTTTTTTTACGCTTTTTGTTCAATTTCTTTATTTATTTATTTATTTATTTATTTTATTATTATTATTTGGGTTCTTTCTATTTTATTTTTTGCTTTTGTGTTTTTGTTGAATTTTTAGCAAAGGCTTTTATGTTTTTTTTTCATTACTTGAAAGTTTGTAAACCAAATCTTGCTCTTCCAATATGCATTAACCTTCTGAAGTGTTATTTCCTTATGTTAAGGTAGACAAATAATGACTTTACAAAGCCACATACTTTCTCCGGGGATTTGGGTAATTTGTGAAGCTATTGTGAATGTTTTGAATCCTATTATGACTAGTTGTGTTCTAAGCTAAAGTTGGGGGCATCAGGTTTTTGGAGACACCCTATAATACATCATTTATACATATTGCGAGCTTTGCCAAGACCTTGCATTTGTGATTGTTTCTCGTAGCTTGGTAAACCTAGAAGAATTGGAAATGGTTGTTCATTGCATGAAACAATAGGTGTTGGATGTCCTAGACCCTTTCCTTTCTTTTTTACATGAAGTTACAAAAAAAAAGGTCACAATATTTTTGCATTAATGTTAGATCCCAAATTTAATCCATGCATCCTATGAACATTTATATGGGCTAAATGCAACAATTATGGTTGTTACACATGATGAACATGTGTTGTTGCCTTAGCTGATGGAGGTCTACAAGTCATCACTGCCATTTGTTGAAAAACCTCAAGCATCTTGAATCCCCAAATGGTGGCAATCTTGGAAATTTATTTCGCACCATTAACACCATTGTAGACACATGGACAAAGATTGTTGGAAAAAAACTTTATGGCTATCGTCAATATCCAATTAATGTAAACACTTGAAAACATAGTTATGACATTCTTGGTGTGGGAATGTTATGGAAGCCCAAAAAAGCACGAAAATTCGTTAAAATTCGCGCCGAAGAATGTTTTGACAAGGTGCTAAATGAAGAATTTTAAAGAATTTTAATGTGCAAAATGAAGAATGTCATCACTAGGCTTGAAAATGTGCCTTGACTTGGTGGTGGATTGAAAAACATGAGTTTCCAATAATTATTAACTTGGCAAGATAGATTTGGGCATCCCAATTAACCATATTGAAGTCAAGCCTATATTTTTTTTAGTACTGAAATGCTAACCAACAATATTAAAAACAACCCAAGTTCAAGATTGAACGTATTGGAAATACATGTGTGCCAACAACACAATTTCCAAATGATTTTGGAAATGTTTTAAAAGTTCATTTACAATATTCATACAAGCCCAGAGACACTTTTCATATGGAACTATTACAAACATTATAAATTCATTTCCATATATATCTATAATGTGTATATTTGGAAATTGTAGAAACCATAATTGTGGAAGTTTTAGGAAAGGTCTAGTTGGTGGAAGGTTTTAAGAACTCAAGGTGAACTTTTAGGAGGTTCTATGTGATAATATAAATAAAAAGTCTTGAGGGCATCACTTCTCAAATTTGCCAATGCAAGTTGTGACCCATGTAATATACTTCTATCTCAAATCTAGATTTGTATCATGTTTTGTTCCATCAATAAAGTCTCATGGTTCTTTTTCATTGCCAAGTGTTTAGTTTCCTAAGTTCATATCATTATATTCTTGAATCTCTATCTTGTCCATGATAAAAACTCAAATAATTCAAAGATAAGTGATGTCATAAATGACATCCACTGATGCCAATATGAATTATTGAAACATTGTTAGGAAGATTAAATTTATAATTTATTTCATATCATTATTTATTTAGTTTAAGTTTTTTTCATGGAAAAAATCATTCATCAATTACCAACTTTCATCTATCACCATCCATTATCCCTTTAAGGATGAGAGTCATCATCATAATCCCTTTTTTGGGGTCTATAATGCATATTTCAATTAATAATATTGGAAGGTTATTTGGATGGTGGGTCATAAGAAAATCCATGGAAGTTTCCATGCCCCAACCACTTAAATTCATGTAGTGCAACCCAATGTTTTTTTATTAACACAATTTTTTGAGTTATAAATGTTACATTAGAGTCTTATTCACATTGTTCCATGGTTCAAGATTTTTCTTGTTATGAATGAAATCATATTTAAGTGCATACTTGTGTTGTAGTTTATGTTTTGGCATATGGTTGGTATTATGCATAGACCTATTTTGTAATAATTTGTCATAACTCAAATTGTGCATATTTATCATTAATGTATTTGTGACAACATAACATATAAGATCAACATTGGAAAATTTGAAAGGAAAATTGCAAAAAAATTATCCATCAAACCATGATGAAAATCATCAAGAAATTGTATTTGACATTTCCCTGGAAAAGAAAAAATCATTCAATTTTTCTTTTGTTCTTTCATAACTTAAATAATCAATAAATAATGAACACACCAATGAATGCAATATGGCTAGAGTGAGGACCCAAATGTTCAAATCACCATGAGTTTTATCAAGGACATCTAATTCTCCATGTAATCTATGTAACCTATATAAAACATGTGTTCTTTTATTTTAAATGCAATGGTTTTGCACACTATATTGATTATATTTCAAATTTGTGCCTTGAAATATAATTGATTGTATGTATAAATACTAGGAACTATATTCATGTAAGCAAAATGTAGCACATCCTTGTTTCTTAACACCTTGTCTCAAAATTCCAACATTTTCATGAGTAAGGTTACATTTACAAATTTAAATCTGAGTTTTTGGCCCATTACAATCTAGTGGTGGATGTTGTTTCATTCTCACACCATTGATACTATGTAAAATAATGTAAAATTATGGTTTTCCTATTTTAAGTGGGGAATAGGGTTGTGCATGACACATCATGTCAATATGGATGTGTCACATTAGTATTGGAATTCATAGGAATACATATAATATGTGATAACAAAAAACATATTTGAACTATTTTATTTTATCATATATTGAGTTGGCATTTTATAATATAATGTACAAATATAGTTTAAAATTTTTTATACAAGTGACTACAAAATATATAAATTTGAAATAAGCTTGAACATGCAACCATAAAAAAAATGAATCACAAAGCTTTAACAAAAGAAAGCCTAACTTAACATGTGATTTAACTATGTTTTGTTTTTAAATATTTTTCCAAGATCATTGTGGTAACCCAATGGATAAAAATGGTTACCTTGACAGATGCATAATATAACATAATAGGCTCCCCAAAAAAAATCTGATTTGCCCTTTTGAGGATCAATTTTTCTTTTAACATTAATTGCATGTATGGTAAGATGAATCATGATACGTATCCAAATTATTATAAAAACCTAGGCCAAAAATGATGATGAACAAAGTTATAAATGAAAATTCTACTTGAGCCATTAGGTGAAGTAGCATGCACCCAAGATGCACCCAATAATGTGCACCAAAAAAAATCCAATAACATAAAAATTTGTCCCATATCCTTCACCCAAAAGTATGATTGTTTTTGTATATATAGGTGAGCTAAAGGGAAACACTTTTACAATACCATATTGGTAGTAAAAACTTATATTTGGAGAGTATAAAATTTTTCTTTCTGTTTTTTGTGGAGGGGCAATCAAAGTAGCTCATTGCTAAAAAAACATTGAGCTTTGGGATGCACTCACAATCAATTGATATGGATTGCAAATAGGTATATTCATTAAGGGTATATATACCTTTATATTAACTTGCTGCAAAACATTTACACCACATCATGTAAGTGTATTTGCTAATCGCTTACACTATTGTTATGTAAGTGTGATTTACGCTAATTACATGGTTTTTACATGCCTTATGGTTATTCACATTTACATGTAGAACATTGGTGCAAACATTGACAATTGATAGGTGTGCGGTCAAACATTTTTGTGTGATTGCATGTTTGGGTAGAATAAAAAGTTGTCACAACATGCATCCTTTTAATCAATGCAATTTCATAATTTAAAGTTGAATTTGGATATGTTTGGGCTTTGATATAAAGAATCAAAGTTGTGCCCTTAAACACTAAATGAAATTTGTGATTGTCATAGTTATGTAAAATCCTATTTGTAAGGTTCAAATTAGAGTGGGGCAAATATAAAAAATGGCACCAAACCCCCTTGGGTATGGGGATGGGTTTGAAAGTTGATAATCTTAGTATTAAAAAAATCAAATATCTAGTTATTATATGTGACCCTTAAAAGGCAACAATCATGGGAATATGAAAAAATTGAAAAAAAAAGGGTCACAAATTTTGTTTTTAAACATTATTTTTCATATTCAGAAATGAAAATTGAATATTTATTTTAGGCCATGTCAATATTATAAATTACATCAATCATCAATTATTGGGAACACATAATAATCAACCCCAACTAGGTTAGAAATGATTCACCAAGTTTCCACCCCACAACTAGACATGAATATTCAATACCCAGAAGAGACTCCATGTTAGATAACTATTTATGTAAGTAGGTAAGCATCATAAGTAAGTTAATAAGGAGCATGGTACACAAGTGGTTTTCAATGCCATAAATAAATGTGCATTTATCCATGTGAAGAAATAACCCAATAATGAAAAATGATTATTTTTTCACTTTTTTTTTTTTATAATGGAAACATAGGTCTTTATAATGAGATGGGTAAATTGGGCCAACATATTTGTACCTTACATATGTTTTCTCCACTAATTATAAATATTTTGATGCCATGCCACCATTCTTCAACATCATGTTCCATAGATTTTCCATGCATATTATAATTCTTGAAAGTGTGATACACAATGTAGAAGTGCATTCCGTCACTATTAATAAACAATTTGAAATTATATGGATTGATAATTTGGTTGGAAAATATATTACAAGAAATTTTTTATTGGAATAAAATTTGACTATGAATCCAAAATTTATTGCAAAGATTTCTCCTAGTAACAATCCCAACATGATAGTTCATTATGTTAAGTATTGAACAATGTCATATTTCATAATAAAAATTCAAAAAAATGTTGATGAAAATGGGTTTAATAAACTCAAGTTACAACTCAAATTGTTCTATTTCTCATTTGGAGATCTAGCCATAACCACTTTCACACTTATTCTAGGCTATAGTTTTAATTTGAATCATTGTTGATGTTTTATAATAGTAATTTTATTTATTTATACTATTGGGTAATGCATGAAAATCTTAACATATGTGAAAGCTCTTTCCCATTTTAGAAACCTTACAAGGAAAAGAAAATATTTTGAACATTTCATTGAAAGTTGATGAAATATTCATTTCATATTTAGTTCATTGCTTGCCAAAGTTTGGGGTTTTCCAAATTTCTTAAGGCCCTTTTCATTTTCAAAAATTGAAAATAGTTCCACCAATTTCCATGTGAATTCCATAGCTAAAATCAATAATTACAAGGCCCTCTAAAATTGGAATTTGAATAAGCAAAAAAGAAGAAGCAATTATTTCATTTTCTTCCCTTTCCAAAATTGCATAAAAATTGGACATGACATGAACACCCATTGAAACTTTGAGCCATGCATATGGGCTTTTAATTGGGATATGGAGCTTGCAACAAAAATTTATTAGTAATTAAACCAAATTGTTACAAGCATGTATTATTTCTATTGTATCGTGTTCGAACTTTTAAAGTTTCATAAACTAAATAAATGTTGCATGTCTATTTGTTTTTGTTGTTTGTACCTACCTATTCCAAGTCTAATTAACATATACATTTTCACCAATATGAAGTCTTTTCATGTCCATGGTATTTATGTTATGAAATCTTCAAATTTGTGTTTGTGTTTTTTATGTGGGAATTGAAAAAAAATTGAACGTGATCATAAAAATTGAAACACCAATTGAATATGGTCAGAAAGAATTCAAACTTCAAAAATTCAATAGATTAAAAAAAAACTCCATTTTATGACTTGTTTTAGGGAATTAAAAATGTCATTTACATTTCCAAAATAATTGTAAACAACATTTTTGGTTGTTTAAGACAAGTTGCAAAATGGGGTTTTTCTTCTAGTGATATGATCACAAGGAATTGAAATATTAATTTAATGAAAATTTGAGACAATAATAATTCAATATGGTCATGATGAATCAAAAATTCATTTTGCGAGAAATTGAAACAACAGTAATTCAATATGATCAGGAAATTTGAAATAACAATTCAATGTGAAAATCAAAAAATCAATTCAACAAAAATTGAAACATCAATTCAATATGCTCATTAGAAATGAAAACAAGTCAATATGGTGATAAAAGAAAGTGAAACAACAAAGAAAATAATGGGTATAAACTTGATCAAACATTTGGAATCGTCTTACTTACAGACAATGCATTTTTTCCCTTTTAAAATTATAACATTCTTGAGAACCACAACCATGCCAACTGGTATTGTTAAATATTGTGATTGCCAAATAAATTTATAGTCATGTATTACATTGACTAGTTGATTCAACAATCATGCTAGACTAGTATATGCCTATCCATGAACAAATAACTACTTATTTCTCCTAGTGTTTTTAACCAAACAAAAAAACATTCGGTCAAACTACAACATGGCTTTCAATTGCTTTTCATAACAATCTTGAGAGGACTTTTGTCATCAAACTTGATGCCTTACTATCACTCGACACTAATCTTGTCTTATTCCCACCTCTAAGTTGCCCATTGCTTAGCATGTATCAACATTTTCAAGTGTGTACCAAATAAGATGTCATGATTGTTGTACATACAAAATGATTTTTTATTAGGTTTCAAATGGGTATAAGAAAGTTAAATTTTTTAATGAAATACAACACAAGGTGAATTATAATGTTACAAACTTAATTTTCAATTTTTTTTTCAAGTTATGGTTATCATGAGATGTTATAAAGGACATTATTAAAAGGAAAAATAACATCCATCACAAGGGTTTGAGGAATATTTTTAAATAAATAAGTAATTATATATATATTCCTTTTCAATTTCATATATATGTGATTGATTCATTTGAATAAACGAATGCAAAGAAAAATTAATTCTGATTTTTTATTTTAGATATTTAAATTATGATTTCAAATAATCAAATTTATTAATGGATTGTTGAATTCAGTCTTGAATGGTACAACTTAGTGTGAAATCACGTGTATTCATGTTTGTAACTTTTGGATTTACATAAAACATTATGTCCTTTTCAACACCTTCATTTTCACCTTCTCATTTCTTAATATTTTCATTTACATTTGTGAAATTTTTATAAACAAATAACATAATGAACCTTGAATGTTGAGTTGGTTAACCCTTGAAATAGAACACAACTAATTGTCACACATTTAACCTTTTTTGAAAATCCATTACTTTTGTTTTGACAAGGTGTTAACAAGCACCAACCACTTGATGATAATACTTAGACATTCAAAATAAACATTTAATAAACAATCACAATTTTATGGTTACGTTGTGACTTGATTTATCATTCATTTTGTTATTGCAACATTGCTTTTGAAAATATTTAAAGCTTGATGAACTTTAAATTATAATGTTGTTGAAGATTATGGAAAATGAATGATGTTTTCCTTTTTTAATTTTCAAATACAAATTGACCACTTTTGACGCACCTCCAAACTCTTCGATAAATTCAACTACGAGTCCAAATATGAAAACAACAGAAGGATAAAGAGTAAGGGTGACATTCCCTGGCTTGTAACACTTTAGGGGTAGAGGGTTGTGCTAGAGCTCCAAGATGAGGATTAGGATGAGTGACAAACAAATCAATCATTCACATGGACCTACCCAAACCAAACAACAAATTGGTTAGTGCGTAGCTGAAACATTTTTGGTGCATAGACAAACCATGGGCAAACATGGACTCATAAGACTCACCATGACTTGGACTTGGGAGAAGCCACCACCTTCCCCTTATAGTATTTTTTGTGCTTAGCCACGAGGCCAGCATCCAAATGTCATTTTGTCCTAGGACTCCCAAGTGGGGAGTCCCAAAATTCCCAAAATTGAGGCTCTCGTGACTTTGGAAGCCCATAACTTTTTGTGCTGACCTTCGATTGAGGTGAGGTTTAAAACGAAGTTTTAGCCCTTGTCAAGAGCTTAATATGTGGCATGCCACTTGCACGCAACTAAATTAGAGAGATTCCAGACTTTTAGTGGTTAAGAGTCAAATTGACAGTTTGACTCTTGACCCTTTTTGGTCATAAGTTGTGATTTAAGTACCCAAATGGGTCATGCAAGCCCATTTTAGACATCTATGTTCCAAGATATTTCACATGGTATAAGGAACTTTTCAATCCCATAAGTTTTGACCTTGCAATCGCCCTATGAAAGTTTGAGATTCCATCGAAAATCCATTGAGAGTCCAATTCCCAAAGTGAGAAATCATTTGGGAGTGTGGGGGTTCATTCCTTCACACTTCCCTACACTCCCGGGAGTATGAAATGTGACTCATGGGTTTCATTTTTGGTTTGCACCTTTGTAAACCCTTGTTTTGGTTGTGAGCCCAAGGTTAGGGTTGTGACAACTCTTCTATGAACCTTGTTGTTCACATGCATTATCAACTGCGGCCCTTTTGGTAGCTCAGAAATGCGCATGCATCATTTTGAGATTGCTTGTTTCTTTTAGTTTATGCAATTCTATGAAGTGCAGACAACATTGTCTATCATATTGTCAACCAACGGCCTTGTCCCTATGGCCCTACAGTCCAACCACATCGGGGTCATGATTATATTTTGCAAACATTCTTGTAGAGGATTCCATCAAGGACTAATAAAATGTTCCAAGGGTGCACTTGGATGTTGATGCTTGAATGCATTAGGAAGTATGACCTTTGCTTTGAAATTAGACAATCTATGATTTTAAGTATAAGTTGTCGGCACATATTTGGTTAAATATAATTTATTTGTGTTAGTACAATTGGGTTATAATGGGTAAAATCTTTATAGATCAAGGTTCAATCTCCCCCCCCTTGGTAGCACTTTAATAATCCAAAAGTAACGTAAGAAAATATATAAATATTCACAAGTCAAAAGAATTAATTAATATCAAAACTACAATTTTGAATTTAATCTTATTGATGTTTGTATCATGCCTTGGTGTAGGCATGATATGAACTTCATAAGCATACAAGATATACTTAAAATTGAGGCTTACTATTATCATGACATTCATTTAAGGGTGCAAAACATGTAGCGGGTATCCAAGTGAACATTACACTTACACATACATTAAACAAGAGAATGAAGATGAACCCATGAAAATATAGTGTAACAACTTTTGAAGTGAGGCCTTCTTGAAATGGGTTTAGGGTTTAAGGTTTGGTGGAGTGGACATGTGCTTATTTCAAGAATGCCTTGATTCGAATGTGCTACCTTTGCATTAAACATTGGCAAGATTTTCTTTCGTTATTTATTTTCTTAGAGGTATCATGGGAAAAAGAAGAAGAGATGAGACGTTTTTGAAAAGCGAAATGCTTGCCAAAGCAAGTGGTTTGTTTTTGGAAACGATTCACTATTTGTGAGGGATAGAATTTGCTTGATAATGTGCCCTCCAAACACAATACAAAAAATTATGTTGATGATTTATGGATTTGAAGCTAGTTGGTATTGGAAAGGATTTCCTTGTCATAAATATGTTTACATGTAAGGTAAATAAGAGGCCTATGATGAAATGGTAGTCAAATCCGACCCCACTTTCTCACACTTATCATAAGTTGATATACGAAATATGTTTAGGCTTATGATAAGGTTCACCTTATGCTTTATGTGGGTGAGGCCAATGGGCAAGGACCTTAGACGTATAGTAGCCATAAGATCCCTCCCGCTCCTAAATAGTAGGTGTAGGATCATATCCAAATCTTCTTGGATGTAAAATGCACTCCAACTAAGGTAAGAAATTTCTCCAAGTGCTCACCTTGCGATCGAGGAAAATGGGAACGAAAGAAGACGGGGAATGTCCGGCACGGGTATCAAATGCTGCGAGCAGGTTATAAGTTATAACCTGTGATTCAATTAGACAGTTAATGTTAAGCTAAACAGTTTAGTAAGTAGTAAGTACCTAGTAGGTCCCGGAATCATTTTGCACGTCCTGAACCACTGAGGTGATGATCGAGAGTGCGAGGACACGGATAGGATGACGTGGGGTCCAGTGAATGGCTGAGATCCACAACTCAGATGATTCGGAACCTCGATTGGCCCGCGGATTGGCCAAGCCCACTGGGTCCCGCACTGTGAGCGGCGAATGGACGTCACGAAAGCTACGACTTAAGAAAAAAAACGCCTCTCTATTGGCTGATTCCGAATGGAAAGTTGTGGACCTAACACGTGGAAGATTTCTAATGGTCCCTACAATCTGCTTGCAGATTACTACCTACTGACTGAATGACGAGACGCGGATTTACTACTTCTCACCTTAACTTTCTACTCTGGGGGGGCGAAAGTAAGAAAAAAATTTACATTTTACTGCCACTAGTTAATAAAAGTCCCCAACAAGGCTACGTAACAATTTTTACATATTACTGTTACTAGTTATAGTAAAACGCACAACAATTTTTACATTTTACTGTTACTATTTATAGTAATCCCACAACAATTTTACAAGTTACTTTCTCTAGTTAGTAAACGTCCAACAGGTTTTACATTTTTACTGTCACTAGTTAAACTTACTAGTAAGACGATGGCGATCTCTCTCTCCTTCTCTCTCTCGTGTTTGTGTGCGGGCGCGAGAGTTTGGCTCGTTTGCGGTGGTTTCTGTGGTGTTGTTTCTTGCGCTTGCGGTCCGCTCTTTTGCTGCGATAGCGCTTGATCGTCTTGCTTCTTTAGTTCCTGCAACCATATATGTCTTTTTCTTTTGGTCTTCTAGTTTCGATTGATGTTTTTTTTTGGTCGGCTTTGAGGACGTTGAGAATATATCGGTCGTTGTTTGCTTCCTCTCCGTTTTGCGCATTCAACAATTCCAGGGCGACAGTAGTAACGGCGATCGAGAGCAGGCGGCCGCCGCTGCTTTCGTATGTATGTGTGTGTTTTGGTTCTCACAGGATATGACTGAGTGTGGAGAGTTTTCATTTCTGTTGACGTTGTGAGGAGGTGGGAGGAGTAAGAGGAGGAGGAAGTGACGGCGGAGAGCTAGCGTCGGAATTTTCCGATTTTTTGTATCTTTTGCAGCAGCAGTTGGGCCTGATGCGAACGGCATCAGCGCATGTGGTGAGTCGCTCGTGTTTATCGCGACCGCCGTCGCCTTTTTGTATTCCTTTACCGTAAGTTAATTCTTCCAGAAGACGTTGTTCCTACTGCTTGATGCGCTCTGAGAGCAGAAGAAGACGTAGCTGTTGGCCGATGCCTTTAGGTTTCAGATTCTTTTAGTTGTCGAGCACTGTGCTAGCGAGCGGGGTGCATGTCAAAAGCATCTAGAGGCCGGAAAGGAAACCAAAGACGAAGGGGAGGGGGATCGACTTACAGGGAGAGGAGAAAGATGGGACATAGAGAGAGGTAGGGTAGCGAGGCTGATGAGTCGGGGCGATCAAGGCGGCTGCTGCTGTATCGCAATGTACACAGGTACTCCCACATTTGCGTCCAAGACCGAGCATATTATGTCAAGGTACCGTCCCATCGCACCGAAGCCGCTCGCTCCCAAGCCCCCCGAGGGCGGCACTAGTACAACAGACCCGTCAGATCCGCAGACTTCTTCCTCGCTCTCCTTGGACAAGGGCTCCAGCAAAGGAGGAGGAGCAGGGGGGAGCCGGAGATCGCGCAAACGGCCGCAGCAGCAGACAGATTCCTCGACATCAGCATCGACAATCAACGCGAAGAAATCTTCCATCATCCCCAGTGAGAATAAGGGCCGTAGTAGTGGTGCAGCAGCAGCAGGAAGTAGATCCAGCTGCAAGACGACGACGACGACGACAACGCCAGGGGGAACAACACCCAGGTCTAAACGAAGAGAACCTAGTCCTTCTCCTCATCCCCACAACAACGTCGTCTGCAAGGAGGTCGCGGTCGGACTGACGCCAATTCTGAGTGAGAGCGTGGCGCCCGTCTTTGGCCCTGGCGGCCTGCAGAGATTCAACGAAAGCTCGGACCGCAGCAGCCGGCAATCGTCCTTATTCGCTACTAGATCGCTCGTCAACAACAACAACAATGAGAGCAGCAAAAGCTACGGAGTCGCAGCGAGGGATAACAGTTCGGTGAAGCTTGGCTTCCCTGGAGGCAGCAGCAGCAGTTGGAACGCTGTAGCAGCACCGAGCCTCCTTTTGCAGCAGGAGATGATGCCCTTGCGAGAAACAGAGGATGCGGCTTTCATGGAGCGAGCGGCGGCTGCAAACTCGCCAGTTTTCTTGGGAGAGGTAAGTGGGAGCGGGATGTCGAATCAGCGGTTTGTTGGTTTCTCAGGGCTGAGCTTTGCAGGGGAGATACTCAAGGGGTCTCTACCGGCAGCAGTAGCAGGACCAGCGCAAGGAACAACAATGCCTGCTGAGCCAGGGATGATGCAGCAGCAGGAAAATCATCAGTCATCGCTTCCTTCCAGAGACACCGGTGGTCGCAGCACGGTAGTGATCAAGTCCAATGAGTCCTCTCTCAGAGGTGGTGGTGGTGCTTTCATGCCTCTGCCATATGCTTCTGCCTCTTACGGTGCTGAGAGTGAGGTCTGCTCAGGTGAAGATGTTGCAGAGAGCAGGAGGACAGTGACAAATCTTGTTACCCTCTCTTTGCTACCAGATGCTCCGATACATCCGGAAGGGCCCTCATCACCATCTGACTCCTCCTTTCCTAGTCCTTCTTCACATGCCAAGTCCAAATCTTGCTTTCCATCCTCTCACAGGTATGGTGGTTCCAGTGTGGATTGGAATGTTGAGGGCGAAAGGAACCACCACCATCCTGCCGCTGCTGTTGCGGATACCAATCTGACCATGTTCAGTAGAGGAGAGTGGCTGGTGGATCAGGAAGAAGAATGCAGGGATTCAACCACAGGTGGTGGCAACAAAGAGCTTACAAACCTTAGGAGGAAATCTGATAGCATGTTCTTGACAGACAATTGTATCAGGCCTGTGGCTGCTAGGGACTTTGTGGAGCAGGTGAGCAGTGGTCGGAGGACTCAAACTCCTTCTCCTCCTCCTCATGCCATAATACAACACTTGCCAGTGGCAGGAGCAGTAGCAGGGAGTGACAGGCAGCAGCAGGCTCTTAATGAACCAGTGGTGGACTCGTACTATCTGGATCATGTGTATGCAACCTCGTCTGATGCTGTGATGCTCACAGATGAACAAAACAGGATTCTGTGGTCCAATTCTGCATTCCAGAGAGCAGCTACTGAGAAAACAAGTGGCAAGATGCAGGTGAGTTTGGTCTTAAGAACCCTCTCACCCACCCACCTGCTCTCATTCCCTCGTTCTTAGAGAGAGCATGAACATTCTCTTGCATTCTCTCTGTGCCCAAGCATTCTCTCTGTGCAGGCCTGTGTTCCCTTTCTGTTTCTCTTTACACATGAGGAAAATAACTCCTCTCCCTTCTGTACCGGATCTAGAGTCCAAAGGTTGCATGAGTTTCTGCTATTGAAGGGCTTCCATTGTTTTGCCACTTTGCTGCTGTTCCAAAGCCATTTCCTTTTCCTGTATCTTCTACCACTGGAAATGGCTCTACACTTAATTGACCTACTGGTTCTGGCTTCACCAGTCATAACATCACAGGGCCAATACTATAGTGAATGTAGTTCTGGTTTCTTTGATGGGTACTTGCAGAGGGATACAGAAAAAAGTGGTGCTTATGTACAGAGTGCATGAGTTCAGCTGAGAGGCACTTTCATATTCACATCCAAATCTGAAACTGTCTCCATTGTGGAAGAGAGAGGAACCTTGACATTCCTTTCAAAGTCTCCTCTTGTGAGCTGTCAAGGACGTTCCTGGTCATGAAGACTCTAATGGACTCTGTCTGTGCTTTTCCCTGGTGCAGTCCGCAGGTCCACACATTGATCCACTGGGGATTCCAACTCAACTAGCAGTTCTGATGTTTCAGCCTCCATACCATGCTGCCAAGAGTAAGGCTGTGCTATGGGGTTTCTTGAAGAAATTCATATTCCAAGAGGTTGGTCCATGTTTTGCTGAGAGCAGACAGTTGGGAGAATGGAAATTGTCGCAAGCCCAGTCACATGAACATTCTTATGACTCAAGAACAGTTTCATTTGATGCGTCGACAGTTCCAAAGGACGGTGTTGTCTATGAAGGGGACCTCTCATTAGGTCTGTCACCCCACAAGGTTATTGCTCCACAACCTATCAAAGCTGTTGAGTCCATGATTTGTCTAGAGTGTATAACCAAGGTCAATCCACTGACGGCTCCCATGATGGGAACAGTGGAGGCTTTCCAGGATCAGCTTGAGAAGCTGCCGTTGCCAACCATAATCACTGATTTCAGACACAAAGTACAATGGGTTAACACAGCATACAAACATATGGTAGGACGGCCTGGATGTAGCTGGTTAAGCTCCATGGTTGGAGGGAGCAGGGAATCAGAAGCTTATTCAGAAAGTCAAATAGCTGGAAATGTCTCATTTATTTGTGCTGGTGAGCAACCCCCGGTGGATGCAGCTGAGTTTTCTTGTCAAGTTCGGATACAGTGGACGAAAAGTGGAGGGGAGAAGAGCTCACAAGTCTTCCCCACAGATGTGATAAGACTGGATGACAACAGCAGAGGTCCTTTGTTTGTTTGGAAATTTGATATCTTCAATGGCCATCCACCATTAAGAATTTGAGCATTGGGCAATCTCAGAGTTGCAAGCAGTAGCACTGGAAGGGGATTTGTTAGTAGACAAGTACTGGAAAGGACTTCTTCTACTTAAGAGCTGTCTTTGAGACTGTTCATGGGCAAGGAGGATGAAGTTTTGTAAACCATTAGCTACTTTTTTACTCTTGCTTTCTCACAGATGCCAATCCCTGTTTCAAAGGAAGTCAAAGCAGAGAGTGCAACAGAAACCATTCTTCAGAGATGCTTTCTCAGGGTTGGGACATCCTGAAGGATTGCTGGGAAGGCATGGAGCAGGCTGTTTTGCTTGGCTTGGGGAGCGCAGGCTCTTTCAAAGTCTGTGTGGACTATTATTGCAATATACACACACTCGAAGCTGTGAAGAGATGATATTAATTTGGGCTGTGCATTGCCACCACTCGTGTTTAGAAGAGAACCAAATTATAGTAAAGTGATTGTAAATACTTATCTCATCACAAGCTCTTTCTCAAATGGAGTTTGTCAGTCTTGTGGTGAGAGTTCTGAGCATTCAGGTTAAGCTGTTTTGTAAGTGGTTTGACTGTACCACTCTACCGTGCACTTTCTTTCAGTTTTTTGTTGGTGTATCTTTTACAGTGCATGAGGAAACGAGAGACCAATTTTGTGGGCACAGGGTAGGTAAATTAGTTTGCAAATTCTTCAAACAAAGGATGTTTGAGTCCAGTTATACTGACACAAACATGAACCTATCAACCTCCTCAAAATAGGTAAGACAGTAGCTAAAACTAGCTAACGAGGTAGGTAGGTAGGTTGCAATCTCAAGTATGTGAGGCATTTGCTACCTTCTGTCTGACAGTATAAAGGCACAAGGTAGCTAATACCTAGTAAAGGCTCAATGTAGCCAACACCTAGTCCATAATTACCTTCCACTTGATAATGTGATTTTGCTCTCTATAGCAATAGAGACAACAAGCTAGGAGGTTTTTTTTCTTTAGGTTTTTTCCCAGATGAAGGGAGATTATTCTCTGCTGAATTTGTCCAGTTCAAACTGTGATATGCTTTTCCAGCGATCAGCCCCCTAAGATCACAAATTTTGATAAAAGCTGAACTCCTTCAGTCTTCTCTCTCCTCTGCTTTGAGCCCATCAAATCCAACCATAAAGTTGAAGGTTTCCTCATAGAATGCACACCCTGAAAGAGCATATCACCTGGAATGCAAGGTGCAGATTTATGTATTAGACAAAGTCCATGCAAATCTTTGGAGTTGAAGAAGGAAATGAAGATGGGTAGTCAACAAGCATAGAGGCCATATAGATCAACTGCCACCCCAGGAGTCTCCCTGCACATCAACTGGTGCCATATGCTAATGAGCTTGATCAAGATCCATGGTAATAATGCGCAAGTCCCACATGGAGACAATTTGCAAATGCAAATACTGAATAATTCTCATACATGTGGAATACTGTTTTGCTCTTCCTTTTTGCCAGGTTCACACGTGTTATTTGTGACATACACTCTGTCAGATCGACATTATATTTGGTCTAGTCACCATCACATTTCACAAATGCTGAAAGTGCGTTTTGCCAAGTCACCAAGTCCACATCAGCTAGTCCTCAAGTCCATTTTGCCAAGTCACCAAGGCCACATCAGCGAGTCCTCAAGTCCATTTTGCCAAGTCACCTTATCCACATTAATATGAAGCACCTTGTGGCTACAAGAGGCCTCTTACACCTACTTGATGTCCCCAAACTTTGGAAAGGTATTGTGAATTTGTAACCAAGCAATCATGCAGTGGCAAAAACCATTCTCATTGATAATTCAGTGGTTTACTAGGACAAGTTAAGCACAAAAAATTTCTTGCACAAAACATTGATCAAGTTTCACATGATTTGTCTAAGCTATTTGACATTAGAGGGCATTTCAAGTTGTTGATTTATGAGTTGAAAGTGTGGTTGATTTGAACTTGGAAGTTGATGTCAACTTGGATTTTGCAAAATCCAAATCCAAGTTCATGATCCTCCTTGATCATGTGATTTATTTTTGCATCTCATTGATTGTCTTACTCTTGTATTACAACACTCAACGCAAGTTGTGGATCCATGTTGGCTACACTCCAATGGTAGAAAGTATCACATATGGAGAGGAGATGGAGGCAATGGTTAATAGTCCTATGGGGTTCCAAAGATAATTTAAATCATTCTTAAAAATCAAAGAAAATGATTCACATTTGAAAATAGCGAAAATGGGCATAACATCCTGAATTCAAGAACATATGGTGAATACAAATCTTGTAATAATTTGATTTTAATTGGATAGGAAGTTAGACACTTACAAAAGATTTAAATATTTTTCCTTATGTGTCAAGCATTGTTCAATGAATTTTCATACTTTGAACATTTTAGAGCTTTTGTCTTTTCCAAACATTGTTTTTCCAACTTTGAATTGTTTAGCTATACTATCATCCAATGATTGCCCAATTGCCTATTTAAAAAATACTTTAGTTGTTAACGTATACATAATTTGTATCACAAGAAATAAATTAAACATATTATTTTGAATTGCCATTTGATGAGGTTTATTGCTCAATTAATTTTTGGTAAAGTTGCAAAGTAGATGTTTGAGAAGGCATTGATGTAAGGGAGTATTTGTGCATATGTAACACAAAATAGTTGTTTCACAAAATAATCCACTAAATGCATATGGGTTTTGGTTCATGGATTCATAGAATTTGGGTATTGTTTAAATTGGAATCGGTAGGGCATGTGTTTTGTTGAGATTGGAAGCTAGTTTTTCAATCCCCACTTTGCCATGCAAACAAATCCAAATCATTTGATACTATTATTGCCCTAGCTTAAGGATGGCCATGTATAATTTTGGGGTCTACCCATCCACTTGTTAAGTTCTTGGTAGGTTTAGGTTGTGAGACCAAGGAGCCTGTGATTGTTGATTTGGGAGGCATCAAAGAATCTATTCCAAATTTGTGTGTATCTTTAATTTTTAGTGATGTATAGTGACAAGCGTCAGAAACATTGAGATAAAGTGAAGGAAAGGCCATGGAGACAAACTAGGTGGAGACTTGGTTGTTGGTAAGATAATGGTGAAGTGTAATGTACAATGTTTGGATATGTGAATTTCTTGATGATGCACTTTTGACAATTTGGTGGAATTGAAGTCTAGGTCAAGTTCTACAAGTTTGTTGTGCAATGGAGGACATAAGCAAAGGTCTTTGGCAATTGGCTAATGAGCAAGAGAGAACATGTTGCATCCTTGTGGTTGTGAAGTGTTTGGAAGTAATTTGTCAAATTTGGTGTCTTTCTTGGTAATCATTGAAGTCCAAACTTGAATTTGGATTTCCATTATTCTTCTTGAGCACACCAATAATATCATGCATACCAAGTTTCATGTGGAGATGTTTCCCTTTCATTTTTGTGAATGTAACTACTCTTGTAATTGATCCCTTGTTCATTGAATGCATAATTTGTTAGTATAAAATTTGGGTTCTTGGTAGGTTTGGGTTGCAAGACTAAAACACTTAATGATTTGCACTTTAATTTTATTCTAGTTTTATTTTGGATATTTTGAGATTGTAGTTTGACCCTTCAAGAGCATGTTTCTACATGATGGATTTTGGTTAGCATAATTTTTTTTGCACATTTTGATTTTAAATCATTAATAGGTTTTCTTGTTTGGGGTGTTACATTGTTGATTTGTTGAATTCAATAGTGACTTGTCATGACTTTGGGCATATACTTTCAACTTGTAACTTGTTGAGGTTTTCTTGTCAAAGGGTGAATTTATTGGATTTGGTTAGGCGTTGGAATTTGGTTTGAAGACAATGATTTCGTTAGAATCAACCAAAAATATAGATGAATGCCTTAAAATTTTATTCCAATGTTTGCTTGTTAGTTTCACTTGTTAGAGTTTAATTTGTAGCATACATGACCCCGCAACGTTTGCCCAAGATCGTAGATGCATCAAGCAAGTTATCATTTACAAGTGTGAATTTTCACTAAGATTATACAAATTATTCACAACAAAATTCATGAATCATTTAATGTAATGTGATATCTAATGTTGGAAACTAGTGGGATTTTGAAGCTTGATTTGATGATATTTATGCACCAAAAGAGGTATTGGAGTGAGATGTTGCATAGAAGATGTTGATGTTTGTGTTTAGATAGGACACTAAAGCTATCTAATTAATTTTGCATTGAGCTAATTCAATATAACATCTTAATAGAGGTATGGATTAACTTGTCCTATTATTTATATGAATTTTATCATGGGTACTTTAAACTGTGTAGTTCATCACTTGTTTGTGAAATCTTTGTACATTCCTCTTTCAAATTGGGTTGTTCGAAAAATATGTATAATATGATGTCACATGTGCAATATGTCAAATTTGTTATGGACCATTTGCTATCACCTAATATGGAAACTCCATTTTATTTATAATGATGTAACTTTTTAAACCATTATTTATAAAGATACCTTACTAAATTAAGGTTTTTTTTGTTTTTGTTTTTGTTTTTGGGGGAAGTTAACATGAAGAATGTGTTTGTATTTTATATTGCATATTTGGGTGTAGGTAATTAAAGGATTGTTATTATTGTGCAAAAATACCCCACAATGTTTGCCAAAAATTGTAGATGTGTTAGGTTAATTACTAGGTGTGAATTTTCGTACCATAGACAAATGTTCATTAATCCTTTTGAAAATTCAAAAATCTCAAAAGCTCATTTTAGCTTAGTTGTTCTTTGTTCAAAATTGATGGAAAATTTTATTTACAAATTTCTATTTATCGAAGTTATGAATTTGGGGATTACATAAGACATATTGCAAAGGTTGGTTCACAACAATTTTTTAAAACTTTTGTTAGTTTGTGTCATTATTTTACTTCCTTAGGACCATGTTAATAAAACTAATGTGTTAAATGATTTTATATTACCCTTGCTAATGGTTTTGCAAGATCCCCCATCATTGAATACATAAGTGAGTGTTTAATATCAAAACACCCCAATTTTTTAATTATCCATAATTGTGCCCCAATTTTAACAAAAATTTCAATGAGGATGAAAGTAACATGAAAATGCAATCTCCAAGGATTACTCATTTGCAAACATGTCATATTAAAAGGTGGGTTTCTAAAGGCCTATTTAATATTTAAATATTATCTTTTGATGTAAATGAGGCTTAATTATGGTATTATGAATGCCATGTAGGTTAAACACCCATATTTGAATATATAAACTTTTGACTCCAAGCCTATGCCATTAGTTGGGAAATTGCTTCTAGATTTAACAAATTCAACCAAAATTTCTTTTTGGTTTTTTCAAATATGCGAACATGTGCAATATGTGACATCACTAGATTACATAATTTTTCATATACCTTAAGAACAATTTATAATATATTCAATCCAATGGGTATTTCAACAAGAGGTTGTACATGTTACAAAAATTGCCAACATTTTGATGGTTAATCATACAACATTTGGAGGTAGTTCCAAAAATATTATAACACAATGTGCCACCATGACATTGATATAATTACACATCAAACTCCTTACATTGTCTATCACACCCTAGACTACATCAAAGATTTGTTGAAGGTACATAGGTGTTTAAGGTCCAACTATTGTCATTTTGGACATATATGATTTCTAGGTTTTGATGAACAAAGAAATATGGTTTCATTTGGAGGCAAATAGTTTGTTGAACAACCATATCCTCTCAAATGATGAGTTTCTTAATGAAGAAACCTTTTTTTGAAAACTTGTTAGATGATAAATTCTTTTATTAAAAAAAAACTACACAAAAAATTCTTGGTTCAACTTATACAAGACAAATTTGGAGAAGCAAAACAACAAAACACAAGTCTATGTGTCTTATTGATTGAGATTGCTAAATTATTTATAAAGTCAACCATAAAATTATAAAATTGGCAACAAGGATGAGAATGCAAGCACTATGGAATGCTTGTCAATTTTGATCAACCTCAAACTCTTTAGTCCAAAGAATAAAAGCTATTTTTACATAGGAAATTTGATCAACCAAATAAATAACAAATTAAAAAGATTAAGTGTAAGGCACAACTTTGTATAATCACTTGAAAGGTTAAAACATAGTTAGGGGGACCATTTGGATTATCATATTTATAGGTTTTTTAGATGAAATTTAGAATGTAAAACCATATTCAACATTAAAATTCTAAATTTTTAAGTTATACATCTTCCAATAGAATTTACTAAGAATTTAATTTAAAAATATGATGAATTTTTTAAAATTTTGGTTCATAATGGACTTTTGAAATGATGACATTACATAGAAAGAATGAAAAATGTGAAGTAAAAAGTATGTCATAATAATGCAAAAAAAAAAGTAAAAACTTAGGCCACCATCAATTGAGAAATTTAAGACTGAAATGCATTGAAACTTTTTCAATACAAGAAATTTAATCTTTAAATTTTTAAAATAACGTGATTTTCAATTTTTTCATTTATAGTCTAATTCACATTGAAATATTCATGCTTTCATATAAATTTTTGGACCAATCAGATGTATAGTCATATTATGAAGTGGTTTATTAATAATTCTAAATAGGGGAACATTATAATGTTTAAGATTTGATAATTATTGTAATCACAAGAATTTTAGCTAGTGTAGAGAATGGATTTTTTGAAATGTCAAAAATGAGCTACCTAACCATGCAAGTTCAAGATCATTTTAGAGGTAGCCATGTTCCCCTTCATATTCCTATAGGGGAATGGAGCATATGATGGAAAAAATTCAATACATAAGTACCTTAGATATTGAATGCAATTTTTTTTTTAATTGCATTCAAGTTATTCAAACCATATTTATTAATTTTGTATAATGATGTTCATTGAGCTATCCAATTGATGAATTATATGTCACAAACATGTTTAAAAAAAGATATTAGCTTATTGAAACAAAAAAGTCCATCAATATCATATGAAAATTCAATTGAACATATTATCACATTCATGCTTGAAGAAATTACTTGGTTCCCCAAAAAATTGGCATTGTTCCCAACAATGTGATTTTATGTCCATTGTTGACAACCTACGACCATTTCATTTATTTCTAAACCTAATTTCAAATGAATCCTTTGAGCTCCAATGGATTTATATATGTGATGTTGAATATGTGATATCATCACTAAATGAACAATTATCACAAAAAAAGATTGCCTTGTTGAATGTGCCTATTTGTTCCGCACAAGAATATGGGTTTTTTTTTAACAAAAAAGTGTTTTGCGAAAATGATATTCTTCGATGTGTCAAACGACATGTTTGTCAATATGAGGTCCAACATACACTAACTTTATACTATCATATAATCATATAGATTTGTTAAGATGGTGTTAATGGATTAATAAATGAAATCATGGAATATGTGCCTGCTAAATATGATGAATTTAAACACAAGTTCATCAAGCCTTCAAACTCTAATCAAAACCAACTATTTAAATTTGTGTGGAGAAATCGTCTACACGTTGTTAATAAAAATTTGATACATTAAAATTTTCAAACATTGTATAATGGATTTCTTTGCATATAAGTAAGATGCAAGATTTTAATGTGAATGAAAGTCTTTCAACTTAGTTATACATGCTTTGTAAATGTTTTAGACTGAACTAGATTTCACACAATTACTATTATCAAATTGTGAAATAGGAAGTTTACGATGACACTATAGAAAAATAACAACTTATATTTGATGACCTTAGTAAATCAATGACATGAATCAAGTTTCTAAAAGGCATTGTTAAAAGTGGCAAGTCATTCTTCATAAAATAATTAAAACAAACCATTTGACCCAACAAGAGTTTTTAAAATAAATCTTAACTACAATGATTGCAATAGTATCAAGACTCTCACTAGGCACCAAGACAATCCATGCACAATTCAAGATACTTATAGGTGGATATTTATAACCTTTTATCAAACCCGATAACACACTACCAAAACTAACATTAGCACATGTATTTATTATTGACAAAATGTTGTTGTTAAGTAATATAATATTGAGTTTTGTTTACACAAGTACAAAACAAAGCAATGTCCAAGACCCATTTACATTCAAAATGTTATTTATTATTCATTGAAAACCTAACACAATTATTGCCTATCTATGACCATTGGATCCATGATGAAAATATTGTTCGTGATATGTGCCACATTTGAAAATGGTCATTATTATTATTATTATTATTATTTTGGCCAAAAATATTTTTTACATTCATCCATATGCCATGCTTGTGACCCAAAACATTAAATTTTTTTGAACACCACAAGAGAGAGACAACCAACTCAAGAAGAAAATTGATGCTTGTCTATTGTGAAATATAATACCTTTGAATAAATTGCTATCACATCTAAATGATCGTGTGCCTTTGAAGTGGTGAAATTCAAGGACTATTGGCCTCACTATCCTAAATTTAACCAAATGAAAAAAAAAAGGTTGCAATTGGTGCTCTTTGTAATGGTCACTACAAATATCAATTTAGAAAAAAAAAAAGGCTTGCTCAATGGTACAATGAATGTCTTCCATTACTTAATGCCCAACTATAAAATAGAGTCCATCAAAATAACACTAATCAATTCCAAATTGCAAAGTCAAGTTTTTCTTAATAACAAATCCATTATAAATACTTGTTTCTTGAGGAAAGTTCTTCAAGGCAACATTTTCATTAGCCTTTGCATATGCAACGGTTGGCTATAAATCAAAAGGGACAACTATCTCCTTAAAGATAATAGTTTAGGGTTTAGGGTTTAGTAGGTCTATTTTGCAACATTTTCATGTCTAAAGGTCGTGACATGTTGAAGGGTAATGCATGGGCACTAGAGCATTGCATGGCATAATCATTTATAGCATGACATTACAATGAGATTTTGAAACACAATTTTTCACCATATTGATGGAAGCCATGCTAGACTATAGTCCACCCTATGGGGGAAAATTTTGCCAAACAAAATGCCATTTGCAAGACTATTATATGTAGGATTGTGCCAATATTTTAATATTTCCCCTTCTTCATGCACTTGGATTGTTGAACATTTAAAAATATTATTATTGGCCAATTTTCCCCCTTTTTTTTTCCCTGGAGAAAAGGAATGCACTCAATGTTTTCAATTGGAGTAATTTTGCGAAATGGCTTAATGAAAATTATCAAATTGGAAGGAAAAAAAAAGGAAAAAAGATTTTGGAAGGTTTTTCTTGCCAAATTCTGAAATATAGTTTAAAAATAGAACCAAATATTTAGATAAAATTTCAGTAGGTAGCCAACAATAATATAGAAGGATGCTTATAACGCCCACCTAGATGCAGAACCTTACATGTAAGAAACTGTCCTCACTACATTGGGCCTATTCCGCCACATAATGTACCAGTGTAATCACGTCTGTAATCTGTATGTAATATGGAATGGTCAAGCACCTGCCCCTTATGTTGGGTAAGGCACCGTCAACACACCCAACGTAATGGACAAGGGCCAGACCATTCCATAGACATTATGGTGGTTCCCGCTTTTGGTATGGTCAGTTTCACTTGTAATTTGAATCTATGGTGGAGAATATGCATATTCAATTTGGTTAGGAAAACCGATTACACTCCGGAATGAGCCATGGTAGAGCCCATTACCACGTAATCGAATAGTGGGTCACGTATTGAGCTCACACGTGTTCTTAAATGAGACAATTTGGAACAGAACTTTCGGGCCCATTCTGATGATGTGTCTCCTTCTTATTGGGCATCCACACTCTCATCCAACCCGGCTTACTCGCAATTTCCACTTTTTTACATCCATAATCTGAGGAGTACATGGATAGAATGGTATGTTTCATCCACAGGCCAGGAACAAAATGACCAATAAATCAAAGGGAGCTAGGTCCGTTAACCATCCCTGGTTAGCATCTTGAAGCTCTAATTGGCAACAAGGTCACGAGTTACAACCCATTAACCTTCAACCTGGGTTTCATTAGCCACATACTTAGTTAGCACAAGGTACCACCTTGGGCTCTCCTTGGCCCAATGATTCCACGACCCTTCATTACTTGGATGAACATTCCATAATAAACTGTCTGCATGGATGAAAAGAGACCGTCTCAATTCTCATGAGGTACCATGCCACCCTCTTGCCGAAGGCCGGGGACAAAGACAAATGTGGATTCATTTTTGTTCCGTGTCTGATGAGGGGCCCATAGAACCCCGAAGAGGGTGAAGTGAGTTGGGATTGGGTTTTCAAATTTGAATTGTGAATTCTTTGTGTACGTACAATACATAAAGGCACCAACATTTTGTTGGCCGATAAACACCCTTTTACAAAATGATGGGATGAAAAACCTGGTCAATGAAGAGAAAGGCTACGACGGATGACTACAAGAGAAACGAGCATCTCCATGGATGAAATAATATACATCCTTCGATTACAATTTTGACACCTAGCACAATTCACACACCTAGTGCTAAGTATCTCGTAAATTGGTTTTTTTTTTTTTTTCTTGAGGTGTATTCATTTACGTAATGTTATTTACCATGGTGAACGATGTGGCATCCTAGTTAAGAAGTGATGCTAACTTGGTGTTAAGTGTGTGTGTGTGCACTAACTAGTATTAAATCTAGATTTAAACTTCATATTTAAAGCTTTTCAACTAATGTTATGTAAAGCCACCCAAAAAGACCAAATAATTCCATGTTACATGGAGATGATTGTGTGGGTCTAATCTTATATACCATTTTTCCCAATCTATATTGCGTTGGTCCGTCTGTCTGTCTGTCCGTGACGTGACAGTTCTGGCAACGTTTTCTGTGGCGGAACCGGCCACAGAGATTTTCTATGGCGGAAACGGCGCTGGTTTTTTTTTTTTTTTTTTTTCGCCCTTTATCGATGGGCTGGCCTTTTCCGGCGTAGTTTCAACAGAAACGAGGTCCAGTGTCCGTCCGTGACGTTTTTATTTATTTATTTATATTTATATTTTATTTTATTTTATAAAAAAAATTCGCCCTTTTCCGGTGGGCTGGCCTTTTCCGGTGTAGTTTTGACAGAAACGAGATCCAGTGTCCGTCCGTGACGTTTTTTTATTTTTTATTTTATTTTATTTTATTTTATTTTTCGCCCTTTTCTGGCGGGCTGGCCTTTTTCGGCGTCGTTTCGACAGAAACGAGGTCGAGCCATCGATCGTGTCGTCGTGTGTGGGGTCTGACACAGAGGTAAGCATTCCATAGCCATTTTCTCACGGGCCATTGATCGCGTCGTCATGTGTGTCACAGTGTCCGAAGGTCACGGGTACCCACTAGTGGGTGCCCGTGACCTTCGGACACGGCAAAAAAAAAAAGAAAAAGAAAAAAGAAGAGGTCGAACACTGTCCGTCGACGACGGCAGTTTAGGGCGGGAAAAAAAGAAAAAGAAAAAAGAAAAAAAAAAAGAAAAAAAGAAAAAGAAGAGGTCCTGTCCGAGGTCCTGTCCGTCGAGGTCCCGAAACCCTGGGTTCCCGTTTTCGGAATCCGACTGTCCGGGCCGGTTCCCGTTTTCGGAATCCGACCGTCCGGGCCGGTTCCGCCGGTCCATTAAAACGCGGAACTGTCCCGTCGGACAGACGCACGGACACCACTGTTGTAATTATATATAAGATTACAACAGTGGTGTGCGTGCGTCTGTCTGTCCGTCCGACGACGGTTCCGCGTTTTAATTGACTGGCGGAACCGGCCCGGACAGTCGGATTCCGAAACCTGTGGCAGCAGGGGGGGGTGGGGACGGGCGGGGAAGGGGTGCGGGGGGGCAGGGAGGAGGTGTTTTTTTTTTTTTTTTTCGTTCAGAGCCAGCAGGGGTGGGGTGGGGGGGGGCCAGGGAGGGTTTTTTTTTTTTTTTTTTCCCGCCCTAAACTGCCCAGGACTTATTATGGATTTCAGGACATGGTTTTCGGGACTTGGGATCTCAACTTTGGGGCCTGGGAAATTTTAGGATATGGTTTTCAGGACATGGTTTTCAAGACTTGGGATCTCAATTTTGGGACCTGGATTTCACACAGGGGCTTCACAGTGGCCTTCGGCCACGGGCACCCACTAGTATATATAAAGTCACTTGTGGCGTCCGTCGGTCCGATGCGACGTTCCGCGGCAGAATTGGACTCTGTCTCGGTCTCTGACAGGGCGTTCCGACCCGTTAACGGTCTCTGCCATGCCGATTCTGTCTGTCTGAGTCCTGAAACCCAGGTCCTGAGAGCCAGGTCCTAATAATAGCAGTATGAGAAAAAAAAAGTAATAGCAACAGGAGAAGAGTAGCAGTCCCAAGTGAGAAGAACAACAAGAGGAACCAATAAATGATACAGAGAACTCTCCTGAGAACCGGATTTGAGTTCTATGAGCGAGCCTGTCCTGAGAACTCCTGAAAACCGGATTTGAGTTCTATGAGCGAGCCTGTCCTGAGAACTCCTGAGAACCGGATTTGGGTTGTGGTTCTTTCACCTTCTTTTGTATCCCACCATCAATTCTTGCAACCCATTTAACTATGGTTTGACTAGAGTATATATGGGAGGAATAAAGATAATTACCCAATACAATTGAGTTACTTTGTTGCTTGAATTTTTGGAAATAATATAAAATGTATGGGAGTTTTAAGACCATCCAAGTGAAGGAAAAAAAAAAAGGCAGGCATGGGCGGATTGTGTCTGACCGTCACGGGTACTCACTAGTATTAATTGCGTTGTCTGTGCGTTTGTGCGTCTATTGAGGTTCTGATTCGGGGTTTCAGGATCTCGATAGACGGTCCTGATTTTGGGTTTTAAGACCTCGACGGACAAAACCTCTCTGTATATTTCAAATGGTGTTGCCCAGGGTTAATACCAGGGTCTTTTTTTTTTCCCTCCCTTTTTCGGCGGGTTGCCCAGGGTTAATACCAGAGTTTTTTTTTTCCTCCTTTTTCCGGTGGGTTGCCCATGGTTAATACTAGGGTTTTTTTTTTTTTTTTTTCTCCTCCCTTTTCCGGTGGGCTGCCCATGGTTAATACCAGGGTTTTTTTGTTTTCTTTTTTTTTCCCGCCCTTTTCCAGCGGGTTCGCTATGTATGGCAGAACCGGCCTCTGTATATTTCAAATGGTGCTGCCCAGGGTTAATACCAGGGTTTTATTATTATTATTATTTTTTCCGCCATTAATCGACGGTTCTACTCAGGCTATGGCATTTAAAAAAATAAAAAATATGGTGAATTTAGTAAAACAATGCAGGGGCGCCTCATAGTGACCGAAGGTCGTGGGTACGCACTAGTCATTTGAAAAACACACACCCAAACAACCAAAAAAAAAAGAAAAAAAAAAGTAAAGAAATGGAGAAAGTGATGACTCTAGTAGGAATGACAATTTTTGTTAAAGCACGAATAGAGACCATAACATGTAACATTGGCCTCATGTGTGAATGTGCAAACTTTCTCATATGGTTAACTTTCATGATTACTACCATCAAATGTGTTTTCTCAAAAAAAAAACTTAACGACTAGGTAATTTGTTTCAAGGATTTGACAATTAGCCTTAATGGCAAGGCCTAAGTTACAACTTGTCGTGGTAAAGGGCCGCCGGTGGGCTTCAAAGTTTCAACATTTCCACCACATGTCTATTCAATAATCAATTAGATAAAATAATTGATTAATTGCGAATATTCCAATTTTTCTTTGTTCATAAATAAAGTATTCGTGATCAGTTTTTCAGTTTTTTTCACAAAATGTTGGTTCTTTGAATTTTTATTTTATTTTTAGAAATTTCAACATAATTTTTACTAATAATACGACTTGGGCTCCATGTTGATGTGCATCACAAGTAATGATGAATTTATGAAAAAGATGAGTGAATCTTGTAAAAAAATCAAGTTTCATTTCAATGATTTATTATTGAATGAATTTGCATAATGAAATTTGAATTGAATGTAACATAATTGAATTTGAATTGAATTAAAAAATAATTGAAAATAATTGAATTGGATGCAATAGTGTTTTTTTTGGGAATTTGACATGGTCAATGTTTTCATTGAAATTTCAATTGAGTTGAATTTGGTTGAATTGAATCAAATTTAATTAAATAAAACTCAATTGAATACAACTTTGAAGTAATTAAAATTAAAATTAATTAATTTTTGTCATAATTTTATTGAGTTGAATTCAATTAAATTATGAAAATCCAATCATGAGAAGACACAATTTAATTAATTTTTTCATATCCATGCAAATGGGTTAATGAAAGCAGTGAGATAGTTAAGTAGAACAGAATGTTTTCATAATTGTCACATGGAGTTGATCAAAGAAATGAATTAGTTAAATAATTATGAAACGTTTCCACCATTATCAAGTGGACAACATTCAGAATCATCACGACGACGATCACTACTGGACTCTATACAAGTTTCACTTAAACCAATTCCGATTATAGTTATCATTTGAACGACCAGTTTGGGCATATACAGTAATAGGGCATCAAATGCGTAACTGGGAATGAAATTTTACAAAACCAAATTCTTGGGACACAAACTAGTTTTTCCACCAATTTTGGTAAGTACACTGAGTTTCATCCCCTGTTTCCCTTTTCCTGAGCGCCTCCACTGCTGCTACATATATTTTCAATTGCTCCTACTTGTAGGACTACTATAATTACTCTCAAACCTTGTGCATGAAATGCTGAGTTTCAACATTTCATACTGAGATTTAATAAAACTTCCTTACTTTGTGGATATACTCAAAGAGGGGATAGGGGGTGAAAGAGAGGGTGAGTTTACCCATGACTTTATTATATTCAATTGTTGTCTGATTCATAATTTTGAAGAAAACCTTCAATCCCAATTCTAACTTTCTTTTTTATTTAAAAAAACCCCCTAGATTTTGGTTCAAGGAATTTTTGGGGATCCTTGTTAGAACCTCCAGTCCAGTTTCAAACCCAATTCTTCTCATTTCAAGACTTCCAACTCCTCATTTTTCAAAAAAAAATCTTTGGTGAGTCCGGTTTCAAACTAGATTCAATATGACCTAACTAGACATAGCCCAAAATTGATTTATTTTTTCTAATTATGAGCATTGTACAATGAATAAAAAGGGACCGCCTATATCAATTTCATGCCTAAATTCCAATTTTTTTAAAAAAAATAAAAAGCACTTGCATACCTAATCGAGACATGTCCAAAAATAACAATTACATGCGGAAATTTCAAACGACCCAAATACAGCAATTTCATTGGCCATAGCATTTTTTTCTGCTCACCTACACACAAGCCTATTCAATATCCTCTGTATATTAGTAATACTATAACCCTTGGGTCTGTATACATAGAGAGCTAAATAAAACACTGGGTCTAGGTACTCGGTAACCGGCCCAAGAACCGGAACCGGACGACACTTGGGTATGTGCACAGAAAAACTTATTACTAGTAAATAGTAAGTTACTAACCGTGATGATCGGTACCTACGAAAAGACCGTTGAACGAAGAAAAAGATGCTGTACTTCCTGACAAAGATTCTCAAACCGAGCGTTGTTTTGGAAACTGTGCGGGTTCCAGAGGGAGGGAGGGAGGGAAGGAGAGTGTTGCCATTTAAACCAGGAGAATCGTACCGCACGGAATGAGTATCGGAATCCGTGTTGCAGACAGTCTGAAGAAGAAGAAGAAGATTTACAGCAGCCGGCACTGCAGAAGAGTGAAGAAAAGAAGCAGAAATTGAAGTGGCGCAGCAGCAGCAGCAGCAGCAAGAGGGAAAGGACTCTAGAGAACTCAGGAGGAGGGAAAGGCGGGACGACGCAGTCTGTCTCTGACTGACTGACTGACTGACAGCAGTGTCTGCTGCGATACCTGTCGATTGATTGTAGTCATCGAGAATTCTTCGCGAGGTAAGTATGTATATTTTCGGGACAATTTTTGTTTTCAAGTATCTGAGAAAGTCTCTATCCATCAAGGTTTGTGATTTTGCAAGACAGTAGTAGTACGTGTGTTGGTGTTGTTGCTGCGCTGTAGAGAAGAGAGAGAGATTTATAGATAGATAGATCGTCGTCATAATAATCGTGTGTTTGTTGTAGTTTCGGCATTTGTGATAAGATCCATCTCTTTCTCTGCGTTTTCAGTGGATTTTTTTTTTTTCCCAATTTTTTTCTTGTGTGTATAACTTGGACGTCGTTTGTTGATGCGGTGGTCGTGAGGAGATACTTTTCTATCGATCGAGGTTTGTGATTTGCAAGACCGAATTGTGTGTTGTCGTCGTCGTTGTTTTTGTTGTGGTGTGTGTAGAGATCCTCTTCAGTCATAATCGTGTTTTGGAGTATATTATCGGCGTTTGTGATATCTCTTTTCCTCTGCTTTTTCAGCGCATACTTGGACGTCGTCCTCTGTTGATGCGGTCGTGAAACGAAAGCGGGGCGGGAAAAGAAGAGCAAAATAAAAAGGATAGCACTGAAAACGTCTTCCGTCCGGTCTTTTTTTTTGGGGTTGTTTTTCGTTTTTTTGGTGCGGAGAGAGCGATGGCGTTTTCTGGCACACAACAGAAGTGCAAGGCGTGTGATAAGACGGTGTATTTGGTCGAGCAGTTAACAGCAGATGGTGTTATTTATCACAAGTCGTGCTTCCGATGCAACCATTGCAAAGGTACACTTAAGGTCAGTCCCTTGGTTTCCGTATCTGCGTCTCTTTTTGGTACTCCTTTTTTCTTCTTCTTCCGTGTTCAATACGTGCAGCGAGCCGGGTCTGATGCGTCGTCGCATGGTTGAGAAAAAGGCGGGTACTACCTACCTGTCGATCAAGAGGGCTTGAGCTTCTCACCAGGAACCCGATTTTTCAGTACATCGGAATAATGTGATGTCACATCGTGTTGATTTGCTGGCCTCAGTAATGGTCGTCTAGCTCTAAAGCTTGCAGATTCATCAGCGCCGAGCATGCGATCCAACTTCCCCGGATTTCAATGTCAGATTTGTTCGGAGATCGAACGGTCTCTGATCGCTATCAATGCCGCAATGCGATCTCACGTTGTCTGTATGTCCCATTAGTGCTACAAAAGACAAGGGGACATGTAGTTCTGTCCATCTGATGATGAGAAGTGGAGTCTCTCAATTCTGCCCACTTTGCTATGCAAGATGGATTTTGCACTTGAGGAGATGAAGTGCAATGGTGCAGTCATGCAAGCATGGCGTGAATTTGATGTTGGGGACATTGAACCAAGAAATACAGCACTGTGTTATCATCTTAGCAGGACTGAGTCTCATCCTGTTTGAAAGCAGAAACTCTGATCATCCATATTGTGGCAGTCTTGGGGCACTGACAGAGGATCTATCTGTTGAGCTGAGTCTAGTGCAAACTGGTTGAGACTTTTGCAGGTCTGTCAAGAAGGAACAACAGTATTCGCCTTGGTTGATGAGGCACTGGTGTTTTCCTGAGAGATTCTTTACAGATAGCACTAAAAAATTGCCATTTGCATTTTGACCTAAGAAACAGGCAGTCAGATTTTTGGAACACTTATTTTTGGCTTGTTTGTCACAGCTTGGAAACTACGCCTCATTGGAAGGTGTTCTCTACTGCAGGCCTCACTTTGAACAGCTCTTGAAGACAACGGGAAGTTTTGATAAGAGCTTTGACACCAAGACTGGCACTGAAGGTATGCTCTTGTTAGAACACTGTTGATAGTTCTATAACTGCAAATGCTACAACAGAGCGCAAATGATGTCTCTTTGGGAATTCAGACCAGGAATGCTATGATTTATCTCTCTTCAAGCAGCATTGAGGACAGTAGAATAGGCTGAGAGTATTTGGAGGATGGACATCTTTTTGGGTTTTGATCTGACAACTTTTGGCTTGTATGTGGAACAGTGGTCAATAAGCTCCCTTCTGACAAGCAAGAGGTGCAATCTCCTCTATGTCTTCCTCAATAGACATGATGTCTTTAGATCAATAGGATGTGAAATGTTTCATGAAGCACTTGCACATGTTTTCATTCATTTTTCTCACAGATAGAATGAAGTTTTGGATCCCTTCTCTCCCTGTTCTCGTAAATTCAAGAAAAGGTTCCCTCTGTTAACCATTTGATTCTTGTTAAAAAGTTTCAGAATTTGGGGAAGTAGAATTCTTTACTGGAAATGTTTGACACTTGACAGGTGTTTCAGAGTTATTAATCCAATATCTAGAGTCACATTCATGAAGATGGTCATGAGCATCATTTTGTGTAAAATGTGTCCTCTGCTGATGTAGCAGAACAAGCCACCCACAAAGGCATCGTTGCTGTTCTTGGGGACACAGGAGAAATGTATTGCTTGCAACAAGACTGTGTATCCAATTGAGAAGGTTCAAATTCTGTCTTTTCTCCACTCTTTCTCCCCCTCCCTATCTCATCTGCACCACCTTTTGTTTGTTTAGAGTGGACACTAGAGGGTTTCTTAAAATTGGTCAACATTCCTCGATGAGATAATAGTCTCACAAAATTGATGAACGTGAACTACAGAAATGACTTATCTCCATGGTGACAAGGCCAGTTTTGGAAACTTTGAAAGTTGTCAGGCTTCAGAGTGTGTAAGAAGATAATCTTAGCATCTTGAGACAGTCTGACCTTTGAGCCTCCACCCTGAAGTTGCATCCTTTCATATGCATCATTTGCACTTTGAAATTTGATGTTGGCAGCTCCTTTTTGCCCCACCACCCCCTGCAAAGTACACATATAGAAGGGAGCATGATGCATCAATTAACATTCAAACAACTTGAAAAAGGACAAATAGTGTCACCCTTCGTACTCTAATGTAGAAAATAGGAATATGCTTAAAGTATTACTCCTACTAGTTTTGTTGTACAATTTGTATCCCAAGCCAATCCAAATGAATCAGAAAGTCTCAAGGTCTCTGAAACAGAAGAACGGGGAAATCTGATTCAGAGCTTCTTTCTCAGCACCTGGAGTGGTATCCTCCTTGTATGATGATTGAGACAACAGGATCTATCAGATTAAATGATTGTACAGGTGCAATTGAGTGACCATGTGACTGCCTGCTGTGCAGACAAGTGTGGAGGGTCTGCCATATCACAAGAACTGCTTTAAGTGTGTCCATGGTGGCTGCACAATCAGCCCCTCAAACTATGCAGCCCTTGAAGGGCGACTTTACTGCAAACATCACTACTCCCAGCTCTTTAAGGAGAAGGGAAACTACAGCCAGTTCAACAAGACCCCAGCATTGAAGCCAACTGGTAGCAATGCAAGTGCAGAATTATAAGACCTTCAGCAACACCATCAGATCATCTCTGTAAGGCAGGCATGATGCATAAATCCTGACTGGGACCAGTACCAAAGTAGGTTTCCAGTACAATTTGTTTGCCAGGAGAGAGATGTATCTGCATTGACAAGCTTTCATGGTGGGCTTCAGAATGAGTTTACTCCTAAGGTCTGCTCTATTTTCAGTCGAGCTGTTTAGAGTATTCAATGTCTTGGAGGTCTAGGGTTTATCACCTCCTAAAAATTTCTTGAAGCTTTGCAGACCTTATTGAGAATGGCAAAGAGGGGGTGTTCTTTACATGTTCTTTATATGTGTCCTTCAGTGGGAGTATTCAGGGTCTGCAATATGCAATCATCTTGAAGATCTTCCAAGCTCAACAAGGGAAGAATTGGTGCACAGCTTGGAGCTGTAGGACTGTCTTCTCTTGACCCACGGTGTGCATTTGGGCACATTTATCACTGTTGTAGCTGATCCATGGGGTCGATCTCTCTTGGAAGGAGGCACTCTACAGGATGTGAGGGTAAGCAGCGTATCTCTTAGCTGATTTCCTACTCTGCATCACAAAGAGTTAATGTTGTTCATGTTAAGAATGATTATGCATGATACATTAGAGTGTGTATCTTGTGTATTGTAACTAAATTTTGGTCTCTTTGAGTTTAAAGCTCTTTGGACTGACCACAAGCTTGGGGGTATTTTGCCAGTTTAAACAAGCTTTGGGGTATTTTGCCTTCAGTAGTCAAAGAGAGTCTTCTGAGCTATACTTGCTCAATATCTAATAAAGTGAATTGTAGTCGATAGGTAACTGCCTCCCTGGAGATTTCTTTTCCTTTCACAACTAGGTTTTTCTATGTTGCATTTCGTGCACCAAACTTAAGGTGCTTTGGCTTGTCACAAAAACTGTTGGAGTTAGTTCCTTTGTGTCTCTTTTTCTTCACCAGTCCAGCCCTCTGAATCTCTTGCTATTTCATACTTGAAGCAAGGGCTTTGTCTCAAAGCAAATCTCTCGGCTTCCTTTCCTACAACACTAGAGAATTCCAAGTCCTGGAATCTTTGTCAGAGTTTGGGAGTCTTACAGGACACAAAGGGTAGGCTTTTTTGACTGGCAATGTAGTAATGTGATGGAGTTTGGTTACATGTGAACAATCTCCTCCACCTTTGAAACTCTAAGATAACACTTCTGCAAATGTTGATGGCAATGAGATTAGCTGGAGATTGAGCAGCAGAGCATTTCATCAGAACATTAGACCCAACCCAAAATAACCCACAAGCCACACACAAAATACATGTATACATGCACGAAGTAGTAAGCAGGAAACACAACTTTGTCAACTTTTTATTGCAAGATACTAAATTTTGTAGGATTTATTTTGTGGTTGGAACCAAGTTTAGTGTGAAGCAGGTTTTAATAACTTTGTGAGTTTGAGGAATTTATCCTCATTGGGTGTTTTTGGAGTCTCCTCTTTTGTGGTGTTACGAAAATCAAACCCATCACCTCCAAAGAATCATTTGTGTGCATGTTTTGTTTAATGTATGTGACTTTGTTAGTTTTCTTAGTATCGTTGGGCACTGATGTACTAGTGCATAACAACTTTCACACACAAGAATATGTTTGCCTTTTATGTGGCTTCTTTCACTCAAGATTTTTTCATGCATCACCATGCATGAAATGTTTGCCATGTAAAAGGCAATGAAAAAATGGCCTTAAAACATTGAGACAAGAGAAAAAAACCAAGCAAACAAAGAAACAAAAGGACCATAACAATAGAGCTTCTCCAAATCAGGATGCCTCATAAAAACCTCTTCACTAAGAGAAAGCTCGTCTAATCTTATATTATGCATGAAGCAATTGTGTGCAATTCTTTTGTTGTGGAGGAGCTTCATAACTCCAAAGGGACAACTGCAAAAGAAAGAAAGAAAGAAAGAAGGCAAATGTCCCACTAGAAAGATGAACAGTAAAGGATTGGACCTGGATGCAAAAGATGAGAAGAACGTTCATCCTGTTCTCAGGCTTTTAGAACTTGGGAACTGAAATAGATACCCGATTAGAGCTTAGAGAACGTGTATAACGAGAGTTGGAATTTTTCAGAACAACTCTGGGGATCATGGGAACAATAGTAAGAAGTATGGGAACCATTGAGAACCTTATCTAGACGTGGATGCAAAAGATGAAAACAACGTTCATCCAAATGAAACGTTGAGGAATACCTATTACAGCTTTAGAGGAGGACCTTGTCTCACACAAGATCATGGGAACTTTGAGAACAACTCTGGGGATCATGGGAACATAAGCAAGAGAACTGTGAGAACTTTGAGAACCTTATCTAGATTGCGCAGGTAAAAAGAAGATGAAAAGAGATAACATGGAGGGTAAGTAAAAGTGGAATGGACCATGGACAACTTGACTTACTGTTTGTTATTTTTGTGTGGTAATTTTGAATTTTCCCCGGGTCGTCGTCGTCTTCTTCTTCTTCTTCTTCTTCTTCCTCTTTGGTGCAGTGCGGTGGAAGAGGGGAGAAACTAAAGGAGACGAAAGGAAGGAAGGAATTATGCGCAGAATTGGAGTAGCACGGGGCGGGCGGACGGGCGATGGGAAAGATTTTGTAGCTGAGCTTTGAAGCGATTTTGGCATATTCTGACCATCCCCTGTCATAGCTATGGAGGTGCTGGGAAATGGGTTTTTGTCAAAATCCCACATTTGCAATTCTTCTAGCAGTAAGGATGTTGTTGTTCCGCTGAAGTTCTTCTCTCCGCATCAATCTTCTAGCTCCACTGCATTGTTTTTGAATGGCCGTTCTTGGTCCTCCTCTTCTCTTGCCCGTCTCCCGAGAATCAGGACCAGAAGTGGTGGATGGATAAGAAGGAGGTGTGGATCAGGGAAGATAGAAAGTGTCGCAGTAGCAACAGCGGCAGTAGTAGTAGTAGCGGCTGCCTCTTCTGCTGTTGCAGACTCGGTCAATACGACGGCAGAGACAACAGCAGCAGCAGCGGGGGGCTTGCAGCAGGTGCGTCTTCGACCCACGGCAGCAGAGGCGGCGCGCACCGTAATGGAAGTCTGTGTAGACGGTACGCTCTCGACTTTATCACAGGATGGATGGCCGTTGGGAACGGAAGTCCGATTCGCAGTGGATGTGGAGGGTAACCCTGTTTTGCGTCTACAACCTTCAGCATTGCATACCAAGAACCTCCTCTCGGATAGTCGCTGTAGTCTACATGCCCAGGCAAGACTCCTCCTCCTCCTCCTCCTCCAGCACAATAACTATGCTCACAGACAAGCTTCTGTTGTAAACCTAAGATGTCACTCTTTGCAGCAGTCATTGTTTTACGCAGAAACTAACTACTTTGTAGAGTTGGATGTTGGGTTTCTCCTTCTTCTCAAATTTCTGGTGGTGATTTTTTTGGGGTTGAGAGCAGCTGGAGCATCCAGGCAGACAAAAACCACAATGCACATTGCGGGGCCGAATAGTAAGAGTGGATGAGTCCATGCTCAAAGAGGTAACATTTACTTGATGATGAGATCTTGTTGCAAGTTCTCAAATACGAGACTGAGGGGAATCTAAGACAAACCATCTTGTTGCACTCATCCAGATGGAGTTTGCATGGGAGAGGAGATTTGGGAAGGAGCACGTGCATGATGATGATGCCCTATATGTGATGAAAGTGGAGCAAGCGCTTCAAGCCCAGGATATGGGTGAGGTGTGTTGAAATTACTGAGATTCAGCTCAATGACAGCGCATGATATCCTGATTTTGTTATTTGGAAAGGGAGGATGATGATGATGATGATGATGATGTCATTGTTTGGGTCTTGATTGCACCAGGAGGAGATTTGGGTAATGGGGACAGACTACAGTGCTGCAGTTGCTGATCCATTGAGAGAGTGTGCACCCCGAATTGTGGAAGACATGAACCGCAAGCACTGGGAAGACATTCGTCGGTTTTGCAATGTTTACACTCACTTGGATGCAGAGGTTAGCTGCCTCAGCCCAACTGGTCAAATTCTCTCTCTCTCTCTCAATAGGAATGCCGATCCTGAATGTGTATGGGCTGCCCTAAATCAAGTGAGCTCACCAATTGTATCTGAGCATCTACCCATTCTTAAGGTTTATGTAAACTGGCCAAGCAAAAGCAGGTAGTCCCTTCCCTCAAAGAGACAGGGAGAACCCAATTGTGGAGCAATTAGACCCTCTCCGAGCTCCTTGACTTGTGGCAAGCTCTCCTACAAAGACAACTATTGCCTTCTAAGAGCTGCTGGAGGCCTGGTTTTTTTGGTAGTCTCATTATAGTTGCTGCATGGTGCACCCCAAAAGCTTTCAGTAGGGCTATTGTTTGCTGTTGGATCTATTCTCGCATGCAAGCCAGATTTCCACAGGGAACATCATGGCTTTAAGTTCCACCACCAACCCCCCAGCCTCTCTCTAATGAGTTGTGCCAACTAGGTGCAGAAAACCTCTCTCTCTCTCTCTCTCTCTCTCTCACTCATATCTGACTCTTTTTTATGGTGCAGTTGGAGGAAGCCAGTATGACATGGGTGGATAGGCTTGGATTTGACATGCGAGTACTCACATGTGAGCCCCACAAGATCCTGGAGATTCGAATCCCGTTCCCTCGAGAGGTAACTGATGAGAGAGATGCTCGCTCAGCACTCACAATCATGGCACAAATTGCTTGGGAAAAGGAGCGCAATTATAACCCTGCAGAAGCTTTATTGGCAAGTGTCTAGAATTCCAAAACAAAACCTTCTTTCTTTAGAGGGTTCTGAATCTGGCTGGAGAAGCTCAAACCTGCAAGTATCAATTTGAGATTAGGGCACTTATGCTACGGCTTCAAGAGGAATTATCTAGCAAACATATGTGCAGCAAAGCTATGAACACTCTTGGGATGACAAGCACAGAAGTGGCTGTCTTACACTATCTATTGGGGATTTACACTAAGGAAACAAAGAAGCAATTGGCTCCTTCAGTTTTTCACCAACACCCATGGATTCGTGCATGGCTAGGTGTACACTGGCTGAGACATTTGGACATGATACTGAAACCTGGAAGCTTCATGGTGAGTTCTTTGCAGCAAGCCACCTGTATGTCAACTGATCATCTGTGCACTAACTTGGAGAAGAGAGCAAATAATTCCAATTGTCTGCAAATAATGTCACAATGTTTTATGTCTTTGCAATTCAATTTCTGCCTCCCATGGGCTGTTTGCATTCTTACAAGTTTGAATGGACCTCACACATGCAGCCCAGCCATGTTGAGTTCTAAACAAGGAACCTAAATGCAATGCAAATTGAACCTGTGCAAAAACTTAATGCACACTTCATTCCAAATGATGACATCAATTCCCACAAAGAATGTCACAGGTGTAGAATTCTGCAGGCTGGCCAATCAATGCACAAGGGAGCAACTGAATCAACCACCTCTACTTTTGACATTGTGCAAAGCATATCATATTGTAGACTGAGATGGCCTCATAGATCTGGAAATACTGTCATTGCCACACCATAATTGAGCTTTTCAGAAAGTTTACTGACATGTAGCATGCCATCGACCTAGATGAGGCGAAAACCTATTTCTCACTAAAAAAAACTGAGATAAAGTTCAATTCTCCTCCTTACAATCATCTAGAGGTCCCTCTACTATCATATGAATTGGAGAACAAGTAACACACCAACCTTACGAAACCACCATTCACTCACATCACAAATGCACATCATCCCACCATCATCAACAAAACTTGCACATTGCCAACTCAAAACATCCAGAATGAAAAACCTTTTCATTGCCAAGTAGCTCAAAATGTCCATAATGAACAAGCTACTCAATGGACCCAACATTGTGAGTGAAAGCCATTTCTCACACTATTAATTAGGGTTTTAAGGTTCAATGTTAAAGCCTAAAAAAACCCCTCAACAACAAACTAGATCACTTGTTTACCAATCGCACCTCATCTTGCACAACCCACCATCCATTGTGCATTTGTCTCAATGTGAGCTCTAGATGGAACCTTTGGTTTAAGTTCCAAACAAATTTCAAGGAATTTGTTTGGATTCTTTTTTTGGGGGTTTTTTTATAATGTTTTTAAATTATTTTTAGATTGGACCTGGTTCTAGTTCTAATTTTTTTAATTAAAGGGTTTTTTTTTTTTTTTTTCATTTTCAAATTAGGCCGGTTTCAATTCTTAGTTTCCATAACCTCCAGTTTGAAGTAACCTTTGGGTTTGGTTCTAAGATCCAAAACATCACAACTCACAATGCTTTTATTCCAAAGGAAAAGATTATTACAAAGGTTTGCTAATGTCAAACCTTTGTAAAAAATAGCCTCCTTTTAATTTCTAAACTAGAATAGATTTCTTAGGATCAAAATCATTTTTTCCATTGTTGCATGTGATTTCATGATTAGGGTTTTGTGCAATTGTATTTTCAAGTAAGTTAATAGCAATTGTATTTAAGTAGAAATAACAAGTTAAATGTGGCATGGTCGACCCAAAATTTATGCAGGCCCCCACAAGCATGCCCAATGGGAAACTAATTTTCAAAAAAAAAAAAATGATCCCACAATTATGATGATTATGTTAACTATGGTTGGGCTATTATATTTTTATATAAGAGAAGCAGGAGATCCTTGGTTCAAGTTTTTTTTATCATGGAGATTTTTTCATGGATGACTTTCATCCTAGAAGGTTATGTTACCCTATGCAAATCAGCCCAAGTTCTTCAAGCAACCTAAGCTTCCATGAAACCATGGTTCCTAAGACAAATGGGCCCAAGTTCCCCCAAGGAACCATGGTTCCCCTGAGCAAATGGACCCAAATTCAAAAGGAAAATGAGCCTAAGTTCCCTTGGAATGATGGTTCCCCAAGGGAAATGGGCCTAAGATCCCTATGGAATGATGGTTCCTGGGGCAAATGGACATAAGTTCTTTGGGAAACCACGGTTTCTCAAGGTTAATGGGCCCCAAGTTCCCCAAGAAATCATGGTTCCTCGGGGCTAATGGATATTTTTCATCCATAGTATGCCTGAATATTTTTTTCCAATTTTGCATTCATTATGCAATTTTTCATCCATAATATGTAGGTTTTTGACAAATTTTCCTCATACTATGCAACATTTTTCTTCAACTTTTCATTGTGAATGTTGCATAGTGAATGAAAGTTGACTAATGACACAGTATGGATGAAAAATAGTTGCAACTCCCTCACCTTCATTGGGCAACTTTTGCACACTTTCATTTGGCAATTTGGTTGAAGCTTTCAAGTCCCAGCTCCTTCCCCGAGGGGACACTTAGTGTAAAGTTTGAGATTTATGTGTGTCAAACAACCATTTTGAGGGGGGTATTCAATTATTGTACAACTTATTTTTTTATCATTTTATTATTGTTTAATTTTTCACTATATGCATATTAAAATAACTTTATATTAATTATAATTCATTATTTCAGATGAATACATATTTAATATTATGATTAAATTAATTATTTGAATAAAATGTACCTTATTTTAACTAATTAATTTACAATTTTTACCCAACAACCAAGATATTGCACCCTATATTTTTATTCACATATTTTCTAATTTTTTAAAATAAATACCCCCCACCCCCAAGGACTATTTTACAAAATAATCAATCCCCACTTTCTTGAGCAAGTTATTTAGGGATTACATCCTTTTTTCATCCATATGTGAAAAAAAATGAAAATTGAGGAAAAGAATTGAACAAGGGTTGAAGACAAGATTTCTAACCATTGTAACACATTTTTCCCTTGAAAAAATGGTGGAATAAATACAATAAAAAAATTGAAAATAGTTTTCCTTCTATGTGTTGTTTTGCAACTATATGAAGCACAATTTTACTCTTATTTAGTATTTGTCTTTGAAAACCCTTTAATTCACCCTTATTTTGCTTAAAACAGCCCCCCAATTCAGCCCTATTTGGACCCCAAAGACACCCCTAAATCCCCCTAATTCATCCCCAATTTTTTCATATCCACTACAAGAAATCATGTTTTAAAAATCATTCAACTTGATTGGGCTATCATTTTTTACCAAAAAATTGGTCTTTTAATAATCTAGATTGACATTGGTTTTTTTTTTGGATCATTTGGTTAAAGTGGTTTTGTTTACAATTGGTCAAATGTGACAGTTATTTTAAAATGGACACCTCTAGTTAAAAAAGACAACACAAATACACATCTAATCAATGGAACATATGTCCTTTTTTATGTTACAATAATCCAATCAAATAGGACATATATTCAAGAGGGGAAGTGGTGGCAACAATATAACCCTAATACATGGTAGGATTTCATGGTTTTTTATCTCGGTAAACTATTTTAAACGCCTTTAGGCTACATGTACACCTAGGTTAGGCTACCTATGTATAGGTATACATATGTATACATGGGTTTATACTAGGCCATATAATACACCTAATTTACATACTTAAGCCATCTACCTATTAATACATAGCTTACATACTTAGACTAAGTTTTAATTAATTACCTAGTTACCTATTTAAGACACATTAATTAATATGTAACTAAATAACTAAGTACTAATTTTATTGGAACTAATTCTTACATTGACTTAATTAGTATATTTACTTATTTACCTCTTTACCTACTTAATTAATGTACCCACCTCCTTAATTATTGTATCTATTTTTTAATTACTTACCTACTTGCTTCACTACCTAGAAATAATGTTGTATGGGATAAAAGGCTCCATGTGTTATATTAGATGTGAAATGTTTTTCCTTCCCAAAAATTTATTCCATATTGTTTGTGAGCTTTTCAAACAAGTGTAAAGAATATAAGTGAGTGCATTACAAACATTAAAAAATCATAAGAAATCTTTTTAATGTCATTTAACTCAATGTCAAAAGCTAAATTCAAAATAAAATAAAATATTTTTAATTAGGTGCCATGTCCTAGCCTAGGTCTAGGCCTTACCTAAGTGCCATGTGACCTAACCACCCAAGGGGTTGCTAGAATGTGAAAGTTGATTCCAACATGATTTTATAACTAACAACCCACTTTGTTCGAATCTAGTTCCACCCAATTCAAAAAACAAGGATTTAATTTTAATTAGGTTCCTCACAACCAAAACCATTGGTTCTTACTTACCCAACAAGACTACAAACTAGATAATTTTGAAATTTGATAGCAATAATAATGATAATAAAAATGAAGAAAACACCTATTTACCATAAACTTTCCACCCAACTTTAAGATCACACAAGTTGTTACAACTATGTGATTGACCTTTAAGCTTTAGCCTGTTATATTCCGTTGGGACAATTTTCAACTAAGCTACTTTTAAATAATAGGTGAACATCTTTCATAAATATTATCTTCTCTAATATCACATGTGTGCAAGGTTATGGTCTTATGTAAATTTTACTTTCACAATAGCAAGGGCGAACATCACATGCAATTAAATATTTTAACTAAATTATTTCAAAGTTCCGAAAGTTAAGTGCATGAAGCACAAATTTTTTAAATAAAAAATAACTTGATAATAGTTACTTGAAAAGATGTTGATAGACAACATGTGGTTTTCAAGCACCAAAAAAATAAGAAGGTGAATTTTGTATTTCCATGAGGAGCCTTAGGTTGACAACTAAACACCTTTGTTTGGAATGTAAGTTAGAACCATTTATAAAACAAATGTGATTCAATTTTGAAATTGACGACATGTTGGCACATCAATGAAGAAACTTGTTCGTTTGTTAGTGTAGACATCCAAAAATTTCCACAACTAGAGGAAAAAACATATCCCCTAAGAATTGATCACGATAAAGACCATCCTTCATTTGAGCTGCAAATATTGTCATAACCCCATGAGAAAGAGCAACTTATAAAATCAAATCAACATGAGTGGGGTTGACAATGGCAACATCGACCAATGTGAAGACACCATTGATTAATAACACAATATTGAATTGACGACACAAAGACTGTAAGGTAGGTATTTCTTGTAATGGTTACAAAAGCATCTCGCATAATATCATGTGAAGTTGTCTCTCCCCACCATGTGCCCAACAAAAAAGGTGGATCCCCATAGGATCCAAAAGCTAGTTACAAATGTAGTGAGACACCACAAGGACTAAAGGATAGGAAAGACTCAATCTAGTGCGTAATGTGATGGAGAAAACATTTGAAGACATGCAAAAGAAAAAAATGATTAGATGAACAAACAACCAAGCGCTTGCACCTTGCCCCACACATGACCTCAAATGTGTTCAATGTGAATAAGACGATAAATCAAAAAAGATGTTAATAAAAAAATGGTTGTGCAATCTCTCTGAAATATTTTTTTGAAGGCAATTTGTGCCTTTCTTGACCAACTATTTAAAGGGGGATGCATGATGCAACCCCTAGGGGAAGAAACATGGAAATGGAAAAGCTCTAAACTACTCGTACTTATTGACTTCCAAAAAAATGCATGAAAATTCAACAATTTTTTAAAAAACTATGATAATGGTTATTAAGGCCCAACTCCCCAAATAAACAATTAAAACAATGACTTCCCTAGAAATCAACCCTATGCCCCCACTAGAAATAGGGAAAATCGCATGTCAATAGACAAGAGATACACCAAAAGACTTCAATGAACCCAAACACAAGAGCCTCTCAAAGAGACCCATTGGGATCGACGTACAAGCAAGATATAATTAAAACATTTTAAAATTCCAACTTGAAATTTTTATAAAAAGCTATATCTACAATGGAAAGGAAGAGATTTGCAATTACATGTGCTTTGATTAATCTTTAAAAAAAAATTTACTTGTGTTGTATTTAGATTTTACTTATTCCATTAGGAAAATTCAATACCATTTTAATTATTAATGTCTTCAACATAAATTATTTATCCATAATAAGAGAGATAGGAGAGAGAGAGAGAGATATGTGCATATATCCTAAAAAAATAATTTGTATTTTTTTTTGTAGCTATGTGTTGTGTGAAGAGTTGGCTAAACAGCTCCCCTTCATTCCCTAATTTTTAAAAAAATATACAAATTTATTTAAAAGAACCAGAAAACCGAAACATAGGGGATGCTGAGCTTGAGTTCCCGAGCTGAGGAGAACGTTGTTCCCTTTGTCACCACCCAATGTGCGTCTTGTTGCGTTGCAGGCGCTGCGGCCTGAGCAGGCGTTCATGGGAGGCCGCTGTCGCGCGGATCGCGAGCTCTTCGACGTCCCATCGCTTCGTCGTTGCCAACATGGTACCTGCTTCTCTCGTCCTTCTTACCTTCCTTTGCCTTGCAATGCGACTTTCTTCCAACTATCTAATGGCTTTAGTTTCGAGTCCCATGGTCTCTCCTGTGCTGAATTATGTGACAAAAACTCTAGAGCTGCGCGTTTGGTGTATGCAATTCCACTGTCCAGAGATTCTGCGTTGTTGCCTCCCCCCACCCCCGATTCTTATGTTCGTATTTTGTAGCAGCATTTCGAGCAATCTCACAAATTTAGATTTCTATAAAAATTAGGTTGATATTTAGGGTTTTGTATTTACTTGTCTGTTTGAGTGAGCATGTCGATGGGCATAAGACCTGTACTTAATATATACAGTTTTTTGCTGCTCGAAATGCTCCTGTGGATTTGGTTTGAAATTTCTGGTGAAAGGCAGTAGAAATTTCTCTTGGATAAATCTTCAGAAAGTAAAGGTCTAATAGCTACATTTCTGGATCTGTATCAGAAGTCCTGATATTGTTCACCCTGCCCAACTTTTGGTTCCTCATTCTGCTTGAGGTTCTTTTGATCTTTCTCTTTTTAAGTAATTTTGAGCTAACCAGCATCACAACCAAGTTTTCCTGTTATTGGGGGTCTTGTTACAGAACGTCAATAGGTGGTTGGTTAATGTTTGAACATGAACCTATTTCAAGGTTTCTGAACATGTATGTAACTAGGTATTGTGTGCTCAGTGTCTTTTCTTTGGGCTTGGTTTCCTCTTTCTCCTATTTGTTCATATGTTGTCAGATCTGAATCTCTATGTTCAGATCTCAGTTCTAATCATGTTGAATAGAATTGTAACTATGGCAAAGTTCTTCCTTGTGCAGATATTAAGCTAATGGAATTGTTTGCATGGCAGCTTCCTCTTTGTCTTCTGAAAACTGCTCAAGGGCATCCCATGGTGATCTTCCTCTGCCTTTTACTCTCAAATTGCCAGAAGCTTAGATGGTTTTTTCTTTATTCCCCCTTACATTTGTGCATATTTTAATGAACATATTGGTCACATTTTATTTCAAATATTTCAAACATAATGATAATTGGACGAAATTTCAATGCAATTCCACTATTAGTCTTGAGAATAGAAAGACATAATCCCTTTATTAAACAAATAGTTTCACCAAATATGCACATTTTTTTCTTTTGGTTGTTAATTCAACTTTTTTCATTGTAACATTGATTGGTAATATGAAATAAAAGGATGCGAATTTTGTTGAATGTGTGATACCTATTGAAATCTTTTACTAAAAAAAAAAACAAGAATATTGATAGACTGGATAATGATATGGATTGTTTTAATCACACTCGATGGCAAATTTGTGTTAAGTCAATGTTAAAGAGATTTTTAAAAATTAACCGATTCAAACTTAAGATAATAATTAACATCAAAAGTCACATCATTGTCCATGTGACAAATGATGGTGTTAACTCAATGTTAGAAAAACCATGTTAAGACTTGAGGAAGCCATTTAGGTTATATATTTTTAAAAGAGCCTAAGGTTAAAGGGCACTTTTGAATATACTATATACTATATAATGAAATAATGATATATTTTCATAATGAATTATAGGCACCTTATTTACATTAAGTAAATTATTTTCTTAAAAATAGACACAAATTTGAATTATTGCACAACTTCATGTGAGAAAGTAGTTGTACACAGAGGGAAAGTCTGGTTGAGTGTGCATGTGAAGACAACAGTATCGGCTGATTGACTTGATCTCCACAATACTGCCTCCAAATGCAAGCCTTTTTTCACAGACATGACAGACCTTGTTACTGCACCTTTTTCTGCCTCAGTGGCAAAGTCTTGAGGCTTAACCTAAAGCCCCAGCTTTTGTATGGATTGGTTTTAGGTGAATAATGCACAAGTTGATGTTGGTGTGAAGGATGTCAACCTGAAAAACCTGTAAATCAATTTTGTCATCATGAGTTCAAACTCAACCTTCATGGTGAATATGGGTGGGGAAGCTCTAATTGTTTTCGTTATTATGTTGATAAAACGTATTATTTCTCTCTACGATAGTCTAAAGATTCCGTAGTATGAAGCTCCAAAGCTTATAAGACATGGCATAATCTATCTGATTTCATTAGCCTTTTTATTTCAAAAACTACTTACTGCTATTGCAAACAAACTTTTGCGCTAGCAGGCAATTATTCACCTAACCCTTCTCATGCAAAAGAGTTGGACCTCCGTTCTTTTGGCACGAGCGTTGTGCAGGTTTATAAATTTATTTATTTGTAGCACATTTCCGCATTATGAACAGTTGGACAATCCAAGGTCATGAAGAAAATTGGACCAATGTTTAGTGAAGCAGCACATACTGAAATGTTTTATTGAAATTTTATCCTTGTACCTAAAGCCCACTTTATGTGCAGACTGTGATGCTGTTTAGCTGTCAGTCATTACACCGGTCTATGACAAAGATTGGTAGTATGAACTCAGGCTTGAAGTTGCATCTCTGTGGGAAGTTAAGGTAAATGATGTTGGTTGAAATGCAGCTTGTTGAGCTGAAGAATGTAGACCTATAATGGACATCTAGTCAACTGCGATACATGGATAAATAGAATATCTTCACGATGAATAGAATATCCATCTTCAAGAAGTCATTTGCACTTCAAAGGTGGGGAATTCTATCGTGGCTATTCTCATGTGATATATTTTTCCAAATCAGGAGGATTTCTGCCACCCATGGTGTCAAGTGTTGACTAGAAGCTCCTTTGCCTCTGATATGGATTCTGGGCATAGTAGGATGGGGATTGATTCTGGAGAATGCCTGAATGTTATATTCGAGGTAACACCATCAAATATCTCTGTGTCCCTGATGAGATCAGTTCCAACTATGAGCAATGCTGGCACCCTGCTCTAATGCTGATTTAGGCTTCTGTCTCATCCCTGTTTGCATGTCAAACTTGATCTTCATTTGTGTGCCAAGTGCACTCACTTCAAGACATGTGCACAAGCTGCTCTTGGTGCTTGAATGTGTTGGTTATGGCTTGCTTGTAGGTCATTGAGAAGGTGCAAGAAGAAACAGTAAAGTGGTCAGGTAAACCCTCCTCTTCCTCCCCGCCAACTTATCTGTCTTTCTTGACTGGTTGCAACAGCATAACTTCAGCTTTAGTATTTGGATACAAGAACCAGAAGTCCCTTACTTTGTGCCTCCAAAACCTTGTGCTTTAGGAGTTCTTACTTAGTCTTTGGTTTCTAAAGCTTTACAGGACTGTGCCCAAGGTTCATTCACTCTCTGATCTGACGACCAAGTGGTCTTTTTGTTTTCTTCTCGCTCTGAAGTTTCCTTCTTCTTCCAAATGAGGTTACAAAGACAACTACAATTCTACACATCATGTTGGACCATCCTTAAATGTTAACTTTGCTTACTTAATGGTGAGATGTGCCCTTGATGTGGTAGACCGCTGGCCTACAGTCAGTGGTCAAGGGTGTGGTCAAGGTTGGGGGGCGGAGGGTGGGTGAGCTGTAGGGGGAAGGGGAGGAGGATGAGGCTACCAAGAAGATGCAGGGGGTGGGGGAAGAGGTGGTGCCCATGGAGCTGGGGCATGTGGATCAGACAGGTCTGGTGGTGGAAAAGGTAAGGCAAGGGCTGTTTTGCATTGTCCTCATCTCTGCTTTCTTCATGTAGGAGGATCATGTTGAAAACTATTTCTTGATCTTCTTCTTCTGGCCACATCCTACTACAGCAATCAAAGTCACTTCAGTAAGGTAAAATCTCCAAAGCCTACTTGTTGACAAACATGTGTATGTATATTACACTAAGAGAGTGAGGGTGAATCTTGGGAAGTATTTTTTCCTTTGTCAAGAATTGGAGGAGTTCCATTCTGAGGTTCTCACATACAAGGCATGATTGTGCTCTGGCCTTATTTGTTGCATATTGCTTGTTCGTTGGTCTATTACAATGGATGTAGGTACTTACAGCTGGTGCAGGTTGAGCATGAGGTTAAATCTATTTTCGATTCAGCCCTCTAACTTGAAGCATCCACTTTCTCCCTCCCTGCAGTTTTAAAATGTGGTTTGTAAATTTTCTTTCAGAGAGAGGAGCACATTGTCCCAAAGTATCCTTGTCAGGTCTAAGCTTAGAGACTAAGTGTTCATAGCAGTTGCTTGGACAACCTTAAGCTTCCTCTTTCTTTCATCTGTAATTTGGTCCCACAATGAATCTGCCATCTTGGCTCCAGTACCTTGTTCACTGAAGGTAGGAGTTAGGTACTCAATACTAGTGTAGGCATGTTTCATACACACAAAATGTTATAATACAGTAAAGAATGTTTTTGACTGCCATGAGATGCACTCCAAAGAGATGAATAGCTGTAGCATACTCTCTATGAACCAGGGCAAAGTAGCTGGGACACTTACAGTGAAGTCTGTGCTATTGTGCACATGTTTCATTAGTCCATCTGCCATTTAAGGCCACTAGGAACTCCAAGATCAAGGCGGTTGCCTTCCATGGAGACTTCTGGTTGTTCATCTGGGCTTGGATTGAAGTTGATAATTTGTAATCCTGTCTTCAAAGACAAATTTTTGGCTGAACTTTTTTCAACCATCTTAAGTGTATATCTTGTTGAGAGTTCCATTTATTGTAATACAACTGATCAGAACAAGAAAGTTGAATGTCACAGGTTTTTTGACCTGTATTTTAATCAATTACTTAACTTGAGGCAACAATATCAGTAGAGATATGATGTAACACACAATACCTGCCATAGGCAGCAATGACTCTTGCCTACAACATAAAACACCAGTGAAATTTCACTAGGCTAAAAAAAATCTCCAGCAACTGACTTCCTGCAAAAGAGCTGCAATCCAAGTTGATGAGGACTTGTACAGGCTTAAATCCTGGCTTGTCATGGGATTTGCAAACTTACCTAAAGATGAAACACGGTTCCATCATCTTTCATGATTTTGTCTGAACCTACCACAAACAGCAGAGTCATTGCATAACAAGCAGCAACAACTAGAATAGAAAGTCAGCACTGGGCACTCCCTTTCCCACCGTTCAATGATATGTTATTCCATGTAACCTTGTAAGCACAAAGAATCTTAACTCAAGATGCTTGTTGGTGTAACCCCATACACTCCAAACCCAGTCAATGATAAAACAGTACATGCCCACCACATTTTAGCCTGCTGCAGTAATTCTAAATAGCATAAACAAATGTGCCATAAACACATTCTAATTCTCTGTTTTTTTGGCCCATGTAGTGATTACTCTTAAGTACCCTCCACATATATCAACATGCTGTTCCTACTAAATGTGGTAAAAAAAAAAGTGCCCTACAGCTACCTAGATTTTTCTCTGCAATTTAGCCACAAAAATAACACTGGTGATAGTGGATTTACCTCCCCCAGCATCTCCTTCTCAGTGATTATCCAAGACAAAGAATCAATTGTTGATGGTGGTGTTCAGAAGAATTGCCTTCAGCTCCTTCTTGTTCACCTATTTCAGTTATGTCCCCAAGTGTCAAAACATATTCGGATTCATGTAAAACCCGAAGACAAGCATACAAAAAAAAGATCGGATTTAAATCTTTCCCTACTAAAGCCCTTTATGAAGATACCCTCAACAAGAATGATAACAAGAATGATCATGAATTCACTTTGACACAAAAAGCATGTGCAACTGGTACAAATCACTGTACACAGAAGGCTTAAATCATACAACCCACTTCAGACATCCTTTAAAGGTCTACAGCATAAAAGACAGCAAAAGCCACATGAGAGAGAGACCTTGCCCATGGCATTGCATGGGAGAGATTCCCATACTTGTAACTGATGTGGTATCTGCATAACATGGTATCCAACATATAACTGCAATTATTTCAGAGCACATAGATTCATTTTGAGAGTGTTTCTCAGTATCATGGAGCATTTTCTAGTACAAGGGAAACGAAAGGATTTTCACTGGTTTATTTTGATCCTTGATTTTTTGATAGAAGTGAAAACCTTGTATGGAGCCATTCTATCTTGAGCCCATTTCTGAAGTTCTTGCAAGGTAAGGATGGCCTGTGACTTAGCAGCAGCATTTGCCATGAGTTCTTCATGAGCTACCACAACTGCTGATATTATCTCACCATAGTCCTTGTCAGGTAGGCCCATAACTGCACACTCAGCAATAGCTGGATGCTGTATAGCAACCCAACAAACAGAATAAGAGAAAACTCAAATCTACCTCCCATTCCAGGCAAAGCTGAACAGACCAGGGACTGACATTGCAACTCAAAGAGGCAAGAAGATCACTCAACAAGTTATATATTCCAGAGACACTTCCTCTGTTGAGCAAGGATTTTCATGTTCTTGAGAAGATGGACTTCAGATCATAAGGCTGTCAGGGGAAGCAATAGTTGCAAGAAGTATCTGAAATCTTGACACTTAGTCAGTTATACCTCCAGCAAAACTGCTTCAATCTCAAGTGCTGATAGTTTGTAGCCTCCAGATTTCACTATGTCCACACTTGTTCCTGCAACCACCCACCAGCAAAATAAAGGTGTTGGAAGTAAGTCTAGACAGTACTCTGATCCAGAAACCTGTCAATTTGCATCTGAGTCGATGCAAGGACAGAGAGACATGCCTTTTGCTAGTAAAACACATCAATCATGTTATTATCAGTCGCTCTTGCAGATCAGAGTGCATGATAACTACACATCGTTACAAAGCTGTTTGGGAACTGATGTAAAACCATGCAGACACTTCTTGACTGTGCAGGAGGACAACTATGATGAAAAGACATGCTACAGACAGAATTGAACACAGAGACTCAAGGGCCAGCATAGACTCACGCCCTAGAATTTTGACATAGCCATCCACAATTGTCACAGTATCGCCTGTTTTGAAAAATCCATCATCCCTGAATGACTCTTTAGTCACCTGCAATTTCAAGCATGAGTTCAACTCACAGGGCTGTCCAAGCCATAAAACACAAAATAGGAACATTTCTGAGCAATCAGTGTCTTTCAACTCCAAACCCTGCCTTTCGCTGAAAGAAAACAGCTGCAAAGGGCAAAAGATCTACTGTTATCTTTGCTCTCACTGACCACTAAAGGGGGACTGTGCTTCTCCATCCCACCTTGTGGGTCACCCACTTCAATGCATCCTGGATAAGCACTACTCAACCCGGCCAAAAAGAGATGCTAACTATTCCAAATAGACAAATGCAAACTTTTAGACACCTCTGGTTTGCGCCAGTATTCTTTGAACATGGCTGGACTGCTGATGCAGAGCTCCCCTACACCAGCCTCTGCCTCTTCTGCAATTAACACCTGAAAAAACAACCCATCCACATTGCTGTGAATCAACCACTTTAGTCCCCTCCTGGTAAGAAAAAGTTGACTTCACTTAGCATTGCAGACAGAGCCCCCCATTAATATGCCCCCCTTGTCTTCAGCACATTAGAACTTGAGGGACACCTGAACAGGTAACATCCAGTCATTATAAGGACTAATAATGCACAATGAAGTAATTTTGACAGCTGAAGATGGAGGCTGAAAGAGAGCAGTCCCAACCTTAACCCCTGGCAATGGCTTCCCAACAAATCCTGCCCTGCGCTCCCCATGAAGAGGATTGGAAAGTGCCATTACAAACTGCAAACAAAGAAGCAGTTTTTCAGAAAACTGAACTAAATGCTGAGGTACTCCCTTATCACTATCCAGCATCAAAACAAGGACATTCACACCATTGAGACATAAGATACATAAAAAACTTACCCAGTTTAAACAAGAATCCAAAACAGCCAACTAGCACCAATCAGAACTACTTTAGATGGAGTCAGACAACATTTATCAGAAAGAGTAACAGATGAGGACTTATGCACAACTTTGTTCCAATAATAAACCAAAACTATAATTGTGTAGCACCCACCTCGGTCATGCCATATCTTTCCAGAAGACGGAGGCCCGTCACCTGTTCCCATTTTTCCATCACTGGCTCAGGCAGTGCTGATGAACCACACATCTGCACCAACCATGCAACAACATTAGCATAACCTCTCACAGAAACTCAGTTGCCAAATATGTACTAGTACGCATTGCAAATAGGTTGACCTTCAGCAGGTTACACAAATGTACCATGAGTCGCAGTTGCCGTGCAGCATTAGAAGATATCTTTTGCAACTTAGCATCCATAGTGTCATAGCCTTGAAGCAATCGCACATACATGGTTGGGACCTGCATCCTCTCCACTCCATTAAACACTAAAGCAGCAGACTTTGTTTGGATGCAATTCATTGTCTTTCCATACCAAACCCTTTGAAAGAAGACACTATTGCTTTCTCTTACATACCAACAGTGTGTGTCAACCAGTGAAGGATGAAATCACGAAGCAATCCTCAAGCCAATCAAGGGATTCCAGAAGCTGATGGCAAGAAAGATACACACCCCACTGAAAACAGTAATGTTTGGCTCAACTTTGTTTTCCTCACTTGCATATGATTCACGCCACCGCTGCCAAACTCCTCTTGTGCTGAACTTTGGCATGAAGTCCACCTTCACACTCACACATCAGCCCTGAAAATCACTACTGGAGCTGAAGTTGCATCAAAGTTGAACAACCTACAAAACTCTGTACCAGCTGATCTACCTAAGTTTCTTTGTGCCAATCTCTCTCTGGTTCAACTACCCAGGGGTCATCACTGGATTGCATTTCTCAGATATCAATGATGCTTTACAAGGAAATGAAAAGATTGGATCCAAACAAAGAATCTGAGGAAGAACTATACATAGGCAATGCAGAATCCTTTCGTCTGCCAACTAGGTTAAATATTCTGAAAGGCTTGGTACCAAGGGTCAAGAGAATGTAATTACCGAGGCACCAACATGCAGAGGTGCAAGCAACAAATTGAACATGCCATGGACATGTAAGACCTTACAGTCAAGGAAAATCAAACCCTTTGGGATAAGGCAGGGCTTCAATGTTGATATCAGAACTGCAGAAGTAGAACTGAAATTTCAAGTGGTTGAGGATATGGTGCAAAGGCAGGCAATGCAAAAACCGATCTGATGCAGTGTACTCCCATGACTCTGCCAGCATGCGAACCTGCTCACACAAACAAACTTGGTCAAAGCAACTTCCAAACCAGACATAACAAATTTGATCCCCAGTTCACACAATCACAGTAGTTGTACACTTATGACAGTTTAACAGTTTTGGGGTTCAGTGCAATTGCTGTGTTGAATAGTGTGGCAAACAACCTAAGCACTGTCAAGAGAACATGAGATTGAAACAATATTTTTGAAATTGGATGGGACAACAGAGTACTTGGGTACTGTTCTCATCAGGTTGTCTCATATGCATTCAAGACTATTTCTGTGCAATTGCATACTAATTCAACATGACTTACATACTTGACCCCCACAACCACTGAAACTGCTCTCAACATGTACTCTAGCATTGATTCAGATAGGAGCCATATTTGTCATGGCATCACTCTGATCACACCTCAACAGTCCATTGCCCTCTGAGGAGGAAACTGCTTCCTACGTCAATTTCATCACCATGGACTACAGTTTGCAGTCTACTGCATACCAAGGTCAAAATACTTGTCAGTAGCCATATCTTCAAATGAAGACATCTATATGATTTATGCTTCACAGAATCTTTGTATGTTCTTGAGCAGCTGCACAAGTAACATAGAGAAAGAAGAAAAACCACCTATCAGAGGAGGAACCTCTGTGGCAGAGATGAGCTTGTAACTGTAAGCAAAGATTAACACTCAGTCTTGTGGGCAGTTACCAAAAGACCTCTGTTATGTAATTGCTACTGTCCCACTCTACTATCATCTGGACAGAAAGGAACAAGAGCATCGTGCTAAAAGAATTCAGAAGCAGAGAGAGTTGGGATATTGAGGTTCACCTGAGCTCCAATGCTTGCATGAGTGTGCACAACACCTTTTGGCTTTCCAGTCGTTCCACTAGTATACAGAATCAATGCTGGGTTTTCACCTGCAAAGTATCAAGTGAACATCTAAGTTCAACCAGACTGAGCTAAACAGGTCATCGTACAAATCAGAGTTGTTGATATGCAAGGTTATGGAGATTTTGGATCTGACAACATATAAACAAACAGGGAAAAGATGAAACTGAATGCTAAAGAACAGAGGAAACAAAAACAAATCCGAAATTGAGTAGTCCTTTGAACAACAGCAACAGTGAACATGCAACTGTGGAGACCTTCAATAGCAATACATATATTTCTGACTATCTATAAAAGGATCCCCAGCTCCCAGCAGTGAGTGTAGGTCAATGTCACACATTAACCATTGTACTGAGTTTCAGTCACAAGACCAGCAGAACAGGAGAACTGTCACAAGAAGAACTGCAATCCTCACAGTATGTGGAACACAATTGATTACCTTCCACAGCAGAAGAGATCCTTTTGACTTCTGCCACAATATTCCCAAAGGAAACAGAATCTTTGACTTCTTCACCCTCTGAGCTGTTGCCAAGACTGGGCACTGATGGAAGTGGGTAATAACGGACAGAACACTTCTGAGCCACACCTTGTAGCAGATCCCGATGCTCCTCAGTAGAAATAACAAGGGATATATCCTGGATCCCACCATTGTTAGCTCATTGAAGTGCATGAAAAGAAGACAACTCTGACCCCTGTCCCCATCCCAAACAACTAGTCTATAAGACAAAGAAAACTCCACATCAAGAAGACATTATGGAGAATGACAGTGAAACAGGAAAAACCCCTAGCTAACAGGGAAGAGCCCTAGCTTGATGATCCATACTGTCAAAGGGAGGGGGCGAAACTGACTTCACACAAAAAAGATGGAGAAGGATCACACCGAGTCCACGAGAACATGCATAAGCTCAGCTTCAGGGTAGCTAAGAGCCAATGGCACTGCCACAGCACCATTGAGCCAAGTAGCCCAAATGCCAGCAACAAATTCAGCACATGGCTTTGCCATGATGCCCACCCTCTGTCCTCTTAGGCCCCCTTCATCCTTTGATTTCTTCAAGACTCCTGTGTCACTGTCTATTGTTTGAACCTGCACTAAAGTGCCCACATTGCACATCATCAAAGCTTCACAATGACTGTAATAGTTTGACAGCAACTAATACTCTCCAAAGATTTTATTTATTTTTTCATTTCTCACACTCAGTTCCCTGAAAGCTCAACAACAATGCAGATTCATGAGGAGATGGGCGATTTGTTAGCTCCTCCATAACTAAATCCATGATGAGCTCATGACACCTTGCAAAATCAACAGAATGAAAGGGATGCCAGGAGACTTACTTTTGACACCAATTTGGCTACTCCTCCTGCTGCTCCATCCACATGCACACTTGTTGCAAGTTGCCCATCATCATCACTAGTAGCATCCCTAGTGCAGGGCTGTGCAGATTGCAAGAGTGATGAGGAGAGCTTGAAGGCTGATTGCAGGAGCTGTCCATAGCTGTGGTGCTTTCCATCTGCAGTAATGGCTATTGCTCTCTGCTCTTCAGGGCTCCCAAGCTTGATTGATAACTTCACAACCTCCATAGCTTCTTCTTTCTTCTGGAACTCTGCCCCACCGCACCACAAAAAAAGGCCTAATGAGAACAGATCTCTCTACACCACTGCAGCACATGAGAAGAATGTTTCTTCTAAACACCACAGCTATGTCCAAAGCATTCCATTTGCAAAATCTAAAACTAGAAGTTTTGGCCAAATCTGTGTTGCTTAGTTAGTGTCAAGATGGAAGGAGATGAAATGAGATTTCACAGCTCTACACACTGAAGGACGGACTCCAAGTCCACAGATTTCTCTGCCTGGAGACCGAAGAAGCATCAAAGAATAGTTTGCCAAAGATCGCCATGAATCCTCACCACCAAGCCTCAATGCAAGCAGAGGAGCTTCTTCTTCTTTTTCTTGAATTGTTCTTCACCTCGTGGTGGTGTTTATGTGCTTCCTCATACAAAGTCGATGAGAGAGCGTCCTCATACAAATCCGATGAGAGAGCTTCCTCATGCAAATTCAATGAGAGAGCTTGTTCAAGCAAGCAATTAGCTGAATGTGTTCAAAGGGAGAAGGAAGGAAGGAAGGTGTGCGAGGGGCAAAACATTTACCGGTGGAAAACGAGGAAGCGACGGTAGTATTGTTATGTTGCAGAAGCTTGGACGGCGAGCAGTAAGGGAAGAAGACGGAAGAAGAGAATCGCAAGCAGCGAAGTCGGTACAGAGTAGTAACAGCGCAAAAAGCATGCATGGAGGAGAAGCGCATCCCCGGTTGTTGCTGTCAACGCTGGACACCACGTTTTTGCCCCTTGTGTGTGTACGTCCGTCCGTCCTTTCCCACGCAGGAAACGCCGCAGCGAAAAAAAGGAACAAGCGAGCAAGGAAAGCAAAGCAAAGCAAGCAAGGTGTAGAAAAGGAAAAGAAACACAAAGAAAGAAGCGCATTGAAAACTTCTGACACGCATTCATGAATGAAATTACAAGCAATCTCATCAGCAACTAATAATAACCACAGCTGCAATATATACACTTCGCAGATCGCGTCACCATGACCCTGGAGGACGCACACGACTGTCATATTATTGCATTCATTACAACCCGTCGTTCAAGAGACAAGGAAGTCGGAACAGCCATTGCCGCGCTCCTCTCGGTCCTCCGGGGCAGAGAGAAGAGAGAGAGAGTGAAGAACCAGCCAGCTGCAGAGCACACCAGCGCACCACGATAGATGGATGGATGAATGGTAAGTGGTCAGCAAACAGTTCTCTGTTGGGTTTCAGTTCCCTAGCTAGCTAACCATGGTTAGCTTAGTTGCTTTTTTTCCAATGGTTTCCTACCATAAGTCATTTCCATGAAATATGGGATTCTTTCATTTGAGCCCAAAAATAAAATAAAATGGATTGTCAATTGATTAGTTTGAGTCACTTTGAACCTATCACTTAAAGAATTCATCTCAACACACCTTGATATGATGACAATACACATGCGAGTTTCTACCAACCATCACAATTGGAATATGATGGTAACATATTTTCAAGTTTTTGCCAATCACTCAATCATGATAGCACCTATCTTGTTCAAAATATGTTATTAAAAAACTATTCAATTTTCATTCCCAATTCAAGATGCTTATGAGGTAATTGAAAGTTTGCATGGTAGAAGGGTCTTTTTTATTGATAATCACATCTTTTGTGGTGGGAGTCTAATTTTTTCTTCAGACTCCCACAACATTTAGGTTAGTGAATTGCACCCCATTTTTATAATGGTGTCACCAACCAAATTTTACAAATTCAAATGCATAAATCCAAGCCATATCAAAGCCAAACAAGTAGTAAGTGATTAATAGTATCAATGTCAAGTTCAACAATCCTCCTCAATGCATAAGAATATGGTGGAAACATTATAAATATAGAACATAATGTTTATTAAGTCCCTTGATAAAATGCGCATGACCAATCTGGAAATCGAGGAAAAACAATTGGAGTATTACAAGCAACGAAATTATGAAACAAATTTGATTTAGCAAAACTTGGTGCAAGCCATCTTGGCCTTCCACAAATCATGGGGATAACTTTTGCAAACTTGATGCAACAACGTCTAATAAACAACAATGGTGATCCTCATTTTGATCCTAAACTTGCATACAACAATGAAATTGCATATGATGACGAGTAATGTGATCCTAAACCTATATACAACAACATTGATGAAAATGTACACTTTTGAATAAAAACATTACAACTGATAATGCATTTGACTTTCAAGTTGTAGATTTCCATAGATCCAATTCCATTTGCAACATTTGAAAAAACATTGAACAGTTGATGATTTTCATTTGTAGCATTTAATTCATAGATATTCAACATTTGATGTACCTTTTTCAAAAGAGATTATGGTGCATGTTGAGGAAATTTTCAAGTTGCATTCTAAGCTTTTCTTTGCTCACGTCTCGGCCTTCAATCAAACTTGTTGAATTTTTGATTTCTTGTCCTTTATTTATGTGAAATAGGCTTAGTTGTTTTTTGTAATTGTTCAATTTTTTGCTTCAATAGCCAAAATCTTCATGACACCATCCATGTCTTTTTTCCTTTCTAATAGATTATGTAGTAAAACATAACAAAGTCACCGTATCATGCATAAGAATAATGTAGAGCTTTGTTTTCCAAATAATTCACAAAATGTTTGTTTCAAAATTCTGAAAGCATTTTCAACCACCTACCACCCTTGTTTATGCATTTTATTATACAATTTTTCAAGAACTATGTGTTCCTTTTCTTTGTGAAGAACCATGATCCAACTCAACAAGGGGTACCCTTTATTGCTTAGGATGTAAGGTGGTAGTCCATCTTGGCAACTTCAATCAAGATGCAACAAATTTTGATACATTGTTTTCTTGTAGAAACTAGATTTTTGAAACACATGTGAATCATTCATTGAACCATATAAACCTACAAACAAATCAATAAATTGTTTGTTATGATCCACCATGGCTTGTGCAACAATGTTATACCCACCACTTTTGTGGTAATAATAATCACCTACAAAAGGTTCAAAAGGTTTGAATATCACAATATGAGTTTTGAGGTTCAAAATTTTTAAGGAGTACTAAAATATTTTCATGGCATCACTTTTTGTGGGTTTGTTTACATAGTTTTATTTGATTATGTAAAAACACAAAATGGATGAAATTGATGGAATCTAGAATTGTAATTGTCTAAAATGTGATACTTGTAAAATACTTGATACATTTTGATTCATTAATATTGATGGGGATCAAAATATAGGACAAAAAGGGACTCCATTAAGAATTAAGTCATTTTTGTTCCTAGTGGTAGACCTTAAAAAGTTTGGACCCCTTGTCAATTGCACCATGTATGTTAGGTATCATAACAATACTTGAATTTGTGCATGAGAACTTCAACATCTTATTCTTGCTCAATTGAAAAATAAGATTTATAAACACAACATTAATTGTTCGAATAGTTTCACAACTAACAAGAAAAACAATAAATTGACCAATCGTAAACCATTTGTTGCACAACAAGTAGTTCATTCCTTGGGCTAGCTTATAAATCATGCAAGCAACTTGAATTTCAACAAGTATAACCAATTAATACTTGGTATTTTGTTTTCCAATAAGAGGTTTGACTTGATGTGCAATGTCAAAAAATGTGTGCTTGGTCATCCTCAAATGAAGAATCCATCTTTCATTTATGTAAGTATTGAGCAAAAAATGAAAAACCCACATAAAGGATTGAGTTTTTACCCAATATCCTAGATTAGGTTGTAACAAAGTTTTGAGAACACATGCCATTTTGAATTGATGTAAGACCACAACATTCATCAACAACTACGTTTCATTATAACGTTTATGATGTCTACTTGTTTCATGAGATCTGCCTATTACCACCATGTGCAAAATCATTTGTATTAAAAAAACAACATTAATTACAAACAAAGTATTTCTTGCATCATAAACCATAGCAACAATTCATCAAAAAATAAAATAAAAATCACAAAAGAAGAAAATGGACTTGTGGAAGGAATAAAGTTGATGGAATTAAATCAAGACATTTTAATGTTGCAACAAACCAAAATAAAAAATGCTATAACAAACAAAATGAAAATGAAACATTGCAAGATGAACAAAATCACTAAAACACTACAGGAATAGCTTTTACCATTTCAACATAATTAAATTATTTTTTGTTTTGTCGAACTTTTGAAAAATTATTTATTTTTTGTGCCAAAATTTTAATAAAATCAAGAGTTCTATTGTCAAGTTTTGAACCATAGACCTCCATAGACCTTCCGTGACAATGACTTAAACTTTAGGCTATCTAGACACATTAGACTAGACTATTCCATAAAAGTGACAAGACCCTTTGTATTATTTTTTATAGCTATATTACCTGCCCCAAAATTTGAAAATTTCAAAACCAAGTGCCAAAGTTAAGATTTCAAATTTAACTAACTATTGGGTAGTTTGTTGGCGAAATGCTAAAGGAAATTTTGAAGCACTGAACAATAGAGATATCCGTAAAGCTGGGAAAAGACAATACTAATACCCTGAGTTTGGTCATACACAGGGTGAGATTTTTAAAAAAAAACATGCAAAAAATTACGTTAGCATTCAATTTTGATTGATGGTTCCTGAGTTTCACACTGTCTTTCTTTTTTCCTTAACAGCTCCATCTGCTGCTCCATAGATTTTCATTGCTCCTACCTGTACAGCTACTATAATTCCTCTGGAACCTTGTGCATTAAATCCTGAGTTCAACATTTCATACCGAGTTTCAGCATTTCGTACAGACATTTAAAATTTCCTTACGTGACCGATGTACCACTAAAAGAGGGGTTTGGGGGTGAAAGGAGGCCCAAAGACAGTGTGAAGACATGGTGAATTTGTGGATATCTCGAATGTCACAAAACAATTTTCATATGTTTACAATTATGAACAGAAAGCTGTGCAAAGCAAAGAATGAGATGTGAGCAATGATGTTCAGCAGAGCAAGAATTGAGAAGTGCAAAATGAAAAAGTAAAGGAATGCACCATGGACAAAGGAGAGATATGATCTACCATCATTTTACCTCTGGGGACGATACATTACTGGTGAGAACAAAAGGGCGGAGTGGTGGCGTTGTTTTTGCATGTTATGTACCTTCAACAATATGTGTGAATCAAAAAATAAAAGTCATAATGATAACTTGATTTTTATGGTGAAAAACTTAGGGCATCACATTATCAAAAAAAAATTCGAATTAAGCTAGTGATATTGAAAATTCAAAAATAAGCTCTACCTCTAGGTGTGGCAAGAGCTTAAGAAAACTTAAATCCTTTGATCCAAAAACCCTAATACCTAACCTATTTGAAATCCAACAACTTGCCTGCCAGTTTGTTGAGAGACGTTCAGACCTCTGGCCCCCCGTCCCCCCTGTACCAGTTTTTGCTCTGCCGAAGAACAACAACAAAAGCGCACTTCACTTTCCGCCATTTTAATTAACGCCTGATTCTCGTCCAGAATCGGCCATCCAGGCCGCCCAACTGCCTTTTCTGCATGCGGAACTAGGTCTCTGCCCGTAATTTTCTTCCGCTCCGAGTGTCTGTCTGCCTGCCCGAAAATAAACCTGTCAGGCCAAGGACAGCCAAAGCAGTTACCCGCTACGAACACTCTCGACTGTCCATTTCCACGATGGACCACGATCTGACCGTTGGATGATGACGGGTAGAAGGGGCTACAATTTCGATGCGCCTGCCCTGTTGCAATGCAGTGCATTGCAGAGCGCTTCTCGAAGTCTGTCTGTCGCTGTCTGTCTTCTTTCTTCCTCTTCGTTGCAGGTTTGTTGTTGCAATCGACCGTCGCTCGTCGCGGAAGCAATTACTGCTCCTTTCGTGTCTTCTGTACAGGAGAAAGTTCGTCACCTCCCTCCCTCCCTCCCTTGGAATTGCTAGGAATGCTGAATTGCCCGCACAGGAGCTTCTTTCTTTTTCCTCCGTCTTCTCCTCTTTGTTTTGTTTTTATTTTTCGTGCAGAAAAACAAAAAGCTGCTTCGATTGTCGTCGTCTCCGCTGTTTCAAGAAGTCATCAGTCTATTTGCGAAGCCAATTTTTGAGTGTCACATTTCCAGTAGCATCGTGTGTATGTCAAGATACAGAGACTTCATTCTTCCGGATTGCTGCTAGCTCGGAACTTTCTCTTTTGAGCGCGTCGGATCCATTCTGCTCCGGGAATAGCAGCAGCAGCAGCAGCAGCAGCAGTAGTAATGCATCGATTTTGGTTTGCATTGTCACTTCAGATTCCTGCTTTGTATATATAATATTTGTCACAGGTTTGTAGCTTAGCAGTTTGCTGATCATGTAGCGGCTATGGTGCTGTATCGAGAATCATTGCGAACAGCAGCTCGTCGCAGAGGTATTCTGATATTTCGGACGTAGTTTGAAGATCGGACTGTAGCAGCTTTCCAAAAACAATAGGAAACCAGTACTTCTTTTTGCTGTTCTCTTGCATGCGTGTGAGAATCTTTTTTTCTCTCTCTTTCTTTCTTTCCATTCATGATCCTTGGAAGAAACGATACGATTACTGAAGAAGAAGAAGCTCCTCACACTGTGCCGCCAGAAGAAGATCAACCTCATTCTTTTGGGCTACAACTTCCCGCATTTAAACACTCGCTTACAGGTGTCTTATTATCAGCTCTTCGATCTCTTCTCCTTTGATGATTCTCTTCGGTAGACTTCCTGTTACGTGGATTTGTCCTCAGCAGACACACAGTTCTCAACCTGCTTTGCTTGCTTGTTGTTCTCTCCCACATCTTGTCAAGCTCCATACTGCACGCACTGTGCTGGATCCAGTTACTGTCAATGCACAGGGAGACAGAGACACAGACACAGAGAGAGAGAGAGAGAGAGAGAGAGAGAGAGAGAGTTGTGCCTTGTATTTGACATTGGTGAGTAGCTATGGTGTCAATGCTGAAGCAGAATGTTATGTCTCTGGTGTTTGTCTACTTGTTGATGACGGCACTCGTAGCTGTAGGGTCCTGGTATAGAGAGTCCTATTATGGTGATGGAGTTGTTCATGAAGGTTTAGGGCTTGTGGATCAGATTGGTTACTCTCTGTCAAGTGCTCTTGGCATCATTTCTTCTTCTGGCGATGATTCCTCTTCTTCTTCTTCTTCATCTCTCCTCCCTTCTTCTTCATCAGCTGTATCAAAGAAGAAGCTGGATTTCATGGCTACCAGTTCATCAGAAGACATCTCGGATGATGATGATCACTGGGCCATTTCTTCAGTGGCAGCAAAGAGATCCATCAACTCTGTGGTGGAATCATCATCACAGGATGGTGGTGAGGAGAAACTGGTTGGAGAAACTCAGGTTCATGAGGCAATACTACTTTCTGAGCATGCTGCAGAGGTTTTGCAGCAGCAGCAGGATCATGCTACAGAAGTTGTTCAGGGATTACAAGGAAGCATATCTCGACTTTATCACTCACCCAAGGTATTGGCCTTGAATTATAAAGAGATGATGGAGGAGTTCAAGATCTTTGTGTATCCAGTTCAGAATGAGAGCAGGTATGAACTTGGAATGTCAGGCATGATGATGGAGGAAGGAGCTGTGGAGCCCAGTAGCAGTACATCCGATTTTTTCTTCAAAACACTTGTTGAAAGTGAAGTTGTGACTGAGGATCCAGAAGAAGCTCAGCTTTTCTTCTTACCAGTATCAATCGACCGAATGTTGAATGATCTTGATCTAGATAGGGTAGCATTGCAACTCAGGCGATATGTTGCACAGACGAGAGAGCAGTATGAATACTGGAATCGAACACTTGGTGCAGATCACTTCTACCTGTCATGCCATGGCTTCCCTGCAGATGGTCATAGGAATTTTCTAGAACTGCGCAAGAATGCAATTCAGGTAGCTTGCACACCATTGCGTGCAACTCAAGGATTCTTCCCTCACAAAGATATTGTCATGCCACCTTACAGACCTGTTGGTGAAGAAGACAGCAGTGCCCCTTTTGAAGAAGGCATAGCCAAGAAGAAGCAGGCTCTGCGAACAACTCTTGTGTACTACAATGATCCATTTGGTGATGATGATCCTGCTCTGCAATTGGCCCTGGCAGATTGGAAATCTGATCCAGACTTTGATCTAAAATCCGAATCTTTGGAACTGCCTCAGTACTACCACAAGTTGGGGACAAGCAGATTTTGTCTAAGCATCACACCACACAAGACACTGGATCTTGTGGATTCTCTGCGACTTGGTTGCGTGCCTGTTTTGATTTCAAACTCTGGATTCTCTGGCTTGCCTTTCCAGGATATTCTGAAGTGGCAGGAATTCTCAGTTGTTCTGGAGCTGAAGGTTATCAGAAACTTGAAGCACATTTTGACAGGCATTACCAGTGCAGACTACCAGAGAATGCAGTACCTTGGACAGCAAGCAAGCAAACACATGGAATGGAATGTGGATCCATTGCCATATGATGCCTTCCACATGATTTTGTACGAGCTCTGGTTACGGCACTACTGCATACGATATGCGCTTGTAAGTTCTCAATAGGTATGGGACCTCCTAAATTGTCACACCAATTCTCTGTAAATCTGCCATAGTAGTGTAGCCGGGAACTCAATTGTCACAGCAATTCTCTGTATCTGCCATAATTAGTGCAACTTGGAACTCAATTGTCACAGCAATCTTCTGTATCTGCTGTATGGTTGCAGCTTGTTCATTTATGCTTTGTAATTTTACGCAATGCAATACCCGACTCAGCCTACAGTCTCAGCTTAGGCCCCTTTAGGCCCTTATTTCAGGAATGCCCCCACCTTGAGACCTTACCCTAACACAAAGTATCATTAAAATGAGTGTGGTCATTGCATTATGAGCAGTGATTGTTTTCTGACAATATTTTGTTGTTTTTACAACAATTTTTTTGGAGAGATGTGTTTTTCTAGTGTAAATTTGACTTATTTTGCTATTCTTTTAGGGAAAATTTCACAACGTTTCTTATCTCACAAAATTGAAGAAAAAAAAACTCTTTTTGCAATGCAGGGAAGTTAATTGAAAATCCTCTCATAAGACTTTTGGGTGTTACTAGGTTCTACTCCCCATCCCAAGTGAGGTTTAGGGTTCAGGGTATTGCAGCCCCTTTGGGTTATGCAGTGGTGGTGGTGGTGGCGGTTGCGGTGATGGCAAGTACTTGTACATCCCTTTTTTTTAGCTTGGTTGCAGGAATGGTTGTGTGTGGAATGAACTTCTTCAACGCTTGCTCGAGTTTCAGAAATGTGACAGGCTTTGCAATGAAAGAGTCCATTCCATGTCGAAAACACTCCTCCACGTTATCTGGAAGTGCATTGGCTGTCAACTGTTTCCACCCATCATCAACAACAAACACAATGGCGTTCAAACCCCATCTTTTCCAATGGTAGTAGCATTCAAACCCCGTCTTTTCCAATTGTAGTAGCGTTCAAACACATGTTTTCCAATGGTGTTGAAACCCATCTTTCTCTGTGTTCAAAACTGTTGGTTTGGAGATGACACAGAGAGAGAGAGAGAGAGAGAGAGAGATTTTGCATGAGTTGGGCGAAAAATGCAACTAATCTTGAAAGGCATGTGTGCTGCTTGCTCAACAAAAAAACACAGCAGGTTAGTGGTTGGGTTCCCAATTTTGGTGGGGGAAAAGGGAATGAATGGGAACTTACTGCAACGATTGGAATCCTTGTAGGCAGTTTTGCATCGGAGGAGGAGGAGATACGTATTAACTCTGGTGAATGATGTTGTTGTTCAAAGGAGTCAGCAGGATAATAACTCCATGAACCCGTTCTTTCATAGTGTCGGATCCTTCGAGTTGCTTCAAGCCCATCCATAAGTGGCATGCATACATCCTGCAACAACAACAACAACAAGGGTGTAAACAACAACCATCATCCATCATCAACCTCTTATGAAAACCTCTTTTGTATATGTATAATTCCTCTGAAATTGGGGAAACAAAAGCCAAAGCAGTTTTTTTTTAAAGGTTGCAAATTTGACATATTTGCACTGTTCTGCATGCATCTGGGAATCATGAGAATGTTATGTACGAAAAGAAGAGAAAACAAAAAAGTGAAAAAAAAATTAGCAAGAAAAAAGTGAATGCATCAATGAACGAAAAAACTTACCATTAAGATGAGATCGTATGTGCTTTGTTTAAGAGCTTGAATTACATCTGCTCCATTCCCAACAACTTCGAATGATGAATATCCCAACCGCTTCAACATTGACTGTGCCACCATAATGTTCACCTTATTGTCTTCTGCAAGCAAAATTTTGGAAGAAGGTTTTGGGGTGGGAGGAGTTGGATTTTGCAGCACAACAGCAGCACCAGCACCAGCAACGCCAGCAGCATCTGTCAAAACTGTCATCGCCTTTCTTGTCTCTCCTGCTGACACTGTGACTCCAAATTTTCAGAAAGTTTTGCTATTCTGGCAAAAACGTGATTTCAATAGAAACAGATGAATTGATTTTGAGTAAAGTGTTCGATTTTTTTGTTTGTTGTAGGAGTGAAAAACACACACTTGCACTCACACACATGCGCGCGCACACACACACACACACATGCACATGCACTCTGGGGTGTGAGAGACAAACTTGAACTTCTTGACTTGTTTGTTGAGAATTGCAAGTAGCCAATTTTCTTGGCAGCTGTTAGAGCGTCCTCCACCATGTACTTCTTCACATCTTGCTTGTCCAACATCATGCAATATACATCATTGCTGATCATGGCCCTTGGTACTTGTAGAGGTAGTTTGAAGGAGAATGTGGAACCCACATTCTCTTTGCTTGTTACATTCAAACTTCCGCCCATCAACTCTACCTACAAATAATGGAGTGTCAAAATCTTTTTTTGCAATTAGCCATTTTGCTTCACACTGCCTTTCCCGACACTTGAAATTTTTTGTCAATATGTAAAAAAATGGAAGAAGCACATAAAATATACACAGAAATAACTTACCAGATTTTTGCAAATAGCTAAACCCAGGCCAGTGCCACCATAATTCCCACTTGTGGTAACTTGTGTATATTTCTCAAACAAAGTTGGAAGTGCATCATCTGCACACAACAACAAAATTAGCCCACAACAAAAAGAAACCCAATTCAATTGTATAACATTTTCCATAAGATAGTTTTTTTTTTTTTTTTTTTTTCTTGTCTTTCTTTCCCTCAATTCTCAACTGGGAAAAAAAGTTAGCAAAAAATTCTGAGCTTTGGCAATAGAATGGGCATAGAGATATTTATAGACAGAGGATTGCAAGACAAAATTTTGAGAAAGTTAAAAATTGCATCATGCATACCTGGGATACCGATACCTGTGTCGTGTATATCGCAGTAGAGCCAAATGGTTTCTACCTCTTCAGAAATTAGAGTGGGATTTGTTGACAACTCATTCACGGAAACCGCAAAGTCCCTGGCTCTAGGAGAAGGTGGCAAATTGGATTGCAGCTGAATCTGCAGCGGCTTGTGGTGTGAGCCACAAAGACGTGATTTTGGGCTTTCTGGCCAAGGACAGAATGGCAGGTCTTTCATCATCTTTTCCTTGGCCAAGTTGAGAGCAGGAGACTCTACTCGAACTGCTATCATCACTTCACCTTTGTGAGTGAATTTGATTGCATTGCTGTGAAACCCAACAACACCCAAAGCCCCAAGACAAATTGAACTGGTGTCAGCAACACTTCAAAACTCCAGTCCTGAGCTACTACCAAACTGCTCTCCATCTTCCACTTTCCTTCTCTTGGGTACTATGGAATGGTCAACAAGCCCATGTCCATGATGTTGGGTTATAAGGCGCCATGCAAGCCCATTCTTGTGAGCTAGGCGACACACTCAACATAATGGGTAAGGTGTTGGGTGAGCCTGTTTCTGGTGAGCTAGGCTATGCACCCAACATAATGGGCAAGAATGAGGCCATTCCATGGCAATAAGGTCTAGGGTAGCAGCTGATTCAATGGCTTCAAGAAACATCCATGTTCAACAGACACATACTATCACAAGCCTATGATCAATCATCACTGGAAGATTATGTCATATAGAATGTGGTCAGGAAATGACATAATTTGCTGCCACTCCCAGACCTTAATGGAATACCTGGAAGAACCTTTGATGTACATACAAGTTTGGAATTTGCCAACATTTTGGGAGATTTAGTGCAGCAAACAAGCAAGCAAGCAAGCGGCACCAACAGAGTGAAATTGCTTGAAATTCCAGAATTTTCTCTGCCATGATGAATTGCTGTCTACAAAACTCCAAAAAAGAATATATTGTGGGCACCCAACTATTGTATTATGTACCTGACTAGATTGGTGAATACTTGGCGGATTCTCAACACATCCCCTATCAGCTGCCAAAAACATTTCCCGCACATATGCATTTCATCTCAGTACAAACTACAAACCAGTGCTGCATGGTTCTGGAATATTTTAAGGAATTGAAACTTACGGTTCTTTAATAACTCAAAGAACTGCCCGACACTGGTACAAACCTACCTCATCTCAGTACATACGTTTTGGATACACTTAACAACCAAACATAGAACATGGCATTTGATGAATTATGATGTTAAAGGTGCACTATGGATTGATTGTTGTTGCAATGAACCTGTCTCAATGAGTTGGGTTGGGGTTTAAGAAGCATCCAATATCTCATGAGATAAGCATTGATCTAACTTCTGTTCTTTTTGCTCATATGTCGCTTAGCTGCTGCTTCAAGAATCCAACGAATAGCTAAGGTTCTTTTTGACAACGTTCATATTATTATGTTGTGAATTTGAGATTTTGGGTATGAAAAATTTCAAGGGGAGTTTCATAATACCTACCTCAAGGGGTACATCGTCATTAATGCATGCTTCAACCACAACATTTTTGCTTTTAACTGATGCATGCGCCATTTGCAGCACATTCTTCACCACCTCTCTCGGTCGGAATTTCTTAGCCTCGCACTTCAAAGCTCCTACATCAAAAAATAAAATAAAATAAAAAGCATTTGAAAAACCCTCCTCCTGAGGTGTTGAATAATGATAAAAACAGCAATGAAGATCTGAAATCGTCAAACAGGGGTCTAAAATGGGGATGACTTTATGGATGACTCAAGCCACTCTAATTAGACTTATCTGTAAAGTCAGGCGATTAGGGGGTGAGAACGGCCAGTTTGAGCATTATTGGGCTGGCATCAAACACGTAACTGGGAATGAAAATTTTACAAAACAAAATAACTGGGACCCAAACTAGTTTTTCCACCAATTTTGGTGTACACTGAGTTTCATCCTGTCTTTTCTTTTTCCTGAGCGCCTCCACTGCTGTTCCATATATTTTCACTGCTCCTACCTGTACGACTATTTTAAAAACTCTCGAACCTTGTGCATTAAATGCTGAGTTACACAATTTCATTCTGAGATTTAGTAAAATTTCAAACTTTGCAGATACCACTGAAAGAGGGGATAACGGGTGCAAGCAGACCTGAAGACACAGGGTGACTTTACAGATAACTGTATCGTATCAAAAAAATTCAAATTCCAAATTCAGAATGGTGTCCAGTAATCCCAATCTATTAGCCAATATCATGAACAGCAGTCAGACCCAGAGCTGCTACCGATGTCCCAAATGCCCAAAAATTTCACAAATTTGGCAGAAAACAAGTTTTGTCACAAACTGTCCAAATTTTCAAAACAAATTTGGCACCAAACAAATTCATCTGAGATTGAATACAAATTTTGAATGGGGAAGAAGGGGATGAAAGACAAAATTAATTTTCTTCACCTGATTCGATTTTAGAGAGGTCAAGGATGTTGTTGATAAGCTGCAAGACGAGGTCACCGGATGTAAGCATCACATCCACAAGCTGCCTTTGTTCAGCATCAAGATCAGTAGTAGCCAGAATTTCTGCCATGCTCACTACTCCAGAGAGAGGAGACCGTATCTCATGTGACATAGTTGCCAACATTTGCTTTGCTTGCATTGCCTCCTCTGCAATTTAGAATCTGCAATAATTTCACTTCAAAAATTTCTTCCCCATTGTCTCTCTCCTCTACAAAATTTTTAGAAGCTGCTAAAAAAATTCATGTCCATTAAAAATTAAAATTTTTTAAAAAATTCCCAAAACCCAAAAACACTTTGCAATTTTTTATTTTTTTAAGAGTCTAAAAAAAGACCAATTTAAAAATTAAAAAAAACATTTGCATGCATTTTTTTTAAAACAAAAACACTCTGCAATCCAGACATGCCTGTAATGTGGATGGTCTTATTGAGTTCGGTCTCCATAGTTTTTTGCACTGCCACTTGCTCTCTCAATTGCACTAGTCTGTCCCTCTTGTCTACCTGCCAATTTTTAGCTCTTGTAAGTAGTATTATTTTTCAACTTCACCAATTAACAAACACTTTTGCTCCATCTCCCAAATCCTCATTTTCCCAACCCCAAAATAAATTAACAAATTAAAATAAATAAATAAAATCCAAAAAAAAAAAAAACAGTTGATCAGTAAAAAGAGCTTAAGAAACTCTTCTCTAACATCCCAACTTGAAATTCATCCATCCATCCATTCATCCATCCATCCATCCATCCAAATCCCAACAAGTCCTTTTGTTGCAAATAAAAAATATCAAGTTTGCCTGGCTTGAAAATTAACACTTGCCACTATGACCCATTTCTTTTTTTGGGTTATTTTCATGTCATGCTTTGCATGTAAAAGATTGGGTGGGTTTTTTTTTTTTCATAATTAATTAAATATTTTATTTATTTAAATTATAATTTATAATTTTATAAATGAATTTGGATTTGTAAAGAAGACCTGTTCAGTGACATCCATGGCCAAGCAATTGATTCCCATGACTTCTCCGGAGTAGCAAAACACGGGCTCAAGTGCAACTAAGAAGGTTTTTGCCCCAAACAGATCCGTATTGAACACGATTTCGCGCTTCTGTGGCCAACCTTTATGCAACACCTCGTTTTTGAACTCCATCAACTCCGAAATTCCTTCGCCATTGCATATTTCTAGATCTGTCATCCCAATCACTTCCTGCTTTGGAAAAATAAATAAATAAATAAATATTCCAAAATTCATATTTTCACAGTTAATAATAATAAAATTATGCTCAATCAGAATATGACATGCTCAACACAACAAAATTCTCGAGGTTTAAAAAAATACAAAAATTCCCAAAACGCTCCCAAGAAAAAACCAAGCATAAAGTTTCAAACTAGTATTGTACCTCTTCAGTTAGAGTTGGAAATGCATTGTAAACGAAGCGATACCGTAGCTCCGTATCCTGTAAAAACACACATGTGCATGCACATGAACGCACAACAAACAAACACACACACACACACACAATTCCTGAATACAAAGTTCCCAAAGCTCGTACTTTTCTTTGCTTGTTGAAAATGTTGCACAAAAACTATCAACAAAGGGTGTGTCACACACTTAAAAGTATCTTTAAGGCAAAAGAAGAATTATGGAAACTCAAATATTCCACCATGCAAAAATACAATCTTCGAAAAAATCCTCTAAAAGAAACCAAAATCCTTCAAGATATTATTATAACTCTATAACTAATCTCAAGTTTCAGCACAAGCCAAAATATCAAATTTTGGATATATATATATATATAGATAGATGGACTTCATAATACAAACAACAGAAAATACTTGAATTCAAGCAAAGTGGTGTTGCAAAGAAAAAAAAATCAGTTTGAATTCACCAAGCACTTGAAGCATGTTGTTGGCAAGAAAAACTAAAATGCAAACTCTTATTGTAAAAAGATTCAGTTAGATTGCAAAAAAATCATGTTGCAAAAAAATTCAATTGGGTTGAATTCATTGAAATGAGCACTTTGAAACATGTTGCAAAAAAAATACAATTGGATCGAAATCATCAAAGTGAGCACTTGAAACATGTTGCAAAAGAAAATTCAATTGGATCAAATTCACCCAAGTGAGCACTTGAGACATGTTGCAAGAAAATTCAATTGGATTGAATTCACCCAAGTGAGCACTTGAAACATGTTGCAAAAAAATTCAATTGGATTGAATTCATCGAAGTGAGCACTTTTGAAACATGTTGCAAAAAAATTCAATTGGATTGGATTATATTCACTGAAGTGAGCACTTGAAGCATGTTGCAAAAGAATTCAATTGGATTGAATTCACCAAGGCGAGTGCTTGAAATGTGTTGCAAAAAAATTCAGTTAGAGATTGAATTCACCAAGTAAGCAAGCAAGTGCTTGAAATGAATGTGTTCCAAAAGAATTCAGTTAGAGATTGAATTAAAGGAACAAGTGAGCAAGTGAGCTATTGAAATGGGTTGCAAAATGATTGATTTGGAATTGAATTCACTGAGTGGCTTGAATAGTTTGTGAGTGCGCACCTGATGACTAACAACAACTGGTGCATTCCTGAGAACAAACCGCAAGTAACTATCACCGCAATAGTTCAAAGCTTCCACTCTAGAGCTTTGCTGCTGCTGAGAAGAGATGTTGTTGTTGATGTGGTGGTGGTGGTGGTGGTGGTGGTGAGAAGAGGAGTTGCTGTTGTTATTGTTGGGGTGCTGCTGCTGGTGCTGATTATGATGGAGATGATGATGATGATGATGATGAGGAGGAGGAGGAGGAGGTTGTTGCTGTTGTTGCTGCAAATGGGCAGGTTTTAGAGAATTGGGGCCCATTGGTACACAAGTACAACCTTCCAGCTTTGCACTCAGAGCTGCCTCTCTCTTTATGCTCTCAGATAGAAGCTTTGCCAATGCTCTTGCCCTCTCTCTCCAGTACTCATGTGCCCACCTCCTGCCTTCCTCATCTGCAGTTTCCATACTCCTACTCTCTGACAAATTCCAAGCTCCACCTCTTCCTGCTGCTGCTGCTGCATCCTCCTCCTCCTCCTCCTCCTCCTCCTCACAGGAACAAACATCTCTACTACTCAGAGGCTCATGCTCTTCTTCTTCTGCTGCTGCTGTTGCTTTGTTCTTGTTTCTGAGATGGGTACATTTGTTGTAGTAGGGAAGCTGCTGCTCATGAGAAACGTAATCGTCCTCAAGAAGTAGTTCTCTCTCGGCTTCCACTCTTTGCATGTTGAGCACCCGGAGCAGGCGTTGCATAAAGCTCAAGGACTCCGCTTGCTTGTCAGAGTAAAGCTCCCTTAGAACACCGTGGCGACCACCTGAAGAACGACCTTCTTGTTGTTGAGGATGCTGCTGCTGCTTGTTGATGTTGTTGCTGGGTTCTAGAAGCAAGTCTTGGAAGTGGTTGCAATCCACGAATGTATTCTCAGCTTTGAAATACACTCCAGCTCCCGTTCCCCTTGTTGTTGTTGTTGTTGTTTCTTCTAGAGCTGCTGCTGGATGAGGAGGAAGACGAAGAGAAGGAGCCGGCAGTAGTTTCTTTCGGCGATCTATTTGTAGCAGAGCTTCCATGGTGTTTGGCCACATGGGTGGTGCTGCATCCACGATGATTTCCGTCTGCATTGCAGCAGCATTTATTGCAGCTTGTTGTTGATCTCCTCCCTGCACCACCATGATGCTCATGTCGTGGTCGCCCATGAGTTGATCTTCTTTGGTTTTTGGGCATGTGCAGTGTTTGTTTTTTGTTTGATCTGTTGTTACTTTCAAACCAGATGGGTTTTCTTCTTCTTCTTCTGCTTCTTTTTCTTGTTGTTGGGTGAAGCCACAGTCGCTTGCTGCTACAAATATGAATGGAATGGACTGAAGGAATTCAATCTATTGGGTGTGACAGTAGTCCAGTACCAGCAGGTTTTTCGTTTTTTTTGTTAGTTGTAGAGAGGAAATGGGTGGTAGTTGGAAATATTCTTCACACCGGAGACACGATTCTGCCATTCCGCTGAACTCGAAAGCAGAGAAGATTCTCATCTTTTCTTTCTTCCTACAAAACCTCCTGCTGTTGCTGGTGCTGCTCATGCTGCTGCTGCTTCACTTCACAGTAGTAGGAGTAGTAGTAGACTACTGCAGGCCGCTGCTAGTGCTGATGATGGTGAGGAGGAGGACAAGGAGCCATCACCCACACCCCACCTGCTGCAACAAAGAACAAAGCTCCTCTTGTGGAATCCCTAACTAGTGCATTTTCTTTCTGAATTCAAGCTCATTTTTCTAGAAAGAAAGCAAGCAAGCTTGCCCCCAGGAGCAAAACAAATGAAATTCAGAGACCACAAAAGTTCCAAATCCTACTGCTCCTGCTGCTCAAGATGAGAAAGAAAGAAAACCCCAAAATTCAAAAAAAGAAAAAAAGCACCACCACCACAACAACAACAACATCTCCAAAAATCAAACTACTCTAATTAATTCACTCTTTCTCCAAACCCCAAGGAAGATCTTCCTCTACTGCTGATGCTGTTGGGAAATCCAACACTAAAAACCGCACATTCCTCTTTCCATCTGTGCATGCAGTTGTTGTAAAGCAAGCAAGTAATCAGTAGATTCTCACTGCAGAGCTCCATTTACTCCTCATTCTCCTCCTCCTCCTCCTTCTTCTTCTTCTTCCATCTCCAGCCAAGTAGCCAAGGCAGGCTTGAAACCAACTTTTTTTTTTTTTTTTCATTCATATTACTAGGTTCTACTCTTGTTCACCAACACTCTTGTTGATCAAAAGTAAAACAATAATAATAATGATAATAATATTACAAAAACATAAATTTAAAAATTATGTTTAAATTTTTTATACATGGAATATATGGAATTTTCATTCATGTGAATCCATGGTAGAGATGTCGATTCTACTCTGGAATAGACCCTGGTAATATCTATAGTAGTCACTATACAAAACATCACATCGCCGTAATAGTTATCCTCGCCGTAATTGTTATCCTCATCCTTTTCCATGCATACCATAGCCATCCCTTGTGGGACTCTCAACGCTCTGGATTGGCTATCAGGTCATGTGTTACAACCCATAACCTTCAAACCTCCATTTCACTTGTGACCTACCAACCCACATAACCTTCAAACCTCCATTTGAGTTGTGTGACCTACCAACCCCCATAACCTTCAAACCTCCGTTTCACTTGTGACCTACCAACCCACATAACCTTCAAACCTCCATTCCACTTGTGACCTACCAACCCACATAACCTTCAAACCTCCATTCCACTTGTGACCTACCAACCCACATAACCTTCAAACCTCCATTCCACTTGTGACCTACCAACCCACATAACCTTCAAACCTCCGTTTCACTTGTGACCTACCAGTTAGTACAAGGTACCACCCTGGGCTCTCATTGGCCCAATTATTCAATAACCTCTTTCACTGCTTGGATGCTCTGTGTGTGGGTGTGAAAAGGGGTATCTGAATTCTAACCAGGGATGATTGTGTCTGGTAACCGGCTCCAGTGCATTGGTTATCATGACTAGTTGAGGTGCTCACTATGGTGGCTTTGGCATAAATTATATTATTTTTAGAAATGCTGGAAATTGCACCCCAAAAAAAAAAAAAAAAAAAAAAAAAAAAATTGAACAGGGAAAAAAAAAATTGTAAAGGAAAAACGAACAATCTTTTGAAATATTCTGAAATATTTTAACTTTCTGAATGGAATCTTCAAAATTAGTGAAAAATAATTTAAGGGGGAGGAAAGGAAAATAGCAATGAAAATTCATGATTGAATACAATAAATTTGAACCCAGGATGGATGGAGGTAAATCTCAACAACAAAAGTGTAACAAATGGATGGAAACATTGTGTATGAACAAAATTGATCACCAAAGATCCAACGGTTCATATTCATTAAAAAGTTACCATAAAAATTAACCTACATGTGAAAATGAAATTATTGTAGGTGGTGGAATGGGAATCAAAGTGATTAAATTTGCCCCAAGTTGGTTGGTTTAACTCTTAAGAGAAGGATATCATCCATGGCATTGGGTAAAATGCACAAGACATGTGTGTAATCATGTTTTAGATGGATGGATGAAACAACAACACATGTTAAAATTTAAATCTTGATTAATTGTGATTTTTTGGGTCTTGTATATTATTTATTTTTTTGGTTTAAAAATGAAGATTTATACATTGTTTATTATGGTATTGTCACTCAAACTATTGTTCCAATTTTCCACTACTATATTTAATGTGAATCAATATGACATTAGCATAAACTTTTGTAATGTCAAAGGAAATGAGCACTCAATTGTCTCAACTCTTGTTATTGTTTTGTTGAAAGGTTTCATCAATATACATTTTTAATTATTTTTTGTTGTTAAATGAATTCAGGTTTAAAGTGAACTTTGAGAAACTCTTTGAATTAGGCTTGGATGACCTTTCACCTTGTTGACTAGTATTGTGGAATTTAAACTTAGATGTTTGTGCTTGTAGTTAGTTATCTATCATTCAAATAGACATGATACCACATGTACATCCTATTTGGAGGAATGTTGATGACACATGTGATATTAAAAAAAATTCCACTTATGTATCAAATTGAGAATTTAAGATTTTCCTACAAATTGTCACATAACCAAGAGTGTATTGAGATAATCATTATGTGGGTGATGTTTTTTTTTTATAAAAATGCACTCATATTAATTCTTATAATACAAATTCACAATTTATATGAATGATACATGCACATCTTGGGGAATAGCTCATGGGTTCATAAACCATTATCTGAGATTTTCACATCATCAAGCTCAAAGCATTATTACACAGTTGAACACATAAGTTTACAATTCAAAGGCTAGAAGGATACTTTCTTTTTTTTTAATGTTTTGTAATGGTGGTGAAATGCAACAAAATGTATAAATTATGCTCTATATATTCATTTATAAATACAAGAAGTAACTTTATTTAATAATACAAATAATTAACTAGGAAAATGAATAATTGATCTAGTGAAACTAACTAATGAATGCTTTTCCTTCAAAAGGTCAAAATTTGGTTCTCGTCCTTTTGTCCCTCCTAACTTGTGCATCTACAATTTTCGCAAACGAGAAGAAATGGTTCTTGTCCTTATGTCACTCCTCACTTGTGCATCTACAATTTTCGCATACACCAATGACATGAGACTACGTTCATAATAGTGATGTCATGTAATAAGTACATTTTTCTTATAAATTGATTGATAGTTGAAGAAGAACTTGTTGGTCACCGAATTCGTCTATCTTCATAGAGAGAGAGAGAGAGAGTGTGTGTGTGTGTATGTGTGTTGTAGTTCAAAAAATCGGTACTTGAAAACCTTTCAAAACTAGTTTGTGACACAAAGTGTAACGTAAAAAGCTCATTATTACCAAAAGAAGGCAACACTTGACGAGAAGCCGTAGTTGTTGTTGTTGTTGTTGTTGTTGTAGTAGTAGTAGTAGTAGTAGTATTTTCAACCTTGTCATGAAAATGGATTCTTCAAACTTACTTAACGTAGCGATTGGAAGTGTAGGGTAATTTGGGTCCATGCCCGCCTGCCCACCCACCTAGTGAGAGCTTTACTTGAAATAAAAGAATTGGGGTCGGTAGAGGGTAAAGCCCTTCGGGTGCGTCTTTATGGTCCTATAAAGGGTCCTTATGAGGTGGAGCTGAGTGCGGGCGCAAATTCTTGTAAAGACCCACCTAAAGGGCTTTACACGGCATAAAAACCTACGTGGGTAAGTTACTCATCCAGTTTGCTACCGGCCACCTACTAACCTGGTAGGTTTGTAAGCTAATATACCTACCTACCTACCTACCTACCTACCTAGGTATATACCTACCTCGTATCAATTTCAATATTTTAGGTCTATACTTGCCTCATGGGAGGCAAAAATCAGTTTTGAACCCAACAAACTTTATAGAGTCCACACTAAAATGCATTTGTGAACAATTTATTTTTTTAATTAGAATGTTCAATATTCATTTTCATTCAAATACTCTTAGTGAATGGATGTTCTCGAAATTACAAAGTTTTGCAAAGTGATGAAAGCTCTTGAAATTGAGACTAAGATAGGCAATCAAGGTGTTCACGGATGATTATTTTGAAGTTTTGGAATGAGTGGTATAGGCAATTGGTGTCATTTTTAAAAAAAATTAAACTTCTACTTGATCAACCTTGAGTTTGACATACTTCCTTTGAAAATTTTATTTTAAAATTTGATTTTCCCTTTCAAATTCAAAACAATCTTTTCCAATTGTTTTCATCCACTATTTATTTTCAAGTTATTTTGCAACCATATCACATCTTCAAACAATGTTAATTTTTTTAATCTACATTCCAAACGTTAAATGGATTTCAAAACTCATTGAACATTGATGCGAACAATTAGCATTGTTAATTTGGAAAATAGGTCACACAATTAAAAAGAAAAAAACAAAGCAATTTATTGAATGATTATTTAATTTTGTAACTAGTTATGAAATTTTCTTTTGATTGCATGATTCTCATTGGATTGCAATCAAATTCACCCATTTACTTATGTCAAGGAGGTTGAGTTTGGATGATCCACAAAGGAAAAAAAAAAAGCTTAATTGAAACTAGTTTTGAAACTAACCAAAACATGGATCAACCAAAAATTAAACCATTTTGTATACATCATAAATATTGTTGAGTTTAGGAGTTGGGCTTTATATGGTTGTAAATAGTGTTTACAATGACATGGTCATTTACCTGGATATAATCATGGGTAGGCACATGGAAATTATATCATACTTGAATTAATAATTTTATTTTCTACCATTTTAGTTGTCATATTTAATTAATGCAATGTATATATATATATATACCTTTTTCAATCCTATACTTTATTCCTATATGTTTGAGGTTGAGAACTTGTTTTGAGGCAAATAAAAGGATGCCATATAGAAATCCATGCTATATTACTCTATTTGCATTCCACATTTTTGTAATGCACATGATCTTAAAGGATTTGTTTGAGTTGTTGTGATTGATGATTAAGATTTTCTTAACGTCATGCACTCATGTTTGCAATGTTAGTTGTACAACATTTAAACATTCTTATCAATGTGCCATCCTTGTTCACATTTATTACATACTCCAATTCACCATTTTTCACATACTCTAATACATCATTTTTTACATCAAATATTTGTCATTACCTTAGTGAACATGGTAAATTTTGGTCATTCAAATTTAACCAAATTAGTAGTTTTTGCAAACCTTAATTTTCCCTTGTCAATCTAAATTAATTGGAAACTTTCAAAAGCTACATATATTTTTTCCATAGTGATATTTCATTTAGAAAACTTGATTTACCCCTATTGGGATGATACATTGGATTTGATGTATTCACCCAACACTAGTTGTAAAACTAGGGGTGATTGGTTGGTCAACTATCCATTAAAAGTACAATGATAGTTGACCAACCAATACTCACTTGGTGTTACAACCATATATAGGGCACACCCACCTCCCAAGGTACAACCAACATACAAATTCAAATTTAATGTTGGCTATCTTCACATAAAATAACATTTTTGAAGTAAATGTATGCTTGACTTGAAAAGCCAAATGGCACATTGACACGATTCACATCATACAACTTAATACAAACTAACACAATTTGATTCACAAATTATCGAAATTATTCAAAGCTATACCCATCTTTTAGCCATTAATTCCATTTTTGTTTAATCTTTAAACATAGATTTTTGACAACTGATAAAATATTATTAAATATTCATGTGCTCTAGACATAAATATTGCACACAATAGATGTAATATAAAATGTTTGTCATGACAATTCTAGTTTGCCATGGATTACACTCAAAATGTAAATGTATAAACTTGCATGCAAAGTCAAATATCCACAATATACACACAATCTATGAGGTGTCTAGCTTTTTATTGACCTAAATGACAGCCCATTAATGCGCAAATGGTAATCAACTTCATAATTTATTTTCATTTGATACATTATATTGGTGTCAAATCTAATGGCTTCAACTAAGGCTTGCATTTATATGAAGGAGTGATTGGTTGGTTGAAAATTGACTTTTAGCTAACTAAAGAAGATATGTTCAAGTTGCTAGAAACATTTGTCGCCTTCTTACAATATTTTCATGTTCATTGTTTGTCAACACTCTTTGACAAAGAGTTATTTTTTGAAAAGCTTGAACATGAATGTTATATGAATTATGTTGTTTGTATGAAAGTGTGAAAAGTTTGCATGGGAATGGTGTAGGAATGAAACTCCTTCAATGAAAGTCAATAATTCAAATTGAAAGTTTGTGGTCTTCATAGAAGTCAATTGATTAGGTGCTTGGGTTGAAATTAGGTTTTATACTCCTTTACTTGTGTTTTGCAATAGATTTGTTTTATTTGTCCCACAATATGATAAAATGGTTATACATTATCAGTTTTTCAACCCCATTACCTTGAAATTGTTCAAACATTTAAACTTTTTTAAAATTTTGTTCTTGCTTCTAATTAAAGTGAACAAGTTTTCAATTTGTCAAGTTTGCACAGTTGAAAGTTGAAAAAATGACAAATGATTAAAGTAAATCATAATATTACACTTTTAATGTCAAGAAATTGTGAGCATTGCCAGTTTCTAAATTTCTTTTATCCCTTTTCAAGCAACTACCAAATTGCAAGAAATCATAATGTCTTATGGAACATGCATGCGTTGGTTTACCTGGTTAGGAACACAACTTATTCATCATGTCTAACATTATTTCAAAGGTGATGACATGCCTATCATGCTTGTTCCAAAGAGTACATGATGTCCTCCTTGTTTATTTATATTATTATCTTACTTATTGATGTCCATTGTCAAGAGGGTGAAAGCATGATTAGGGGATTGTTTTGTTTGTCACACTTGTAATTATTTTGGATTAGATACAAATGTAAAATTTAAAGCCATATTCAGAATTAACATTATCAAGATCTTAATTATTCATGTTGTCATAGACTTTAATGGGATTCATCATTAAAAAATTGGATGAATTCTAAAAAGATTATGGACTCATATGGACTTTTGAAATGACAACATTACATCTATTACATGGAGAAAATGAAAAATATGAATTCAAAAAATACATCAAAGTAGTGTCAAAATGAGATTTAAAAAATAAAGCATCATCAAATGAAATGTTTTTTAGTGAAGTGAATTGAAAATTTCCATATATATATATAAATTTCAAATGATGTGATTGTTATAAATTTTATCATTGGAAGTTCATTTCACATTAATTCTTTAAATCTTTTGCATCGATTTTTAAATCAATCACATGTTTAAGGATATTCATAGGTTGGTTTATTAATATTTATGATTAAAATCATAGGGGATAATTATAGGATTTATGGTTTGACAATTGTTAAAATTGTAAAAAAATAGCTAGTGTTAGACTATGGACTTTCAAATGCCACTTGTGAAATACCTAACCATGCTTTCACCCAAGATAACATACTTACAACTATCAAACAACAACATTTATTCAAATAATTATTTTCTAAAAAAATGGGGTTCAACAACCCCATTTTGAATATTCTAAAATTTGATATGATGATTTGATTATGCTAATTTTATTTTATTTTCAAAAATCACTATGGAAGTGCAGTGGATAAAATTTCTTTATGTGAAAAACAAATGCAAGCCTCAATTTTCCTACATTTTTGCAGAATGAATTCACATTTATTTGTTTTTACTTTGCTTCCTTATAATTAATTGCCATCAAACATCAATCAAGGGAAGGTATGCATACAATTTTTTTAACATTTGTGTTGTATTTTATTTTCCATTGTAAATATGAATAAGTTGGAACCCAAGTACCACCACCAATCCCACCAAAAGGAAAACAATATCTAGTGCCTAAACAACTCCAACACAAATTATATTATTTTTCCATTTGCTGATTTTTTCAAGAAAAAAAAAGTACTTTATGTTGAAAATTCAATCAAAATGTAATAATGTAACCAAACTTGAACCCACACCCTATCTAATAAAGTAACATAACTATGATAAATTTGAAGGAAAGGACAACATGAAACTTGTGAGATGTCTAATGATTTTATTGTATTTAATCTTTATTTGCCAAAATTTTCAAAATTAAAAACTCAATGTTGAATCATAAACTTAACATTGTATTAATTATTTGGCACATTAGTGTCAAAATTGCCCAGGTACTATGGTACAAATGTGGTAGAATGGGACCTTTAAACCATTTACATGTTATATATTAAGTTGCAATGGACATTGCACATCATTACTTTTTCCACAATATTTTATTCCTTGAACAAAGACTAGAATTTTCTTCAATCACCTTTAACTTTTCTATATTATTCTTGTACAATTATCACTAGTTTTTTCTTAAGGAATTTTTTATGTAGCCAAAGTCACATCATACATAAGAAGATGTAGAAAATGTGGCAATCATGCTTACGAAGATTTAGCCAATTTTGGTTATTAACTAGATATGAAGCACAAATATTTTATTTTATTTTAATATTTTGGTTGTACATATTGAAAACCAAATCTAGAAAATCTAGAAAAAATTCTTTCCTTCATTTTCGGCAATTGAAAACCTCCAAAATCATTTCATTATTTTATTTTGTTTTGGTATAATGTCATCATTAAAAAAATGTTGGTTATCACTAAATCAAACTTATAACATCCATGATCGATCCTATAACGTCATCAAAATCTAAATTTAATTGATTAGGGTGAAACCCTAATATGTCTATTTTAATGTGTATGTCCACATGAAACCAACCATGATACAATGTTGATGAAGACTTCAATCTTTGACATTCATTATGAGAAAACATGTATGTCAAGAGTAGACTAAAGTGCAACTAGATGTCTTTTGGAACTAATGTAAAATTACATTACAACTTATTCACAACAATATTATATATATTCAATGAGTTCCACTATAGTTGCAAAATAGTTATATATGTTACGATTTTAACATTAGAATATGCACCCATTATACAAATTTGATCAAAATCATTCAATTTTATTTGTAAATGACATAAAAGTTGTTACAAGCAATTAAAATGTAATTGATGTGCAACTAAACTTCAATACATAGTTAATGTAACTAAATGTCAACTATGTTTCAACCATAATATGCAAAGGCAAGTGACATATGGCTATAGCTTTTATTAAATCCTAGGACTTACATCAATGGTTATCATGCATTGGTGCCTAGTGTCAAAAAAAATCTAACGGATGGACAAAAGAAAATTAATTTCTTTAATTTGAAGCTTCTTGGAAAAGAACAAAGATATGTGTTAGATAACATCCTTTTTCATTTGTGGCTCTTAAAAGTGAGACATTCAAATCATTCATTCTTGTTTATATAACATGGAGTGAAGACATGTATTTTTTTGTTTTTGGTTTGAGTAAAATTTTGGTTGTTTATTTGTTTATTTTATTGATTGAAATTAACAAAATCTAAGGAATTGGGGCATGCTCTTTCACTCACAACATTTTGGGGGGGGAGGTTGGGGGTAGAGGGGCGTGTTGGAGCTCCGGGATGGGACTAGGAAGAACGACAAACACTTATATGCACAAAACCAAACAACAAGTTGGTTAGTGCATAGTTGTAGCACTTTTGGTGCTAGGACGAGCCACGAGCAAATTGGAACTCACAAGAGACTCACCACCTTCCCCCTTTATAATATACTTTGTGCTTCTCCACAAGGCCCACATCCAAATGGCATTTTGTCTCGTGACTCCCAAGTGGGAGTCCCAAAATTGCCAAAGTTGGGACTACCGCGACTTTGGAGCCCATAACTTCACATGCAGACCTCCAATTGAAATGAAATCTAAAGCAAAGTTTAGTGGTCGGGAGTCAAATTGTCAATTTGACTTCTGGCCCTTCTTCTGGCCATAACTTGTGTTTTAGATGTCCAAATGGGTCATGCGAGCCCATTTTAGACATTTATGTTCCAAGATCTTTTTAATGATATAAAAACACTCCTCAAGCCATTAAGTTTTGACCCCTATAATCGCCTTTTGAAGATTCAAAACTCCATCACCCACAGTGGGAGTTGCCTTGGGAGTGTGAGGGTTCATTCCTTCATAATTTCCTACACTTTTGGGAGCATGTGGCGTGATTCCCGGGCTTCCTCTTGGCCCGCAACCTTGCAAGCCCCTTTGCTTTGGTCGCGAGCCCAAGGTTAGGGTTGCGACATGTTTTATGGTGTAATAAATATAAATATTCATTCAACATTTGTGTTGTTTTGTGCCTTTACAATATTGTCCATTGTTCTTATGCATAAAAATATTGTGGTGTAAAGTTGTTAAATTTTATACAATTATAATGAATTATCGATTATGAAATTTGATGATGCAAGTCCCAAGGCATTCAAATTCAATACACTTTTATGCTAAGACAAAGAATGTGAAGGTAAATGTACATATACATGTGTGGAAATTCAAGACCAATGTATTCAAATTTTGTTTATAACACCTTTGAATTTAAATATTTGTGTGTAAATGTGAAGCTTGTAGTTTAATCATTGTATGGTTATGATGTTTTATTTGGAGTAAATTTTGGTGAAAAGTTAAACATGTGACATTGTGCATATGTTGTTTATAAGTTGAAGTGTAATTGGAAAATACAACTATTCAATTTTCACAATATGGACAAATGTTAAACCAAACAAGAGTGAGAGGAAATGAACAAATTTGGTTATATAATGTGGTTATGATGTGTTATTTATATTGCATTTCAATGATAAATTAATAATGTCATTATATTTTGTACGTTGGTTATTGATTGCATTATAGTTGTGAAAAAAAATTATTTAGTTTTCAAATATGGACATTAAATTATTTTTCACATTGCAATGACATTATTCTTGCATTAGTTGTGCAAACATCATTCCACATTTGGCAACTATGAAAATATATGCCAACTTTTGAAGAAATACAAGATGGACCTTTTAACATTAAATGGCAATAAATATTTGATAAGTCATTTGATAACAATAGTTTTAACAAGTTGTAGCTTAACACTAAAGATGTCCTAAAAAAGGTTCATGAATATTGTATTTTCAACATTGAATTATATATATATATATATAGCAAGATGTTTATCATTATTTATGCAATGGACTTATGTAGTATGTTTCACAATGCATAATTATCGTTACCAATTATTCCAATAGGCACAAAATAATATTATTCATAAATGGATGTGTTAGTTGCAAAATAGTTCCATCAACAAATTGATAAGTTACAAAATCTAGAATTATATTAGTTGAATTTCAATTGTAACATAATAGCATTAGCAAAATCCATTAATTGCATAAGAACAATTAAATTATGCATTAGTTGTAAGTTAATTATAATGGACATATAAAAAAAAATTGTTTGTTGATAGATGAATAAAAAGTTACATAAACATTATGTGCATTCATGGGTGTTTTGCATAGGAATTTTACATGGACACCTTAGTTGCATTGAATTGCAGAAACTTGAACATATTTTTAGTAAATATACACTTCCATGTAATATGATGCATTACATCTAATTCAACTAGTGCAACTTGTCTGATAGCACTCACATTGTTAAAATACCTAAAGTTGTAAGTGTTTGATGCAATTTTGAAACTTAAATGCAAGCCAAAATGCAAAACCCTTTATTTTCAAATAATGATTACAAAGAAACATGAACATATCCATGGTTTCATTTCAATAAGGCATCATTTGAATGAAATTTTATTACTTTCAATTATAAATTCCATTTTAGAGTTTCACATGAACTTGAATGAATTTTCAAAAAATAGAATAATAAATAAAATTGTTGTTCAAATAGTTGAAGGAACCAAACTTATAGCTATTTATAATGGGGAAAGTTGAACTAAAAAAATTAGATATTGATGAAAGTGCTAAGATAATTGATCAAGATAAAAGGTTTAGCTACATGTTGTAATTATTTTTTAAATACTTTTATTTTTAATCATATTACTTTTTTGGTTTAACATATTGAGTTTTAAATACTTCATTAAAAATTAATTGGAGGCTAAACTACGTGTATTTGAAGCATGAAATTCATTTCTTAATCCCATTCTTTTGTAAAATCATTGTCTATCTATCGAATTCAATTCACCATTGCAAAAAATTTGCCAACTCCATTTTTTTTTGGATTAGAAAAAAATTGTCATAAATTGCTAAATCTTTCACATTTGCAAACTATTTCTTGTTACAATTGGTGACTTTTTGTTCACTCATTGGTTTTCATATTGTATTGGTGTGTTTGAGGAACATGTGGATTTTGCATTTATATAAATTTACAACTTGTTGCATGAATCATGGATGGAGTTGGAAGTTGAAACAAGATGAAATCCATGTCCAATCTTGGAACTTAGAAGTAGTAAAAGTTGGTTATTTTTAGCCTTTTCTATTTGGTAAGATTGTTTCAAAAAATTCATGTGTATCATGGCTTGTATAAAGTGGGATTAATAGGTCTACTTGAATGGCTTAAGGCACCTAGAAATTGTGATCAATCATTGAGTGCTGGAAAGAAAGAGGATGGATCCTCTTAGTGGAATGGGAAGAAGAAAGAAGACATACTTGAATCCATTGTTTTTTTCTTGGAAGCAAAACAAGTCCACCATAGGTCTATTGAAGTGAAAAACAAGATTGCACATCTAAATAATAATTATGTGATTCAATGGATTTTCATGCACACCATAGGTGAAAGATTAAACATCATTGAGTAAAAGATGCATATTAATTTCATTAGAGATTAAGTATTTTTATTATGTCATTTTGTTGAAAAGATTGATGTTAATTTCATGGAGGATAGAACATCAACAAACCCACCAATATAAGTTATTCAAGTGATGACATTATGCCAAAATCTTGATTTTATGACTACATATATGGTTGCATTTGTAATTGTATATGCCATTAACGATTATGCATGATTACATTATTATGTAATTGATCACACTTGTCATTTTATTGTCTAGTTGCAAATGTGGTCATAGTGATCAACACCATTCCATGATATTTATGATTGTGGTCACGTTGAACACATGATTACATATATGATTGGACATATGATTCACTAGTAAAAATTTTGGGTTTTGCAATTGTCGTTTGCAACTAAATTTCAGTTGCATGCGACACTACGTATGCAACATGTATATACGGTGCTAATATACATGTTTATCCATACATATTAATATAAATGTAGTTGCACATTGTGTGCAATTCTCTTTGCAACTACAATGTAACTAATAAAAATATGACATGTGTTGGAAAATTGGATGATTAGCATGTGGACACATGTCACTATTTAATTATTTTTGTGTTTTCAAAATTAAAAATTCATTGGATTAATCTCAATCATTAATTTTTTTGCCATTAAGATGATGACACATGGCACACCATGGAACGTTCATTGACCATTTGACACGTGTCTTTTTTAGACACCAATTATATGATGACACATGGTAATTAAAGGTCCACCTATTTTATAATTTTAAAATATTAATTAATGAAAATTAAGTCGTCCAATTTTTGGCCAATAAGATGTTGACACGTGTTGCCCAGGTAGGTAGGTAATTATTAAACCTTGTTAGGTAAGTAGGTTTATCTAGGTATGTAAGTAGGTTGAACATAGTTAGGATTAGGCTATAGAGGTAAGCTTAAAATAATCCGATGTTGTTTTTAAAGTTAATCATTTGATAAGGGTCAAACTTTGTTTATTTACTCATCCCCAATGACACTTGGTGTTTGGTTATAACAAAATTATTGCTCCTATTTATATATTGAGCCAAAATAGAATTGGAAGCCAAAGGATATGGGATAAAAAATTCCATTGCAAACTTCATGAACCAACAACTTAGTTGCACATAAGATGCAACTAATGTATTAGAGTACAACAACCAAGGGAGGGTTTGGCTTCAATTTGAATATACGAATGTTTTAAGCTTTGGAATCAACCTTTTAACACACCTATGTAATGTTATATTGCAATATTTGAGTGTCGTTTTGGCATAAATTAAATTATTTTTAACTTTGTCAAAATTTTCAAAAAAATAAATCAACCCTTTTTGTTGAAATTTTTAAAAACACATTTAAGTTGCCAACTAGTTTTGAATCAGGGATTTACCTGACCAATTCAATTGCTTTAATCCATGTGACCACTAATGCAGTGAAATAACTTAAAATACTAATGAATTTTATTACATATATTACACATATGTTGAAAATTTCAAAATTAAAAAAGTAATTGCTGAACCAGAAATTATGGATTAAATTAATTATTGAATAGAGAGTTGTTAAAGCCGCCCAAATACTATGGTATTTTTATTCAAAATCTTGCCAACCATGTATTAAATATTGCATTCAATGTTGGTTTAGTTATGGGGTTGTTTGTAAGCTAGAATGTAAATCATTAAATGAGGATAAGAATAATCATCCAACATGTGTTTTTTCGTCACAAAAATAATTCTTGAAATTCATTCAAAGCTTTGAATTTGTGAATACTCATAAGCCATCATGAATAGACTTTAGGAAACCAACAAACAAGCACATCCAATATTCTACCCTTGTAGTTAAACAACAACTAATCATTATTAAAATAACATAATTTTTTTTCAAAAGTTATATAATTTTCACCATATCTAGTGGGTCCAATTGCAAGAAGGATATAGGTTCCATCTACAATACACACAATCAAAAGAAACACCAAAAAAAAAAATTCAATTTTCAATTTTCACAATAACATGATTTTGTAACAAGAAGCCACTTGATTGTTTTATTATAGAATTGTTATGAAAAATGTGATGGGTTTGTATTAATTCTAGGATTCTTTCAAAACATGGAACGAACATCTTTAAAACTGATTAAGTTATGGGTAGAGCACATTAGAATTAAAATTCAATTTTCCCACGACATAAATAAAATTTCATCACAAAAATTGGGATCCAATTTATTTTATCTTATTTTATTGTTTTTTTTTTGGGGTTGGATGTGTCTTTGGAAGAATCCTGGTCGGTGAATGGGGAGGAACAAGAATCTTGGTCAACTTGGAGGGAGACAAGAATGGAATAATTCTGCAGTCGGTCAGTGTTGGAATCAGAATCTAGGTCAGAATCTAGGTCAAACTCGGAGGAGGCGGAGAATCGTCAGTCAGTCTCTCTCTCTCTCTCTCTCTCGCTCTCTCTTTCTTTCTTTCCTTCGGGGGAAGGAAGGAAGGAATCTGGGTGGATTCCGAGGAATTGGGTGACGCATGGGTGAGGATCTTGTTGATCAAGGAGCATATTCCATCAAACTTTGGGTGATGATCGATCGATCGCTGTTGCCATTTCCTCAATTGTTGTTGCCCTGATGATCTGCTCTTCCTCCTCCTCCTTCTAGGGATTTGGTTCTCGGAGAGGACTCGACGTTTCTCCATAGGTATCATCTGAGGAAGTCCAGAGAAAGAGAAGAGTTGTGAAGAGAAGAGAGTTGACGAGAGAAGAGAGAGAGAGAGAGAGGGAGGGAGGAGGAGGAGGAGGAGGAGGAGGCCATGAATGAGGCGCTTGGGTCACGGCGCATCCTCTATTTGGGTTTCAATCAAGACCACAGGTAATGGGTCACGACTGATTTATTTGTCTATTTTGGGTATGGTTTCTGTTGTTTTGGGAGCTTGGGTTTTTGTCTCTTTCTTTGTGTAGTAGGTTTCAGCGAATCTTCATTATCCCGGTTGATTTGATTGTTATGCATGTGCTTCGAAGCTCTGGATTTGGAAACACCGCACTCTTGTAGATTTGGCAACCTACTTACTACTTTGGAAACCCAGTTGCAACTCTGGATTTTGCAAGCTTTTTGATTGCAAACCTTAACCTGGATTTAGAAGGAACCCCTCCCAAGGTTGAGGAACCCAAGGAGATGTCGGTGACTGATTTTTAGGGTTTCCGCTGAAGCAAGTGTTTCAGAGGCTGTTTAGGATAGCAATTAGGGTCTGAATGTTGTGGAGAGAAGAAAAGGAAAAAGCTAAGAAGCTAGCTTTGAAAAAAGCAATGTCTGTGTAGTCACAGAGAGAGGGAGGGTTGGGGAATGTGATCTGACAACCAATTGGGTGAAAGAAGTACGACAACAGCAATTCACAAGTGTTTTTGCTGATGTTGAATTGGGTTGCCCTGTTCATGTTTTATAAACAATGTGTTTTTCTTCCAATATAATATGTGGCGGGTGATGGGCATGATAGTGTACCTCTCTTGATGTGGAACTTGGTGGTGGGATGATGCAGTTGCCTGGCTATAGGCACAAAGGATGGCTACAAAATTTTCAACTGTGACACTTGCAGCTGCTGTTATGAACGCTGTAAGTGTCTTTGGCCTTATCTTGTCTTCATGTGCCCCCTTCTCTCTTATGAGCCGCAGATAATCCCTTTTGAACTAGTTTGAAACTCACAGTCTTCCATCATCAATGGGGGCTGTAATGTGCAGCAGAAGGAGCAATTAGTGTGGTGGAGATGTTGTTTAGCTCCAGCCTCATTGCTGTTGTAGGAGCAGGTGAGCAGGTAAAAATTTCCTCCCCTTCCCCCCATCTCCCTGTCATTTTCTTCTACATGGAAAATCGGCTCAGTGTTTCAGTTTTTCTTTAAAGTTATGTTTGTGGGTTCCTGCAATTCTTCTCTCTTTCTCCTCATCCTTCAGTTACTCCCTTTGTGGGTGACCCAGTTTCCAGAAGTCAACTGCATTACTTTTCCTTTTTCCATGAATGTGTTTCTTCCTCTTTTTAGGATGCTGAAATTTTCTCCTCTTACAAATTTAGAGACATTCTGGCTGGCTTTGGGGATATTAAGTTTTTTTGTAAAGGGAAAAAGCGAAGGACCCCTTTTGCTCCAGTTCTTTGCAAAATTTGTATATTCAACTCAGCAAGGCTTTATTAGGTCATTTAATGAAGGGAAAAAGGCCTAATTTGGCGTGGCTGATTTGTAGCCTGCACTATCTCCACGGCGATTAAGTGTTTTCAATACCTCCACTGGGGTGAACTTGGCAGAGCTCAACTTTGTGTCATCCATCCTGGCCGTTTGCATGAACCGTAAACGGTATGATAAAATTCTGATTTTCCTTGAAAGTTTTAAGGGAGAAAAGCACTTTATAGATTTGGCATGGATCCCTCTTCTCGTGCTGGTTCCTTGGTAGAATTGAGTGGAGACCGGAAGAAGAAATGTTGCACTGATTTTTTCTTCCAGTTGTGTGATGTCAGGAGCATTTAGGGATCATGTGTGTAACATGCATGTCTTTGAATGTTCTTGTTCACTTTCTGAGCTGCTTCATCTACCAACTAGTCCAGAGAAATATCTTAGAACAATTCCACTCTTTCTCCCTCATCCATGCATTGGGAATGGTACGTGGGGCAAAGGACAGGATGGTGGTAGTGTTGGAGCGTAAGACATACATTCATGACCTGGCTCAGCTAACTGTCCTTGAGACGATTGATACCATTTCAAATCCTCGAGGTATTTTCTCTAAGCACTCGAATCTCCCTCCTCTTCAAAGTTACATCTGCAACATATTGATGCAAACCCACTTTTTTAACATGGCATTTTTCTTCTTCTTCTTCTTCTTCTTTATCTTATGTTAGCTTTTTTGTTGTCCAGATACATTTGTGGACTCACATGGTCACACTGCAGGTTTATGTGCATTATCACCTAATCAGGAGAACTGCTACTTAGCTCTACCTGCAAGTGCAACCTCAGGCTCTGTGTTAGTCTATGATACATTGGACCTCCATGCCCTCTGCCAGGTAAGAAGAATGTAAACCCTGTACATACCACACAAGTTTGACATCTGTTGTGTCCAGAGCTCCCATCCTCATTTGCTCTTGTATCCCTCATCTTTTGAATTTCAGACATTGGGTTTTCTATGATTCAGTTTGATCCTGTGGCTTCTTTACTCTGAATCAAACTGAATGCTTCATCAATTAGCAGCTGTAGCTTACCTACCTCATTTTCATTTTTGGGTTTGGCAGATTCAAGCTCATCGATCACCATTGGCAGCAATGGCGATGTCAGGAGATGGCTTTTTTCTGGCTACTGCCTCCCAACAAGGCACTGTTATCAGAGTTCATTGTATTCCTCAAGCTTCAAAGGTGTTTATTGCAAATATCTGACAATTAGAAGCTCTTCAGCAATTTTTTTGTTGGAAGTCTTGTTGCTAATGATTCATGTAGACCTCTTCTCTTTTTACCTCAGTTTAGATGCACACTCTGACACCCCTATGGTTATTATGACTGTACTCCCTCTTTGTCCTGTTAGTTTTGGTTTTTCCTGGAAGTGACAGAAATGGGAGTTTTCTTTTCTCTGCAGCAGACCACTGATGATGTAACTGTTTGTAATATCAGGCCTTCACATTCCGACGTGGCACTTATCCAGTGCCAATTTACTCTCTGTCATTTGGGCCACCATCACAAAGTCCACAGCTGCTCGCAGCAACTTGTGCTTCTGGCACAATCCATGTCTTCAAGTTGGGCTCAAATTCAAGGTGGTAAAAATTCATTCTTCCTTTTGTAGGGTGCTATTTGGTTGGGATTCTAGAACTTCTTATGGGCATAAGGAGGTGGCTCAGACTTCTGCATATTCCGCTTCATGCTTTTGTGACTGTGGTCATCCTTCCCACAGCAGATTCCATAGGTGACTATGGGTAAAGGTGCCACCAGCTGGTGGCCAATTTCACCCTCAATTCAAAGAGGTATATAGCCTTGTCTGCTGAAAGCTAATGATGAAAACATGTGTTGGGTGATAATGGGGTATTCAGGGAAGAGGGTGGTGTTATGAGTGCTGGGAGACAAACAAGGTCAGGGGGCAAGAGATCTAGACCCATAGCTGACCTTTTTCACTGAAACATTCTTCTTTCATGCAATTACATGAAGCTTCTTATGATCTTAGGATGTGTTCTGCTTTCTGATGATTTTGTCAGCAGGACAGCAGCAGCAGGATTATTGGCATCGGTAATGCCAGACTCCATGAGTGACATTGTGGACTCAGAGCGTTGCTTCATCACCATTCGGAATGGTTCTCCTCCTGGAATCCGCAGGTATGGATTCCTCCTGCCCACTCACTTAAGTGTCTTTTTTTGGCTCATGTCTCTCTGTGCCCTCCTTTATATGAAAGTTAAATGATTTTTTTGCCTCTAGTAACAATCCCCCTTTTTCAGAGTGTCACGGGCCATAATCTACATCTCCAGGGCTCTTGCTGCCATTATCAAGGGGTTGCCATGCTGCTGTTGCAGTGCATGTCCTTGCAGTGCCTGTTGGTATCTGGTAGTTTGCTTCCTCATTCATGTTGCCTAAGGTTTGTATTGTGGTGTACAGTCACTGTGCAGTTGCAGGTTATGTTGATGACCTCAGTGATGATGGGATTCCATCCAATTCTATGACAAACAGGTCACCCTCACATTCAGAATCTTTTTGGTCCCCTTCTCTCTCCATTTGCATTGTTGGCTAGATCAGAGTAAAACAGTGGGGGGTTGTTCTGAGAATCCTTGAACCATTCCAGATTCTTGACCATGTTTCTGGGATAAGTTAGTCTCACTGAGGGATCTAATTTTTTACAAGGCACAAGATCCACTCTTCCTGGGTGGGTACCGTTGTCAGATCCAAGAAGTCCAACCAGGCTCTGTGTATTGGCCTTCTTTCAGAAAATTTTCCAATTTTCTCAGCATTCATTTCATTTTGTGGGCTGAATGATGAGGTTGGTGGGTCATGCACAGGGCGAGGATATATGTGGCGACAGCAAGTGGATATTTTCATGAGTGGTCTCTAGTGGTGGGACCAGGCAGGGAGGGAACCTGTTCACTGGAGCGCGAATGTGCCCTCTTGAGTAGTGCATCTGATGATGAAATCTCTGCACAGTTTGTATAATTTTAGGATTATCAATTGCATCAATTCTCTCTCTCTCTCTCTCCTGTGCATCCAATTTCTGAAGTTCATACTTGTTTAAAGTTAGCCTGGCACACCTGGGTTTAGGGTTTACCCACATAGAATCGAATCCCCTGCAAAAACAGTGACCCTTTTCTTAGTTGGGTCCTGAAGCATTGTGATCTGAGTTTACAATGCAGCAGCAATTGAATTTGCTGTGGTATTGATTATGCTAGGAAAATCATTGAACTAGGGAAAGAGTCATCTTGCCATTGTAGTGGGTATTCCAGGGTTTCGTTTGTTTACACAACTCGCAGCAAAAATAGTTTAAAACTCAATTTTGGTCCTGTAGGACTATATGCACCACCTGACTATGAATAGGTTGATTCACCCTTGGATTCCCCCTTCTTCCAGAATGGTGAGTTGTCCATTTGTATTGTACACCCAGTTCCCACACAAATTGTGAAAAAGTTTGCATTCTTGTGCTGGATGTGTGTTTTTTTCTGCTCGAACAAGGCTTCTCCCCAACAGTTGAGATGCATACTGCAAGCACAAGCTGGAATGAGTTTTCAGGGTTAAGTTTCTTTCTTAATAATTGTCTATATTCAAAAACACTATATGATCTAAATTCCATGGCATCATTTGTTTGGATTATTGGATTGGTATAAGTTTGCAGGTGGGGGGTGCTTTGTTCAGAACCAAGGTTTTACTCACTTTAGCCACTCCATGGGTGACAGGTGATAGTGATGACACCCATGGTGAGATGTCTGTGAGCTGACACGTTTAGGAATATCATTGACCTTCCAAGCACTCCATGCAGGTGCTACTATTGAAATTATCCATTTGTGTTTTGAACAAAAAAAAGTCAGAGCTGATGATGTGAGGAGGCACCATCATCACCAGCATCAGCAGCCACCCAGTGAGTACCTTTAAACTGTTGTTCAGTTGCCCATGCAGAGTCAAGATTTGCATGATGCTAAATGGAGATGTGGATCTGGCCTCTCTGACACCAGACAAACCTACTACAACGCGGCTCCTGCACATGGGGTGGTTGCAGATGGGAAGAGGAGTAGGATCTCTTTCTCATCCTCCTTCTTCCCCACAGACACAGGCACTGAACCCATCCTCCAGAGATGGGTGCAGGTTTGTTCAGAGTGAAAAAACCTTGTACGCGTATTCCAGAGACGGGTGCAAGTTTGTTGCCTCTGGCCCAGAGCAAACGAACTTTGTATCCATACTCCAGAGATGGGTGACAGGTTTGTTGGCTCTGCCCAGAGAGCCAAGAGACTTTGCACCACCACCCATGTAGGATTTTTCAGGGTAAGATTTTTGCTTGAACCAGGGACCAATTAGTGGGTAACAACTGGAGAACAAGCTAGCTTTACTTTCTCAGCTGCATTTCTTCATCAAATCCATTGTGCATTCAAAATTATGTCGCCTCACCCAGTTACATGGATTCAATCATCTCTCATGATTTTGTTTGAATCTGCCATGCAGGGCAAAACCAATACAAAAATGAATGATACAATAACCAGACTCTATGAACTATTGTTGTTCTATCTTCTGGTGGGCTTTCAGTTTTGTCAAGATTTTGGAGATGGCACCACTTGCTTGTAAATTCTATGTTTGTCACTTGAAACATGCAAGTTTCACAAATCTGAAATTGCACTATGCACATGCATTTTGTTTGTTATGAATGTATTGATTTAATTGGGTTCCTATTACAAATACAAAAATACACATTGGGTTATTATTACAAATACAAAAATACACATTGGGTTATTATTACAAATACACAAATACACATTGGGTTACTATTACAAATACACAAGTACACATTGGGTTATTATTATAAATACACAAATACACATTGGGTTATTATTATAAATACACAAATTGGGTTATTTTGGATACTTATTCTTCAACTAGTGAAATTCTGAAAACTTGAAATTGAAATTGGTGAACCTCATTTTGTAAAAGAATAAAATATTCGACCCCAAAAAAAAGAAAAAAAAAAGAAGGGTGCAGGTTATTCAATCATGATATATTCTTCAAGTTGTCACCTATAACAAACCGAAAAAAATAATTTAAAAAATCCACAAATACTTTAGGTGCTCATGGGTGGGTACACACACTATCCAATATTTTCATGTTTGTGGGTGATGAAGAACGAGGACGTAACTTGCACATCTATTTTACTATAGTTAGATTCACACAAAGTTGATAAAGGAAATAAACGAAGAGAATAAAATTGGTCTTAACTCTAATCTCTCATTCACACCAAAAGAATAAAAATAACCCCAAAAAATGAGTTGGCAAATGAAATGTTATTGGGATTAAATAAGGGGGATAAAATGTTCTAAAATATCAAAATCCTTATGAATTAAAAAATTTCAATCTTCAAAAAATTGGCATCAAGTTTGGATGGAAGGAAAAAAAAAAGTTTCAAGTTTGATCCCTTCATTTCAAAGGATTAAAATATCCCCGGATGTGATTTAGATATCATTTAGATTTTTCACCTTAAGTTTGATGGGCTTAATGTAAGGTTAAATTAATCCAAATTGTATTAATTTTTATCTACCTCTTTTGTGAACAACAAAGTGATTAGTATACTCTTTAAACTTTAATAATTAAAAGCCCACTCCCCATCCACCAAGAAAGTCTAAGAGCATCAAATATAGAAGCCATTTTTGCCGGTCAATCCGTAAAAATTCTTCTAAAAATTCTTCTAAAGGATGGGCAAAAGGGGGAAAAAAAAAGAAGGTTGAATTTGGGCCTCCTCCAAAATGCAAATTTCTCTTTGCAATCAAGAAATTGGACCAAAAATCATAGAGCCTTTCAACCCATCCCCCCCCCCCCCCCCCCCCCCCCCCAAGGGAGAAAAAAGAAAGAAAGAAAAAAAAAACTGCATATTTTTTGTGTGCCAAAATCAAAGGGTTTGCAATAATAGAGTCTAAATCTCTAGAAGGCTTCTTTACATTTTGTATAGGTTCCCAAACCGAGAGTCTTTAGGGTTTCCTTTGAAGGACTTAAAAGACTTTTTTTTCTTTTGATTTATTTGTCTTTGGAGTTGGTGATGAATGAATGAGTTACAATATATTCGAACTTGTCAATAACTTTTTTCCTTTGGGAAGGAAGGGGGTTATGGAAAAAAGCAAAACCCTAGGTAATATTGAAACATAGGTGATGGGCCAAAAGAAAGAAAGTTGGTATGCCATTGAATCTTATAGGCCAACTAGAGGGCATTGGATCCACACACTTTTATTGTGAGAGCAAGAAGAAGAAGAAGGTAATTTTCTTCATATACGGCAAGGCATCATTGCTCCATAATAGGCTTGTTTGTGCCCTTTCAACCGAGGGCAAAGACCGAGGTCCACATACGATGTCCTCACAACAAGGCCTTACTTGGCATAAGATCCAAGGGCCTCCGTCCTCCTCGTGTCTTTATCTTTAAGAGATGGACGGCTGTGATTTATCTAGAGCTATGGTTAGTGGGACCGTACATTTGTTACTATCAAAGGACATGTATGGAAGAGACAAAGCTCACACTCACATGCAATCACCAACAAAAACAAAACAAAACAAAAGCTAACCAAAACTAGGCTATATATTATGGGCTCACCTCACACAAAATTAACGAGATATGGTAGTGTTTGGTAAGCTGCACAAGTGTCGACCTTTTTCTTTGGTCACCCACTCTATAAAAAAAAAACTTCCGAAGGTTTCAAGTTTCAACATTACACCAAACAAGTCACACGGTGGCCTTGGCGAAAGGAGAATTATGGAAACTCAAATATTTCACCCCATGCCAAAATATAATTTTCAAAAAATCCTCTAAAAGAAACCAAAATCCTTCAAAATATATTATAACTCGCTCATGCCCTTTGAAGATTAGGCAGGTTTTTGCAATGGAGAAGGGTAGTGCCCTCAACCCTTCCCTTCTTCTTCTTCTTTGGGGGTGGGGGGGGGGGAGAAAGGAAAGGCCAAGGGCCTTAAACCTCTCCTATACTTAAATTTTCATTGTATTCGTATCCTGTAGCTAACTAACCATGGTGGTTAGTTAGCCATGTACTAACCCAAAAACCATTTATTTATTTTTTTGAAAAACTGCCCAACACTGGTAAAAAAAACTTGGGGATTTTTTTTTTTTTAAATCATGGTATGCATCTAACCATGGTTAAGGTCCCATCCAAAAGGCTAAATGAGGGTGTCCTTGCCAAGTCCAAATTTAAGCATTTCCTGGGTTAAATATAGGCACTTAAAAGGCCTCACTCAAGAAGGTGAAGGTAGAGTCTAGAGGTAGAGGTAGAGGTAGAGGTGGTGCTGGTTCTTCACCATGGCCACCACCAACCCTTGTGCTTTTCTTAGCAAATCCAAACCATGGTGGGTAAAGAGTGCAGCAAAAGCTCTTTGACCCAATTGAGAATCAAATCAGGCCAACAAAGTGCAACAAAAAGGATTAAATTCCATAATAGCTAGAGTTCCCATTCATTGGCAAGTAGGTGCATTTAGTTCTTCTCACCAGCTTCATTTGATCTCTCTTTCTCCATACTTTAAAAGTGTGTGAGAATTGAGGGCTCTTTTGCTAGAAAAATAGAAGCTTGACTAGACTACTTGGCCCAAAGCTTCACCACACAAATAAATAAATAAATAAATAAATAGTTATTTAAAATATATATATATTGCTAAAATTTGGGTTCAAATTTGGGCTCCATACTTAACTCTCACCAGTTTCCTTTTGACCTTTTTTTTTATGGTAATAATTTAGCAAAGAAAAAGCAATAACATCTTTGTCACACAAACTTTACAACCTCCCAAAATTTTCATAGTGGGTCATTGATTAACTTAACCAAAAGGTCACAATTATTAACATCTAGTCCTGAAGTGCACCTCTCTTTTCATTAACTTTTCCAATGTCAAAATTATTGGGTTTTCTTTTCATAAAAAGGTCTCTCAACACTTGGCCCAAAACTTCACCTCAAAACTCTCTTTCTCTCTTTTGACTTCACCATCTAAACTTAGCCATGTACAACTACAGTTGGTAGCAATGTCATGGAGAATCAATGATGACTAAGGGAGGTGAGGTGAGGTGAGGTGAGGAGGAGGAAGGGGTTGTGAAGCAAAAAAAGAAACATACATGAAGGGGAGTATTTGTTTTGGTCCCACACTTTAAATAAACAAGACCTCCACAATTAGGGCTGAAAAGCATCCCTTCTTTATAGGACATGCTTCCTCCCAATAAAAGGACTCTATTCTCAAAACAACAAGTTCTTACAAAGTCTAAAAAAACATGCTTCTTCCCCAAAAAAAGGACTCCATCCATTCTCAAAACAACAAGTTCTTACAAAGTCCAAGAAAACTTTCTCAAAAATTGCGGAGTGAAGTTTGCGTGTCCTTCCCTTGTCAACTTTTCCCTCTCCAAAAGAGAAAAAAAGAGGAAAAAAATTTGGTTCCTCCTTTGAACCTACCCACATAACTGCACACAATTCCAAAGAGAGGTCAACCCAATAATGGCACTAGGCTCTATGAATGAATGCTCTCACATTTGAAAACTTTTGTTGTTGTTGCATACAACTTCTTCCCCAAAGTACCTTCCAACATTACTTCCTTGAATCAAGAACAACATTGTTAGTTACATGTGGTCTTTAGAAATTATTATTAGGTGACTGAAAATTTTCATTGATGATGATGAAGACAAAGAAAAAGCACAAAACCCATTGATGGATTTTTATGTCAAATTTTAGGCATGCAAAAGCCGCATGCAAAACATATGTTTGTTATAAATATATCCGCTCTATATATATGTGCATTCACCCTTGTTTGCGGGGTTTTTTCAAAGGATTTTCAATGGTAGCCATGGTGGTTAGGGTTTTCCAGTCCAGGGCTCACATGTGGCAGCTTGTAAGAAAATTGTTGAATTATTTTTTTATCTTACCAATTTGTGGGCAAAAATGTGATTACTTTGTGTGTGTTTTTTTTTAATACTACAAGGTTGCTAGCTACAAGGTTGTTGTTTCTTTTAATTTTGGAGGCAACCATATATGCTCCTACAAGTAAACAGAATGGTGAAAACTTTGAAAACAGAGTAGAAAATTGGTATCCAAATTGTTAAGCAAGTGGACTTTATTTCATATAAACTTTAAAAGAAAAATCTCTTGAGGGAATTGAACCCCAATCCAAATGGATCCTACCCATTGTAGCAAGAGATAGGCCTACAAAATAAATAAATAAATAATAGTCCAATAACAATAACACATACCAAAACTAACATCAAGTTAGAGACTACAAAGGCAATATTTTGAAGGGAAAAAAAGCTTTAAAAATGGCTAGCACGTTTTTTTTGCAAAATGTTGCTACTATTTTGTTGCCCTTCGAACCTTCTTTTGTGTCCTAGATCTCATTGTTCCAGAAAATGGGAAATTTTGTAGAAAATAATTTGTTGTGCATACATATGCACTACCAAGTTCAAATGTATGATAAGTCAATTTCTCAACTTGCTTTTAGTGAAGGAGAAAGTAAAGAAACACCTTTTGTCTTCCATACTCCCCAAAACTATAGTCATAAAAAGTTCAATGGGTTTTAGTCGCTCAAATAGCTTATGAGAAATAATTTGATTATTAACAAGTGATGCCTACATCTTTGAACATAGATTACAATTTATCAATGGCTTCATTGTTGCTACAACATTAGACATCATATTCATCTTGAAAAAAATTGTTTGTTCATCCAACTTAAGGTCATCAAACAAAGGAAGAGTAAAAACTTGGTTAAGACCAATGTTCATCCCATGACAATAATGCACCTTCAAAATACCCAAATGTACAAAGAATATGTGTTTAGCTTCTAATTGAAGCCCGAACTAGGGATAAATAATGTTAGTGGCAATCATTATTTCATGTGACAAAAACCTTTTCTTTAATTCTTCAATGAGGTCGTGAACAACATTGTTGCACTGCTTTTGAACATCTTGCACAACCACCAACCACTCCATCCTTGAAACCCAACTCAAACACCATGTTAATGTGTCATTTTGTAGTGTTTATACAACATGTAACTCTTCCAATAAAATTGAAATGCTACATATTCAATCTTCAAAGTTGGTTCAATAACCCAAACATGATGTAAAACATCATTGCAACGGTCCACAATGTTCAAAAATTGACCAGATCACTATGCCCATATCTTGCTTACTCATCACAATACATCCAATAAATATCCCTTTGACAAATTTTGATGACAAAAAAATCACAAATAAAAACATCTCAAACTTGGAAAAACTTTGAACACATTCCAACATAGGGATGATGCAAGCAAGATTCAAAAAAACCTCAATATCACAAAGTAGTTCCATATCTGCCTTGGCAAATTCATTTGACACTTGTTCTTGAAACATTTAAATCACCAAGGTCTTACACTTAGTTAGAATCTGCTTGGTAGGAAAAAACATGGAGATCCAACATGTCTTGACATTGTGAAGGATCTCAAAGTTTTATGTTCCAAAAGTTCAGCCAACTTGCATATGTCCAAAACACTTTTAAGGGATGTACAATAATAATTGTACACAAATTGTCGCAAGGCTTCAATCTTGGACTCTAGCAACAACTTGGAGAGCATTTGAACAACAAGATTGGTTTAGTGGGCAAAACAATGCACCCACCCCTAGCATGAAGGGGGTGTGTGTTTCCTTTAATTGTGTGATAACACTAATCTTAGCCCCTTGAAAAACTATTGAACCATCAACACCAAAGTTGATAAATTTGGAAACCAAATTAATTTCAAAAAGGCCTCCATACTTCCCACAATCATTTTAATTATGTTGTTTGTAGTAGCACAAAACAATATTTGTTCCAATGTCAACAAAATATGTATGTGTTTCCAACCTTCAACCATATACATATGAACAACAATCGACCCTTGACAATCCATAGTGGTGACCTCAACAAACACAACAAGGAACTTTGTTGATTGAACTAAATGTGTTTTTGTGAATACAAGTTCTTGCATGCATTCAACCATTCAAACATTTGTCTCATTCCAATGATGTCAAGGGCTTTTTGGGACTTGTAGAAAATCAAACAATTCCTTCATGTTTTCGTAATCTATAATTGGGTGCCCATGTTTCAAGAGATGATAAATTGTCAGAAATTGCCCAAATTTGTGGTTATGCTTAAAATTTGACCTAGCTTGGAAATGATTTAGAACAAAATTTTTACCATGCAATGCTATAAATTGATGTTCATTCTTGGCATGTTGGTTGAGTGAGCTAGGAAAATACTAACCTTTTGTTACCCCTAGCTTTAATTACAAAAACCTTTTGACAACAACCTATATGTTTTTATAGGCCATCAAGCTTGGGGACAAGGAGCTTTTTGTGTTTCTCTACATCACTATAGATTCTACATCTAATTATCGACAACTTACCATATGAACCAACAACCACTTGATTGGATCTTTAGGAAAATGTCCAATTCACTTTAGGATTCAACAACCAACATCTTCAAACAATAGTTCAATCTTATATCTAGCTTGAGTCATCCACCAAGGGTCCAAGCAATGAACACCTTAAGCAAAGTTTTGAAGACAAAAGGGGTAGTGAAGCTTTGAGTAAAGCTCCCACACAAGATGGTGAGATGCAACGAAAAATCATTGAAGAAGAAGCAATTCTTGAGCATTACACATCAAAACCCAACATACAAGAGTTTGCACAAATCACGATTGATGGCAACAAACCTAAGTTGTATGTTGAATTGCTAGTCCTAAGATCTAAAGCAAATTCGACAAAATTTCTAACCTAAAAATATAATTAACAAATTAAATCTCAAAATCTTGGGTTGAAAATATGTGAAATTTCACCATTAGAAAATACCATGTTGTTTGTCCATATATATTTACACATTGGACCTTGTTTGTTTTTATATTTATGTATATATGGATTTAATGTATGTATTGAAACCCACCCTAGATAAGCCTCATTTGAAATATGTAAGAGCATGCCCACTGTTGCCTCATTGAACTCAGTCTCCAACCTGCTCCAAAAAGTAGATGAGCCTCAAGCGCCATAAATCACTTAAACTACACTTAAACCATTGAGTTGCCATCCTCTTTGGTCATTCTCACAATGTTGCTTTTAATTGTCATGAACAAATAGATTTCCAAACTATAAGTAGGTTTTAGATAGTGAACTTGGTGAGTGAGGTACAATGTTGTGTGAGAAACCTCATTCATCAAGAGTGAGAATTTCCTCCCACCCCAATTCAAAGTTGGCACCCCAAGTTTTTTGGGTTGTTGAACATGCTTTAAAACCATAGTTCCCATCTTTGTTTTTTTCCTCTTGTTTGAGATCTTTTTAAAACTCAGCAAATGACATATGCATAGCTATTTTAGGATGGTGGGGTCATTTAATACCACTATGGTGTAGAAACATAAGGCCTTGAAATGTTCCCAAACTAACAACTATTGAAACCTTCCCATCCAAGTGGGTATCAACATATTTGATCTATTTCTATTAATATTTGAATTTAAAAAAATCCTTTCATGACCATATATATATTCGGCTCAATTGAATTCATAATTAAGTTTTGAATTGAATTGAATAATCCTATTCAATGACATTTATTTTTTTGTTGAAATTGGATAAAATTACAAATCAAAACTCTAATGATCATTTTGGTTGTAAACTAGTTAAAGCCAATGTTTTATGGGTTTGTGAATAATCTTATTCTACATTAAATCCATATATACATATATATAAAAAAACAAACAGACATCTAGAGCTCGTTATTTTAATGATAATTTCTGGTCTTAAGTTGCTTGTTATAAGAAGATTTGAGCGCCCACCTTGATAGGTAGCTCTAGGCAGCTTTGTGCAACACTGATGTGAAAGTCAAGTTTTGTTGCCCAATGCTTTCAACATTTTGAAAGCAAGAGCTGAATCAAATGAGATGGAGTGTCATTTCTTAATGACAATCTCAAAATGTTCAAGATTTTTTGTTTGTCCCAAAAAGGATGAATTCAATATTTTTTTCTAGATTTATCTTGATTGGTCACCTTTGACCTTTCATTCTTCATTCATTTCAACTCCTTTTTAAAAAAAAATTGTTGATTCACATGGCTTATATGCATGTCTTCTATCTACTATCAAATTGGGAACACAATATCTCAATCCAAATCTCCAAAAACTTGCAATTTTGAAAACTACATGAAAATGGTGATAAGGCATCCACTTTTGGGATGTACTATTTTGACTACCCAAATTCCCAAAATGGGAGAATTACACCCTAAATCCCCCTAAACTCTTGGAAGGTGGTTGTAAGAGTGTTGGTGTGTGTCCTTGCTCATAAACCCAAAGATATATGTATTATCTAAACTTCATGCAAACCTAAATTTTGTATGGCGTGCTTTTTTAGTTTAGATGTGCATTGGGAAATTGGACTTGCCCCCTAACAAATACCCATAATTGCCACTCACTAATCACCTCAACTAATCACGAGGTTAATCAAGTGATTTGTTTGGATATAACTAAAGGCTGCTAAAATCATAAGTTTCTAATGAAGTTCCCCTTCTAATAACAGTACTACCAAGTGAGATCCAACAAATGGGTAATTAACAAACTAAGTCCTTCTTACTTGTCTAAGAACCAAATTAGCTACACCACCAGAAAAGGGTAATTAACATAATAATAAGTTGTTCTATTTTCCCAAGGACCAAAGGTTAGTTAATCTTAACAACAAAATAACTTATTGTTGTCCTTTAACAACAACCCAGGTTAGTTAATGAATTTCTTAATCAAGTAACAAATGTGTGATTAACACAAAATAATTTGTTGTTGTTCTAAATTTCCCAAGAACCAAGGTTAGTTAATTAACCGTCTTATCACTTATGTTCCAACCTCGATTGCTGAGTCCAAATTAGTAAGTAATAAGCATGTTCCAAGTTCCAATCCCATACCCACCCTTGGAACCCCCCTCCCTCCCACTCCCGCCCTCTTAAAATAACCTATTATTTTAGGTTTAGAATATAAAATTAAGTTAGGTTTTTGGGATTTTGGCCTTTCTCAGCTATTTTGCCTTTGTTAGGATCAAATTATGGATAAGCTCATTTCAATTGCCTTTGGCCCTTATGGTTAAGAAATAACTACTTATTTTTATATGAACCTATTTGTTAGTTAGGATCTTTTTGGAGGGTTTTTTAAGAACCTTGGAATTTAGGTTTGGAAAATGGTGCCATACACTTTACTTGGTTTTGGAGGGTTGCTAAGAACCTTGGAATTTAGGTTTGGAAAATGGTGCCATACACTTTACTTGGAAAGGGTCAACATTGTTAGCAAGATGACCCGAAAAAAAAAAGACTCCTACTTCTAATGTGTTTTTGGTGGTCAAAAGATGGGTAATTATTCATCGAGAGTTTCAGCAAATCAACCAAAACAAGGGGTATATCACACCGTGGCCTTGCCACTTACATTAAAAAGGATCTTAAGGCAAAAGAAGAATTATGAAAATTCACCATGCAAAAATATATAATCTTTCAAAAAAATCCTCTAGAAGAAACCATATAATCCTTCAAGATATATTATAACTCTATAACTAAACTCAAGTTTCAACACAAGACAAATTATCATGTTTCCAAAAATCCTCATATAAAAAATAGATCTATTATTATCTAGAGGCCAAAATACCTTAAGCTACTATATATACTCTATAATGAACCTAAACATAATATCCTTGCCTTGGTAGGCAAGGCCAACAAAAAGCTCTTGTCACCACATTTCAGTTCTTGTCTTTTTGCACACATTTTTTGCCCTACATGCATTGGTTTTGTGTAGAGCTGCATTGCATGGTTAAAAATAAAATGGAGACAAGCAATTTCAATTCTAACTTCTTTAAGAAGAAGAAGAAGAAGAGAGTGAGAGTACCAATCATCAGCATGGTTTTTTTCTTTTTCTTTTTTTTTTTGCTGCAAAAATAAATAAAAATTATTTAAAATAATATTTTATTAAAAAAATATTTAAAAAAATTTAAGATGACAATTTCAATTCCTGTTACTCTAAGAAGAGATTGAGAATATCAACAACCATGAGCATAGTTTTCATTTTGAATAATAAAAATCATGCTTTATTTTTTTTCAATTTTGTGAAGTAGGTGAACTGGAGGTCATCTACAAGAGGACTTAGTCCAATTTGGCTACACATCAAAGATTTTTTAATTTTTTTAATTTTTCATTATTATTATTTGAAACCCCAGTATATATATATATATATATATATATATATTGGTGACATGCAAGAAGAACCTATGGTCTTGATAAAAGTGATTTCAAGTTTTTTTTCTCAATGTGAATATAATTTGACGACTCATATAAAATTTCAAATTAGGTAAGTTCTCATGCAATTTTAGTTGAAAGCTAGGGAACAAGGAGAAGGTTTTTTTTATATAAAAAAACACACACAAAATGAGAGAAGCCCAAAGAGGAGAAATCAATTAACATAGGACGTAAACCCATCACTAGTAGCATGAAGCAAGCCATGCAAGGAGATGGGCAAAAAAAACCTCGAAGAACACCAAGCCTGGTTACAAACTACATCAAACGATGGTTTTAATGAAAGTGGGTTTTTATTTATTTATATTTTATTTATTTATTATTTGGAGACAAGCTACAAAAGGCAATAATCAATGCAATGTGAGGAATCTTGTTAGGTCTGTTGGGAAAAAAAAATAAAATAAAAATAATCCTACCATCATCAATCTTCATCTTTCTCTTTTTCTTTCTTTCTTTCTTTCTAGTAATGCTTTTTTTCTCTTTTTAAAAAGAATTGTTTGAACTTTGAGAAAAAAAAAAAAAACACATCAAACAATCCTTTTTCTAATAAATGATTTGAACATGTCTTCTTGTGCATTGAGTCAAGGCAAAAGAGAATTGAACATCAAAAGTTAATGGGAAAAAAGAGTCTACAAGAGAGGGGGGGGGGGGGTGGGTAAAAAAAAATCTTTTTGGGCAGAAAGACAAAAATAAATAAATGAGTAAAAGTAATGAGAATATTGAACAATGGAAGTCCAAAGATCATGTGAAAATTGAGTTGACAAGAAGAAAAATAAATAAAATTGAATTGAAAATATTTTCCCAGGGCTACTTCATAAATGTTACACAATGACCATGACAACACCACCCCTTGAGAACAATAACAATCCAAGACAACTCATGTAGTAGACTCTTTATTTCACACTATAAGAGAGTTATCTGTAAAGTAACCCTGTCTTCACCTTGTCTTTGGGCCTCCTTTCACCCTCCATCCCCTCTTTCTTCAGTGGTATCTGCAAAGTACAGTAAAGACATTTTTAATGAATCTCAGTATGAAATGTCGATACTCAGCATTTAATGCACAAGGTTCGAGACTAATTATAGTAGTTGTACAGTTAGGAGCAGTGAAAATATATGTAGCAGCAGCAGTGGAGGAGTGGAGGCGAGGCGCTGAGGAAAAGGGAAAGACGAATAACTTTAATGTACTTGACTTTTTGTTTTGCTAGAAGCTTTTTTGAACCAAGCCAGTTGGGTGGTGGTTCTCTCTTTTTCAAATGAAAGGAAGAAAAGAACTAGTGTTGTCTCTGGTTCTTGATTTCAAAAGGAACCTTGGGTATCATTTTAAAACTTTATTTTTAAATTTTTTATTTTTTTAAAGGACCTCCTCTCTGGTCTTGTTTTGAGACCGATTCTTTGGATTTTTCAATTTTTCAATTCTAGTTATTTTTCATAAATAATTTAAAACTAGTTTGGTGTAAGACAATGTCCAATTCCATCTCTTTATTACACACATCTGAACATAACCAAAGGAAATAAAAAATTAAAAAATTAAAAAAAATGTTTAATTTGTTTGTTCAACTACTACACACACTTCAAAATAAAGGTTTTGTAATATTAATTGTGTACAATCAATCAAATGTACCAATTTGTTTAAAATGTAGGACCGAGTTGATATCTTTTTCAATAAAATTGTACGTATGCACTTCGAGAACTTGAACCTTCTTATAAGGAGGACAACACCTCCCAATTGGATTCCAATTGTATTAAAACATATGAGTCGATACTCCAATTAGGTTTCAATGGCAATTCTAAGGAAACTTGAAACTTTTAGTCTGGAGACCTTAGAACCTAACCTTATAACTTGGCCTAAACCTTGCCACCAATGGAAAGAACCAAGGGTTGAGATTGGGTATATGGACTTTTAACCAATGTTCTTAAAATAATTCAAAAATTGGTTCCAACACATGACTAGTCATTTCAAATGAACCTTTAACCAACCTTTAACTAGGGTTTTAAGAAAAAAATTAAAATATCAAATTGACTTAAGTTTTAAGACTTAATCTAAGTTGACTATAGTTCTATCCAATAGACTTGATAGGTCTTAAAACGTAATTTAAGTTAAACTATAGTTACAAAATGTTCAAAACATCATTTCATACCAATGTTCTTATTTGTCACCATTTTTTTAATTTAAAAATAACCTTGGCTATCAATCCAAAACAAAAAAAAAGATAGGGTTTTTTAATTAATTGTCACAAAGTAACCACAAGTAAATGGGATGGGTTAGATGGCATTCTTTGATGGCATGAATTCACCAGGATAAACCATAAACTTTCTTTTGATTTTGCCCAGATGCAACATGGAGGACCATCAATCTCGCCTAAATGCCACACCTTAGCCTTTGAGTAACCTACTATCAATGCCTTTGTCACCAAAGTCTTTCATTGTTTGTGTTGAAGAACTTGCCAATGCTCCTTTCCACAATATTTCTACTCATTGCCAATTCATTGTTATTTCTGATATTATGTCATCTCCTTGTCATGGAATTCCATTTCTAATAGTTCTTACTCATGAGTTCTAATTTCCAAAGTTTTCAATATTTCTATGTTTCTAATGCTTGTCTTCACATAGGTTTTCAAGGAGGTAGATCATCATTGACAAGTGTTACATAGATCTTACATTACAATGAGTGCACATTGAAGTTTTTAGATGAACTTTCTTAGGCCTTGGAAATGAAGGGAATACATTTCTCTCCATTACATGCCAAGAATTAAAGAATGTTTGGTTCTTACAATTAGGAGACTATTGATGCCCCAATTAGCGCACAAGGTGGCAAGAGAGAAACACATAAAGTTATTCAATATGTCACTATCTATCATTTGTTGTAACAAGGTCATATGATGTTGAAATATGAATCATTAAAACCATTATTTGAATTCTTAGTAATGTTAAAAAAACATTGGAGCGACAACTCAAGTTGGACTATGGCAAAATTCATGCACCAAGTGGTGATGAAGGCAACTAAGGCAACAATTCAAATTACACATTACTTTGTTTTGAGTTGTGATGAGGTCTTTACAATTGACAACCAATTCTAATTTTTTTTTTATATTATGCAGTGGATAATTGGGTATATTTTTAGTCTCATATATTTGAATTAGGTGGTTGTGGAACTAAGGAATGATGACCTAACTAGGTGATTATGAAGGTGTTGATGATAGGTGATGACTTGTCATAGGGCCATATTACCTAAAAGCTCATTTGTTTTGGGCAAATGACATTAATGTCTTCAAGGATAAGGATTAGTGTTACAAAATAAATCCATGACAATTATGTTCCTAATTATTTAGGGATCCATTATATGGCCCATTCCACAAATTTGGTAGTGCAAGCTTTATTAGGTTTGCCTTTGGCAATTTGTTACAAGCCTTACATAATTGTTTTGCACATTCATATAAAAGGCACTTAGAATTTACAAAACTTGTTGAGATCATGGAAATGAAAGGGAAGAAGATTCTCCAAAATGTGAAGACAAGGTGGATGTCAATTTTGGGCCTTGCAAAAGAATGATGGCATGATACATAATTTTTTGATGAAGATGGCTTAAACAACCTTGCAAACTAGTAAGAAAAAATGAAGTATGAAAACATATGTGACCTTTAGGTTTTGTTGGCCCTTGCATGTATCTTATCATTGCTAACATTTGTGCATTTTTCATTCAATTTGCACATATGAAGGATATTTTTGTTTGTAACTTCATGGTTATTATCAAGGTTTACTAAGGGGATTTGTACAACATGCATTGTGAATAAACTTCCAACTTTACCACAAACAATTTTTGAAATCTCAAGTCGTTGCTAGAGTGCAAGCACAAGAACATCCATATGTGATGGATACTCAATGTAGATTCTAAAGTTCAACATTTTGCCTTTGAAATAAATGACCAACATATATGGGCAATGCATAAAGATTTGGAGATCATCATGCTTACATTTGTGAATGAAAATGACTTGTTGTCAAATAACCTATGTAAATCCTTGGAAATTTTTCTTTTGCATTATTTTATTTAGATTTTTTTTCATTTTTGAAGTTGTGTTTTATCTTCATGGAATTTTTTGTTTTGTGGGGTAGAGGCTATTTTGGCATGGATTGTAAAGACTACGATTTGAGAACTAAAACAAGGTTTTCACAAATTTTGCTTTGTAGATTATTTAATTTGGTTTTACCTTTGAATATAATTATGTGTTTTTGTGCGAGCTTTGGTAGGCATTGCATATGCTTTAATTCAACAACTAAAATTAAGTTTTTTAGCCCATGGTCTCATGGATGTTCTTGGGACTATGTAATCAAGTTGGTAATACTAGTTGCAACCAATTTGTGAGATGTCTTTCTCAAAACACCTTGACATGATTGAAATAGTTTTTTGTTTTGGCATAACCAATTAATGGATGGAATGGATGCATTTGTGTCTAAGGTCCTAAATGTTAATGAGTTTGATAGTCAATGAGGCTTGTTAAAAAATGTGGAACTTCTTTAAGTATGTGAAATTAGTTGAATTGGCCATGGTGCATATATTAGGTAGCACAAAGATGAAAGGTGTTTTATTATGTTAGCTTTTATGAAGTCAAATTTTTTGTAACTTGTTCACTACCCATCTACCATGGGTTGTGTGCATGTTTGTACATTGATTATACACTTTGCAAAATTTCTCATATGTAGAATGCATTGAACAATAGAAACAAACATATATGTCACTAATATAACTACAATGGGTAGGCAATATGCTTTGTGCAATTGTTGGGCTTACTTTCACAAAGGCAAAATGTGTTGGATTTTACATTTAACGTTGCTAAATTCAATGATTGGTTTACAATCCAAACAACTTTCTTTTTATGATGTTGGCATGTTTTACCCAATTTCCATAGTCCTACACTAATGTTTTGTCTTTGCATGACTTCTTCAATTGTAAGTGTATGGTAACTTAGATTCATATGTTGTTTGTGCATTTTGTTTAAACATGCTTATAGTTTGCATTATGTGTGTAGAATGTAGTTCGCAAATTGTACTCACATGCCCTAAGTTTTATAGTTTGGCACAAATAGTCAAATTCCAACCAAAAATATTTCACACGTCATCTTAAAAATTCCCAAATGCAAAAGAAGATTAGCCAAAAACCTCCAATTGGATTCCAAGTGTAACTAGATTTTTCCACCTCTAAATTTGGAAGAGGGCAAAAATTTACATTGTCACATTTTAAATGGCAACCATGTTTAGATTATAAAAAATTGCAAGTGAGGCTAGATAAAGCTCCCAACACATCTTAGTTTTAGCTTAGTTGAACACCCCCATGCACTTCAACTATGGCCCCATTGGCTACTTTGCATAAATGAAGAAAAAACATTGTTTAATACCCAAGATTCGCACAAGTGCCCAATTAGTGCTAATCAATTCATATTTAAAATTTGTGTTACCTATAACCATTCTATTGAAACCTTGTATAATATATTTTGCATTGAAAATAAAAATTTATAAATTCGAGTCAATAAATGCATTTGAATAAATGAATTTGCACAAGAGTCAATGTCTATATTTTATTATAAAAACATTATTGCATAGTAAAACGACTACTCTTGATTGGTCAATTATAGTGATTGGGAGCATGGGTGAAGCTACTCTTATTATTATTATTATACTCAAATTTTGTCTCCTCATGCAAGAGGTGAAAAGTCCCATTTTTCTTTCCCTATTCTATGGTTGGGGGGGGGTGATGATACTAAAGGGTAAAGGATTGGTTTCCTCTTTTTTAGTATTCTTTGAAAGGGGAGAGAAAAAGAAGGAGCATAGTCTTTTGGTGATTGTTTTGAATGAATGATTGGAAAAAAAAAAAAAAAAAGGCAAAACCTCAAGCTCAAAAAGAAAATCCTCATGATAATAGTATCATGCATGGCACCTGACAAAATGGGGGAATGGAGGAGAATTAGATGAGAAAGAGGAGGCATGCTTGGATTGTATACTCACAAGTAGATTGTGGAACTTCCTTTTTTTACAAAGCCTATCTTGTGAACCTTTTCTTTACTTAGTGATAGGATAACAGATCAACAACCTCCCAACTAGCTATCTATATCATTCTATACTATAGCTTTGCATACCTCCAAACATTGTTGAATACCTACTACTACTACTCTTTTATTCATGTTGGATTTGTTCTTCAATGTGGAGGTGCACAACTATGCCACAAAAAAGGTAATGCAAAAAAGAGAAGAAGAAGAAATATAGTGGTCCAACAACAACTACTTTTTTTTCTTTTTTCTTTTTTGGGGACTTTTTTTTTGTGTCTTTTTTTTAAAATATATTTTTTAAAATAATAATAATAATAATAATAATAATAAATTTAAACATATGACAAAAAATTGTCCAATTGAAACCAATGTTGGGTGGGTATATTGATGGAACCTTTTTAAAAATATATATAGATTGGTACTAATCTTTAGTATCAAGTAACCAACTAAACAAATCTAACCTTGTTGTTGTGGTATTCTTTAATGCTGCTATCCTTATTTACTTCACATAACGATCAATTGATAACCCTGTTGATACCCAAAGTCGTGGATTAGGCGTTAGTTTCAACCAGTGTTGGGCGGTTCTTTTGGATTTTTTTTGAAAGAGTAGTCGATTCCGGTTCTTTAACTATTTGTCACGATCAGAGAACCGTTGGTTTCGGTTATCTCCAAACCCTTACAAGGACCGATGGTTCTCTGGCCGGTTCTTTGACTTTTTTCAGAGTTTTCAAAGCCCGCAGTCATGCATACCAAACTCAATTCTTGCCCTGTTTGAGGACTGATACGTGAGCGGATATGTACCCAGGGTGATAAATGGTGGGTATCTGTTCCCCAGTCTAAGAACCGCCCAACCCTCGGGAGCACATGGGGCCTTCTACGGCAATTTAAGGTGTGTTCACACTTGGTGTTAGGGACTCTAATGTTGAGTCCCTTAACACCAGGCTAACCATTCAGGACTTTAAAAATGAATTTTTTAATCTTAAGCTAACATTCACTTAACATTAAGCTTTCACCCATTTAACAACATTGGGTGCCACCTAGGATGCCACCTAGATTTTCATGTCACACTGACTTAACACCAAGTGTGAATGCACCATTAGTCAAGGCAAAGGGTGCCCAAGAGGTTATTAGTAAACTACCCACCTCATTAACTACTTGTAGCTCTTATTACCTACAGAGTTTAGGGTGCATCAAAGGGTAGCTATCCTTGTTAGTACTGCCAATGAAGTAATGCCATGTCAGCAAAATTTTGTTATTACAGCCAATAAATGAATGCCATGTCAGCAAAACTTTCTCCAAAACCTTTGACTATGGGAATTTTGTTAATGCACTTGGGGAAGCCCCTCCCCCTCCCCCCCCAAAAGCTCCTTAGCACTTTAGTTTAGGGCAGCTTTTTAGTTGGGATTATTGTTTTGTTTTGCTTTGTTGTTGTTCATGCAGGCTGCCTTTCAAGAACAGCAGAATTCTTTCCACTTGGGTGGGTTTTAAAAAAGCCTGTGACTTTTCTTTTGTGTGTTGTCTACAAAACACTAGTGCTGTTGTGTGTAGTGCTGTATGTGCTGCACTCTTGGGAATCCATGAGAAAAGGTCTTTTGTTTGTAGCATTGTGGGTCCTCTTCCTCCTCCTCCTCCTCCTCCTCCTCTCTTGTCTTTGGTGTTTGTGGACCCCAATAAATAAGAAGCCAACAGGCTTTTTGTTGTTGTTGGTCACACACACACACACACACACTCTCTCTCTCTCTCTCTCTCTCTCTCTCTCTAGCTAGCATCCATTAGAATGAAATTAAATTAAATTAGATTAGGGTTTTAGATCCTTTGCTGTTTTGGAAGCTTGGGCCACAAAGGTCCCCACCATAATAAGTTAAAGGTGAAAAATCTTCATGCTAGCCTAGCCAAGTCCTTCATTAATGTCACATATACACAATACACACAAAAAATAAAATAATAATAATCATAATTCTTCATGCTCAGAAATATACACTAGAATGCATGGGGTGGGTGTTTGGTTTGGACTCACATACTATACAAGCTTCCAGAGCAAATAAATAAAGATTTTACTTACTTTAATATTTCCAAAGTAAATAAATAATTGAAGCTTCCAGAGTCTTAAGTACATAACTACTGACAAAATAGTTTCTAGCTCCCCAAGCTCCTCCACCCACCACCCACCCCCTCTTTAGATGTTGGGGTGGGACGATAGAATACTATGACTAAGTCATGATATAAAATCACCAAATTAGGCAAACTTGCAAACCACCCAAATATAGGCAAATTGCCTATCAATCAATCAATCTATGTTACTTGCATTAAATACTTGTGCTTGATTCTTATGGTATCAAGTATACTTTAATCATATTTTAAATAATTTAGGGTCTAGGGTTTTATATCATTTAAGGTTTAGGCTGGTTGGAACCAAATTGTATTTCCTTCAAAATCTGGCGAATTTGGAATTTTTTTTTTGTTTTTTGTTCCATGACAAAACCTTTGCATAGATTGAAATCCTATTTGGCAAAACTTCACCAAATATACATATTTTAAATTCTTTAAGAATAAGAAATGTTCCCAATGAAGTTCCCACAACAAATGAACTCATCAAGTCAAATTAAAACCTAGTGAACATTCCTCCAAATGTGGGACCAAATGAAAAAACTACATATAAACTAGGCATCATCATATAATTTATAAAGAGTTCAAATTGGGCTTTTTTTAATTTAAATTATTCCAATTAGGTATCACCCATCATCTATTACACAAGTTGTCCAAAGTGTTTGGTAGAGCAAAGGGGGGCATAAATAAATAAATAAATATGCCCCCTACCTTACAAGCAATTGGCAATATTTCAATGCATGACTTCAGTAGACGAAATTGTCAAATTTTCATATAACCAAATCTTTAAACAAATTGTATGTACCCAAATTAGAGAGAGAGAGAGAACACAAATTAAAGCTTTATTTACTTAGATGCAAATTCCACGGCGCGGAAAAGTATCTCTCTCTCTTTCTCCTCTGGAACATGCACTCTCTCTCTACACAAGCTCCCCTTTGAGGCAGTGCATCTCCGGTTGTGGGTCTCTTTGTGTGTGTGTGTGTGTGTGTGTGTTTTGTGTTTCTTGCGTGTTTTGCATTTTGGAGTTCGTGTTTGCTCGATATAGTTGTGTATGTTTTTGAAGGAAAAGAAAATCTTAGCTAAGATGAATTCTTGAGGATTTTTTTGCGATTTTTTTTTGTTTTCTTTTTTGGTTTTCTCTTTCTTTTGGACTCAAGTCTCAGCTACTGAAGCTTTGCGAGGGGATGTGTGGTGGTTCCTTCATCTTTGGCCTTTTGAAGATAGAAGCTGGCGGAACTGAAGGGGCGAGATTCTTCACAAGGGATGTAGGGCGGCTGTGAAGATTTTTCTTTGGGCTTTTCTTGAACAGATTTTGAGCCGCATTTTGGAGCTCTAGTTATAACGCTGGGTGGCTCTTACCGAGCTCCGGTAATGTCGTGAAATCTGGAACTTAATCAAGGGAATGGTTGTTGCAAGGAATTTGGCGTGGGATGAACTGTGGATTTCGCATCATCGTTCGGAATACGTCTTTCATTCAAGGAGGATCTCTCCTGCTGCGATGCGATGGCCGTTTCTGAGCTGGATTCTCTCTTTTATTGTTGCATAGATCTTCTCTCTGATGAAGAACTTTAGCCTATGTGTATATGTAGCGCTGGATTGCTCGTGCTTTTATCTCTCTCTCTGTGCGAAAGTAAAGCTCAAGAGTTAGCTCGTTAAAGAAAATGTCTGGAAACCGGTAGTGAAATCCGCAAAGCAGCAGTTACCAGTATTGTAATCCGCAAGAAGACGCTTCACAATATTACAGGTGGGCGGGAGGATGATCATAAGGATTTGGTGCGACGGAGGAGAGCAAGTCCAAGAAGTTGTTGATGAAGAGTCGTCATTCCTGCGTGTTGTCGTTGCATCGAAGACAATTGCAACTGTCAGCAACAACTGCCGTTGCAGGCGAGGAGGAAATCCTCCACGTTCATGCTGAAGAAGAAGAAGAAAGAAGACGAAGAAATAGTCGAGCGTGATGATCGCGATATTAGTTGAAGGACTTGTTGGAGAGCTCCTCCAGAAGAAATCGTGGTCAATTCCTCCGCCCAAGACGAAACAAGAAATGCGCAAGCAGCAGCAAAACAATAATATCCACTCGGAGTCAATCGCTCCTCCGACGACATGCTCGTCTCCTCCTCCTCCTCCCCTTCCTTCAGACGAAAATGTAATCTCCAGTTCGCCTTCTGTGAAGGTAATGCATACCTCGACCACGACAAACAAAGAGTGTCTCAATTTGCCTTGCCTTACGCGACGAGAAGAAGTTGTTGTTGCAATTTGTCTGTCTCACTGTGTAGAAAACACTGTTTCTCGAGAATTTGTTCTGCACGTGAACAACACTGTCTTGGATTGTCTGAAAACGTCGGCGGCGGATGCCTGCTATCGATCCAGCAATCAGCACAAGGACCTTGATACATACATGCTGCTGGTTTGTTTGTCGATTTTGTCTGTGGCAGAATAATGAGGATCAAGACGATGTAGTTCGTAAAGGTGGAGTTGCTTCAAGCCTTGAAAACAGCATGCAGCACGTCTTGAAGAGGTGCGATTGTCCAATCCTTCACATTGTTCCTTCGATAGATCACCAAATCTCAAAGACGGCATCGATCTTGTTGTCTTGTGAGAGGCTGTCAATTGAAGAAGCCCTAGCTGCTGCAATAGTTGCCGTGTGATGTGTGCTTTGGCGATCCTGAACCGTCTTGTTTCTTGTGCAGCACAACACAACAGGCGTGGAAGAAACACAAAGGTCACGATTCTCTAGCCTCCTCAAAGGTTTGTTCTTATCGCCATCTTCTCCTCCTCCTTCCTCCTCTTCCTCCTACCACTAGCATCCTCAATTGCCAACAACAACAACAGAGGAGGTAAACAAAATGGCAGATCATGTGTATATATTTTGTAAGTGGAATGCATCTAGATTGCAACAAACAAACAGCTTGGTTTGATTATGCAAAAAACACAATTGTAGCTTCAAATTCCATTGAGAACAGCAGCATCATCGATGGCTGCACTGTTGGTTTCTGCTGCTGCTTTTTCTTTATCAAGTCTTCTTCTTCTCTTTCTTCTGCTTCTGCCGGATGCTCAAGAGAGAGATGTTAGTCTGTTCCTGAGTTCTTGTTGTTAATCTGTTTCTCACAAAGTGTTTGGATTTGTGTTTGTGTTAAATTGGTTTCAGGAAGTTGATGATGATGTGTTTTATGACTCAAGAAGTAGTATTTCACTTCATCGATTCTTGCTTCGCTCTGAACTTGAAGATGAAGTCAGTCCTCTCATTCCCAAGCTTCTGCTGTTCTTTTCTTTTCTTTTTTAAGGGTGGGTGGTTGTGTTTCTGAATGGACAAGAAGAGAACCCTGGTTTTTGCGGTTGACAAGAATCAACAAAGAACAACTGATCTGACGATGATGGCCTTCTTCTCAAACACTTGCTGCTTTTATAATGCTTGCTATTACTATCTTGCTTCATTGCAAATTTTCTGAAAGGTGCACAAAAGGATTGTCTATGCAGGTGTCAGTCTTGCAGAGACAGTTGGAGCAGGAGCAGGAGCTGCATACAGCCCTGGAGAAAGCTCTGGTGCATGACCCTGGAGTGCTGCCAAACCTCATTCCCTCACATCTTCCTGCAATTGTAATTCTCATTTCTCCTTCTAAATCCTCCTTGTTTGACAAATGTTGTGATGCTATTTCTCGACTTTGACAACCCCATGGATGCTCATCTTGTTCTTCAAGTTTCTTGATGAAGAAGTCACATGAGGGGTTTCTGTACCAACTGTGAAGAGAGATCATCATCATCTTCTTCCTGAATTATTCTTGGGTCATGACAACTTGTTATTGTAGGAGCAGAAGCTTCTATTGGATATTGCAATATTGGAAGTGGAAGTTTTAGAGCTTGAGATGCAGATGACTGCATTGCAATGGCAACTTCTACACGAGAGCAATGAGCATGAAGCTGTCGAGCTCCATAATAGTGCACATTCATCCCAGCAAACCATACAGGAAAGGTTTCCTGTTCCAGGTCTCTCTTTTTCTAGCCCCAACAGCCAGTCACTTCTGCAATCAGAAGATTTGAACCTACCTCCTCTTGTTACTTTGAAGGAGCTTCTGCATGTTCCATGTCCTGGTGCAGAAGAGGATCCCAAACCACCCTCACCACCTCGCCGAAGTTTCTGGTCTCGTGGCCAAGATTTGCTCTGCCGATCAACTCGTCCTTCTCTGAGAAAGGTTTGTGATAAATTCATTTGGATTCATCCTTTTTGCAAGCTCCATGTAAAGAGCAGTGAGTTTCTTGGGATCATTGATTGCCATATGACGTAAGAGCTCCGTCCACAGGGTGAATGTAGTTGTAGCTTCTCATAATATTAGTGTTGACATGATGATTGCAAAAACCAGAAAAATCTTTTGAAATCTCAGAAGCACTCAATCCTGGTGTCTGAAGTTGTGCAGGAACGGCGATCACTGTCACCCATACAAATCAGTGGGCCAGTTACACCCAAAGAGAACCAACCCTCTCTCTTAGATGGAAATCAATCACATTCCAGGGATCTTTTCACAATAGCAACGCAAGTGCAGGAAGACCTTCCTCTCAGCTCCCATGAAACTCAATGTCCTCCATCACCATCAAGCTCAGAGAAGGTTCATGTTAGTAGTTGGCCTGAGTTTTTGGCATCAGCAAAGTGCCTTTCATTTCAAAACACTTTGCCAGATGACGACATCTGCACTTCTTCAGGAAGGAGATCTGTGTCTGCGAACTTCACAAATTTCAAACAAAACTCTTCTTCACACTCTTCATCAGAATATGAGGTACAAAAACACTCGCAAGCATATGTGAACAGCAACAGAACTACTCTCTAGATCTGAAATCATCCCTACTCTAGGCCTTTGAGGTTTATGAGATACATAAGGTGGTGCTTTTCTTCTAACCACAGCATTTTGTGCTTTGTGTCTCCAGAGAGATGATGAAGATTCTCCATTAAGGCCAGAATCACCAAAGTCCACAGATGATGAAGATCTTGAGGGGTTGCAATGGATTGAGATGCCACCAAATGCTAACAAGCTTTCGGAGGAAATGGTGCAGTGCATCTCAAAGATATACTGCCAATTGAGAGATTCAAATAATGGAGGAATTTTGCTTGCAGGAAATCAGTCACCAACTTCACACTTAGGGAACCTGGTGGCATCATCACTTTCATCAGTGTCTGAGTCATCACTGTTGTCATTCACTCGAAGCCCACTCCAGAGTCTTCACTCTCAAGAGAATATCATGGCAACTGATGCAACATCTGACCCATACAAATCAAGGGGAAAGCTCTCCTGGGCTGATGTCGGACCATATAACCAAGTGATTGAAGTTCGATGGCTGTCTGTAGGCAAAGAGCAGCTTGAGTACGCAGCTCATGCTCTTGGAAAATTTAGGTTGGTTTTTTCTATTATAATTCTGCCACCCTCTCTCTTTAGGCAAAGAGTAGTTTTGAGTATGCAGCTCATGCTCTTGGCAAATCTAGATTAGTTTTTCTGTTCTGATTCCTCCCTCTTTCTCTAGCTTTCAGGTCATTGACTCCCTTTATCTTTGTTTATAGTATTCATCACAAGGGTCATACTGGTTTTTCAGATTGTTGGTGGAGCAACTAGAAAAAGTTGATCCACAGACCATGTCTCATGAAGAAAAGTTGGCATTTTGGATCAACATTTACAATGCTCTTATTATGCATGTAAGTTGTTCAAACTCCTGTTCGTTCTTTGTGACTTATGACATCCTCCCTGAGGTTTTGTTGTGTCCAAAAATTGATGAGTGTCACATCATCTAACAAGTCTATTTGGGCAAAATGGTTTCAGGCCTTTCTGGCATATGGCATTCCAAGAAGTGACCTGAAGTTCTTCAATCTAATGCAGAAGGTACTTGTCCAATCACAGTACCTATGTTGTGCATATTTTGGGTGCTAACTAGTTCTTCTTTTCATTCCTTTGTTTTGTGTGCTGATCTTTAAAAATGTAATAAAGGGAGCTTTGGATTCCTGTGTATAAATGCAGGCTGCATATTGTGTGGGTGGACACTGGTTTACTGCTGCTCTAATTGAATGCAGTCTACTCAAAGGAAAAGCTATGGCACATCGACCACAATTTGTGAGCCTCAGACAACATCTGTTTTGTTCATGGAGGAATTGCTTCAGTTTTTATCTTCACATGACAAATGTTTGTAGCATCTTTGTGGAAGGTGGTTCTTTTGATGCAAGTGATGAGAGTATGGAGGAATGGCATTGGGATGTCAGGGGTTAATGATGGCACTTCAAAAGACTAGACTGAAAGAGGAGCTAATCAAATATGGTATTGAGCGTGTGGAGCCACTTGTCAACTTTGCACTTTGTTGTGGTGCTCACTCCTCCCCCATGGTATGGATTGTCGATTTCATTCTCTGAAAGAATTATGTAGTGTTGTTTCTTTCAACTGTCTCCCCTTTCAGTTCAATAGTTCACTGGAAATTTCATGCTACTAATAGGAATTTAGGTTTGCTATGGCTGTCGCAGGTGCGTGTATACACTGCAGAGCATGTGCATGAGGAGCTTGGATTTGCAGTTCATGGTTATGCAAGGGCAGCTGTGGGTATTTCAGTGAAGGGAAAGCTTCTCATTCCAAAGCTGCTCTACTGCCATGCTCATGAGACTGTGGAAGACCGTGTTCTGTTGGACTGGGTCTGCAATTTTCTTCCCACAGCTCAAGTTGCACTCATATTTGAATGCATTCAACAGCGCCGCTACCACCTTCTGCAATCCAACAATTTTGCAGTTCTTCCATTTGACTTCAGTTTCCGGTATCTGTTCCCTTCCGAAATTTGCAATTAGATAAAAACAAATGGATTAAAAGTTTTAGGTGGAGAAAGGAAAAAATGTCAACAACAACAGATTGAGAAGCATGACAACCAGGAAAAAAAGGATTGCCATTGTTGGGTATTGTAGATATAACATTCCTGGCCATGTAAAGAAACAGGCACCTGTTCTGATGAAACTGTAAAATCCTCCCCTACTTCTTGTAAGCCCTAGTTGTAAAGTCATTCGGTCACTGCAACCTCCTCTTAACTTAATTGATGCCATATGTCTCTCTGGAATCATGTATTGTAATGAAATGGTGGTGGAACTCATAGCTGTGATTAATGTTTTGTGAAGATCCTCTGTGGAACATTTCATGGGGATCGAATTGGGAGTGAAATGTCAGGATTCTGGGAAACTATTGGGAAAAGTAAGTAAGATTGATCCTTCGTTCCATGATCTAGAAACTCATGCTGGCAAACTTGGAAAGATGGTGATTGCTTTACATCCTTCAATATTTTAGGTCTTAACATTCTGTATTGAGAGATGCAAAGCTATTGGGGGAAGCTTGGTTTAGTAGTGATTTGGGTTTTCATGCATATGAAGACCATATTCCTAATTTTCACCAAATCAAATTCATTTTTTTCATCAATTGATTGTCGCTAGTAGTGTGCAGCAATAAGGCGATGAGTAGCCTTATAGATCAGAGTGAGAAGTAGAAAATCTTCAAGAATCTTGCTATGTTTTGGCAACCTGTGGGAAATTGATTTGTCTTTATATGGTGATTTCAGAAATTGTTTCCTCAAAAATTTGGCTACTTTGGTGCATTTTTTTCCACAAGAGGAATTAGCCAAATTTGGTTACATGTGTATGAGTTGCGTTGAACATTTTTTTTGTAGCCAAGTTATGAAAATTTTCCCCTCAAAAAAAAAAAGGAAAAGGGTCATATTAGACATCTACCTTGTGCATTTGGAAACTGAAAGAATTAGTTGTTGATATTTACTGTAAACATATTATCTCATATACAAGCCAAAGAGAAAAGAGACTGAAGATAAAGACAAAAGGATAACTTGAAGCCCAAGAAATATGAATGTAGTTGCAAATTGAAATTCCACATAAACATATAATGGGACCTGACCCAAAGAAATGTTTGTCTCAATTCCAACACACCAAAACAAACCAAAATAAGTGACTCATTTTGCAATGGTCTTGCCTCTTATAGCAAGTTTTAAATTGATCTCAAAAAATTGAGTTTTTCCACCAAAGATGTGATTAATATGTGGTAAATTGAAATTTTCACAAGTAATCACATTCACATAGAAGATGGCAGTTGTAGTTAGATGGGCCATAATGTTTTTTTAATTTCACTAAAATTGATTATGTTAATGACTAATGAAACCTTAAAGTTAATGCAGTCAAAACGAGATGTGACCTTATTATATATCAATGTATATTATAAATATATTCATGGATCTTTCAATATAGAAAATGAAAATTTATTCTTATTTTTTAAATAATATTATATAATATTAATTTTGTAAAAATAATAATTGTAGGGCCCAAAAACCAAAATTGTTATTGAAAATTAAATGCACCATGCTTTTGGAACAGTTATATTGCATATACATATGTTATATATGTGATATAATATTAGACTCAAAAGTACCCCAAAGAAGGTCACCATAGTGTGCTTTGCTTGTCATTAACAAATTAATTAATAGACATGTTAAAGCTTTTGGGGTGTGATGTTCATAAAAAATGAAATCTATTGATACACTTTTGTGGTTAATGAATTATTGTTTACAAATAATCATGATGCAACAAAGGAGGCCTAGTGAAATTATACATAATGCATTTTTTGCATAATGGTCATTATGTTTATTTTTAAATAAAAGTGTGATTTTATTTCATACCAAACTTGAAGGATAACACATATAATTTGTAAAATATTTTAAACACATGCACGAATCTATATGATTTATTATATTTGAATATTTATTGGTTTTTATTATTAATAATAATAAATTTGTGAATTACAAAAAAATTCCACAAGTTTTGTTATTCATTCAACAACCTCACTCCAAGTTTGAAGGTCAAGAATTTCAAGTTTGTTACAACAAGACTAAAGTTCCTATGACATTTATTTGACACATGTTTACCATCAATGTTTTTTTTTATGAAGAGCACATGTGTGAGGAGTAAAATGGGATGCATTTGTATGTGTTCCATTAACAAACATTAATTTTATGCAAATGGGAGAAGATGGTATGTCCACTAATTGTGATGGTGTCTCCATGCACTTGACCTTGGTGTTATGATCAACATCTTTTACAACTTTGTAAAAATGTATGTATTAATGTTCCCATGTCCTCCCCTTTTGACCATTTTTGTAGTGCCTATAAGAATTGTGATTTATGTGATCTATTCACACCACTCTAATTTAGTGCACTTTTAATGATATTTCTTTTTCACAATATTTCTTCATGAACTTTGCACCTTTTTCACTTGGGTGTGAAAATTTATAATTGACCTAGCACAATGTTTTAACCAATGGACCTATTTGAGGTAGCCTAGGCCTTTGTCAATATTCAATGAATTTTTAAAAAAACATTGTAACAAAAAGTTAGTTGTAATATCCTCACTCTAATCTCAACCCTTAATGGTAACCTTTTTGAAACATATGATACATGACACAACATTAACATGCATATGTGGAACCATGGCCCATTGTTTGATGTAAGTGAGGAATCTATGAAAATTTTGGTAAATGATACATGTTTCATGTTTGTGCATTTCAAAAATGATGTGACATATGCCACAATTTGTGTTTCTTATATTTTAAAATTAATTTAAATGAAGGTAAGGAAAAAAATGAACCTTAAACCTGTTCATTGATAGAAAGTCCTTGGTTTTTTAAGATGGGAATTTTTTTGGGGGTTTTGCCAAGAGGCCTAAAGTTGAGTGACAACTTCAAGTTATGAGTGCACGGTGAGTTGAGGATCCAATTTTAGGTGAGAACAAATTTTGCATCCATTAAAATCTAAATCGATTGCATATTAGTTGGTTGAACATAGGATAAATTAGACAAAATTGTTGGCAATGTTTCAAATTTTACAATGATTAATATAATAAATACTCTTTATTTCAATTTCCAAATGTAATGATGAAATTACATCCATGTTAAACTAAAGGATGATGTTTTAAGCAATATGTGAAAATATGTTCTAAAAAGGAGTAGCAACATTCCAAATATATATATATATATATATATATATATTCTAACCACATTCATTTAAAAGGTCAAAATTTTACAAGAAAATGGTTACAAATTTTATATTTTTTTATCAAATGCACTTGAATAAAGTATGTTGGATTGCTTAAAATGAAATGTTGCACCTCCAAACTTCAAATGTCAACCACTAACTTGTGCATAATCTCACATGTTCATAACACTCATATGTCTATACATAATAGAATACTTGAACTACTCATTGTCATGAAACTTCATTACATTGTCTTAAATGTGTAGTGCAAAAACTAATGTTTACATCGCAAACACCTTACACAACCACATGAAAAGAATGTTTATAGTTATAAAAAACATTTCAATTAATTGTAATCCTAATGAATTCGCAAAAGAACAAAAATAAAGGATGATGGGTACCATCAATGACATTACAATCTACATTTATATGTTGGTCAAATTTTAAATCTTTCATTGATGTATCTAAAATGTTGTAGATTATAGATAGGTGAACACAAATCGTATAAAGGTTTTATTTATCTGCCACAATGTCACAAATAATGTCAGTGTACTTCTAAATAACAAAAGCATCAATGTTGTAAATGTTGGCCATTACAATCCATGAATTAATATATACAAAAAAATATTCCTCACTTTATCAATAGGAAAAGGCTCTTGCACAAAAAAGGTGAATGTGTATTGAAAGACATCATATGTTAGACAAGACTTTCAAATGCAAAAAATGACCTTCTATAAAATTGAATATATTACCAATTTGAACCAAACATATAACTCTGATAACCTCCTAAAAATGACTTTTCTATCTAGGCTTGTTCCACCATGGTCTATGCACCCTCATTTTTTTCTCTTTAACACATAATCACAACAATTGGTAAATACTTTTGAAACAAGGTAGTTTCGTCCAACATTATTGGATGTAATTGGAGCACAAGGTGACATAACCTAATGGAAATAATTAGTGTGAAAAATATCTGAAAAATAAACCAAATCCCACCAATCAAACAATGTGTAGGTTTCGCCAAAAGCATGGTAAAGTATACCAAAAAAATAGTCTACTTAAAATCCAACTTATGATTGAAGCAAATTTTGACATATGCATAAAAAAGTAGATCAAAAAGCTTTGTAAGTAGAAATATAAAACCATCTAGATCTCCATTGGGTTTTTGGTAAATTGAGTACAAATTTTCAATAACTTTGTATAATAAAAGTAGATAACAAATAGGTTTGAAATTAACTAGTCAATATGGTGTTCAAAACAACTTTTACATTAAAAAATTGATATATTATGACTATAATTTGAGAGCACATAAATATATTCCAAGTCTCTACTAACTTGAAAGTAGAAAAAAATCAATATTTGATATGTTTTCATCTACTTGCAACCAATTTTGTAAAACTTGGACATCTATGCAAATAGGTTCATTATTTTGAAATCTACTTAGATGCATATTATGTGGTATTTGGACTTTATTATAATAAAGTAAAAGAATATCCTTATATTAGTCAAAAAATAATATTTCTACTTTCAATACATCAAAGCCTACTTGTCATTTTTTGTGACAAGGATCACCAAATTGAAAAAAAAGGGTGACAATTGACTTGTTGGCCTTGAGGTGCATAAGTATAACAACTATTAGGCATATAACAACACATGCCATTTAAGCATTGGGTAGGCATTTGCATATGTTGTATATGTTGTATATGCATGTTACCTAGCTTTGTTAATATTATGTCAACATAAAAGTGACATTTCAATGAACCCTAAGCAATGTACATTATTGCAACATAATTGCATATGTGAAGGTCTTATATGTTTAATTGCTTAGATGTTCGCTTTTGCATGAAAAAAGAAAAAAGAAGAAAAAAAAAAACTACCTTCCTAAATTTTGTTATAGCTTGAACGAGGATTCAATTACAAGACTTCTAACAAGCTTACATTGACCTTAAGCAATGTTTCTTAAATGTCACACAAAGAATGTCTAAATAAATTCTTTCTATAAACTAGTTATGAATTAACAACTTCTAAAATTATCATGGGGTACAAGTTTTAGTTGTCACTTGCTCGAGGTAATTTAGAACAATAATGCTTTGACGTTTCATTTTCTTTAAGGGTTAATTTCCCACAAGAGATAAAATACTTTCTTTCCAAAACCTACATTTGAATTTGTTCAGTGCATTTCAAGGAAACTTATTCAAAAGTTGATTACAATTTGTATGTGTACAACAGATAATGAACTTGTTATTGAATCTTAAAACCTCACATTTCTCAAATTTTAACTTGAAAAAAAAAATGTTAAAATGTTAAATCTTTTTCCACCCCCCCTAAAACCAAGTGGAGGAAGAAGGGGAAGGTTAAGAACACCATTGCAATTGGCATCAAAAGAAAGAGAAAATGTGGAAGCACGAATAAAAAATGTTTTGAATCAAATAACCATGTCATTGTCAAATCACAACATCAAATAGAATGCAGGTCACCATCATATCTTTGTGACCATAGGCACACATCCAAGTGAGGATCGTCAAAAAAACTATAACTACCCCATTTTTTACAATAATTTGGAATGTCCCACAAACAACACATGTCATTGTTAAAAAGAAAAAGTTAGAGTCAATAGATCTTGTTTCGTAGCATTGACACATTATGTGCAGGGATATAATCAACAAGGAACATAGTGAAAAAACGAAGTTGGAAAAATGTCAAAAGAAACCAACATTGAAGAGTTCTTTACTCCACCAAAGAGCCCTCAAAAAAGTGATGTGAATAGGCATGCTAAAGATAGTGAAAATAACAAAACAACTTTGTCAAGAGGAAGCCATTTGAGGATAATCGAAAAATGGATGAAATAGTTTGCAATAGATTTTAGTCTTCCTACCTCCAAAGAAAAAAAAGGTTGAAAATGCAAAGCACTGCACAAGGAAAATATCTTGAAAAATGGTGTACTCTTAATTGTTTTAAGCAACAAGGAAGTAAAAGATGTAACATTTTAAAGCAAAGAAAACGAGGACGAAATGCTAGACATCACAAAGAGGGACATCTAAGAGTTTAAAGACACACGAACGATGTACTAAATGTGTCCATGTCGCAACCCCACTTTGAGGCAAGTGTGAGGATGAAACTCACACTCCCAAAAGTGGGAACTTGGAGTCGTCCCAAACTCCCAAAAATTCAAAGCTTGATTGCAAGGGTCAAAACACCTCGCATTGAAGTGTTCTTTATACCGTTGGAAATTTCTTAAAGTGTAGATGTCCAAAATGGCCTCGCACAAGCCATTTGGACATCTGCAGCCCATGTTATGGGCAAAGGAAGGGCCATGAATCAAATTGCCAATTTGACTTCCGACCATTAAAAGTCAGGAATCGATCCGACCTCGGTGTATGCAGGTAGAGTGTGACACATTGTTGGAAAGCTCTTAAGGAAAACTACAAGTTTTCTTTAGACCTCATCCCAATTGGAGGTATGAGCAAGAAGTTATGAACGCCCAAAGTCCCAGGGGTCCAAATTGGGATAGTTTCGGGACTCCATTTTGGGAGTCCCGGGAAAAAATGTCATTCAGATGCAAGTGCGGCGGAGTAACGTAGAGAATATTATATGGGGGAAGGTGGTGGTTTCCTTCGAGTTCGGGCCGTGATGAGTCAAGTGAGTCCGTGTTGCCCATGGCTTGTCCCAACACTAATAATGATTCCGAATGTGAATTAACCAACTTGTTTGTTGGTTTTTGATGCAAGACCAAGTAATTAAATAATTTGTCCCTTGTCCTAGTCTAATCCCGGAGTCTTCGGCACGCCCCTCTCACCCCCCTTTAATGCTGGAAGTTGGGAGTGGCACCAAGTTCCAACTACTTCCACTCTTTAACATAGTTGGACCCTTTTTGGGTCTAACAAGGAACTTGGGGGCGCGTTAATCCATATTCAACTTTATGAGAATAGGGAGGAAGTGGAAGAAAAATACTCAACTCATTTTGATTATCATATAAATGAAAATTGTCATATTTTTTCACCAATTGTTTTTTGAAATCATCAATAATGCAATGCGTATGAAATTTGTGATATGTGTCCACCATAACAATATTGAACTCATCTACAATGTGAGAATTGTGATATGCCTACAAAAGAATGATTATGAACTCATCTACAAGGTCATATCTATGTTAAATTTGGGATATGCTGCAAGATAGTTAAAAATATGAAGAAATTATAAACAAACCAAAAATTGAATATGAAGATAAGATTAGTTTGAAACCATTAATGATAAAATATAATATGGAATTTGTGATATGTTGTTAGTATAACGATTTTGAACTCAATTGTAATGTCATATAGATTATATTTGTGACTTGCTTCCAACATACAAATTTTGAATTCATTTGCAATGCTTCATACAAGATATTTATGATCTGATTTTAGCATAACAACTTTGAACTCTACTCGTCATAAATATATAAGAAGGTTGTGAATTCCGTTGTGGAAAATAATGTAATAATATATATTCAACAAATGCATACATGCCAAGTGCTAGCACTTGCGAATATAATGATGAGAAATGAAACATGGTTACATAAATTAACAACAATTATATGTTACACATCATGGATCTACGGTAGAAATATAATGAGATTCTTTGCACATGTTAAAGCCATATGTCTTTAAGAGTCAATAATAGTTTTCAAATGTACATACATTCTTAAATTGCTATCCTAAAAAAGGACACTTGCAACAAAATAACCAAGAAATTATTATTTGTAATTCATCTTTTTTTTTCTATTTAATTTTGAAAATAATATTTTGTAAAATAACAATCTTGATACCTAATATATTTGAATACTCTAGTACTCAACAAATTTAATTCTTTTATAACATTTCAGAATAGACAAATATAAAGATAAGGAGGACAAAAAGTATGAAATTAAATTGATCCTTTTGCATTATTGGCTACCAATTTGAACTTATCATAAAGGTTTGGCAAATTGGGAATTTGTTTCTTGTGAAATCTAGACATTTTGGGTGATTTTTTCCATGGAAACCCAACAATACAAGTATAGTTGAAACCCATGTGTTTCACATCAAAGTTTGATGGAATTTTGCCCCATTGGCATTATGTATTTAATTCCCCTAAAGATTTGTTTGGATTCCTATTAAAGTTTTAATGATAAAAATACTCAAAATTTAAATTTTTTGAAGCTTAATTAGTAAACTTCTTTTGTTGGATTAAGATTTCATTTGGATTTATGATATGTGCAAAGTTAATTTGTATTTGTTAGGATTTCTAACAAAAAACTTAAAGTGAAATCAAATAAATTTAATTTTAAACATCTATAATATAAATTAAATCCCAAAAATTCACAATTGTGGGATAGAACATCATATATATGATAAACAATGAAAAACATCACCATTCAAAAATCATAGAAACAAGTTTTTTCCCATCAAAATTTTCTAGTAAACCCAAAAAAAAATTAAAGTAAATTTTCTTCCACAAATGTCACAAAAATCACTTGGTGTTTTATCATTGAAATGATGGTTGATGGATCAATCATAATGTTAAAAAACTTATAGTTTATAACTATATCTAATACCTTTCTCTATACAAACTTGAAATATAAAACAAAAAATTAGCACGATTTTTCATCATCGTCATTATTTTTCAATTATGCATTTTCTCACAAATACAAGTAGTTGACAAAGAGAAGGGACTTTAGAAAAAGGCAAAATCTCCTTCTAAATGCAATATGATGCCTGAAAAAGAACCAACACAACCTTGTTATGTGTATAACTTGTTACAACAATTGCTTTCCCCATTATTTTCCCTCCAAAATGCAAAGCTCAAATTAAATTATTGTGTTCTTTAAACTTGGTATGGTTTTGAAATGTACAAATTTTAATGTTGATAAATCTACATATTCCAAAAACAATGTAACCCTTTTTTTCTCTACAAACCTTACAAAATAGCCCACCAATTTCTGAATTGAATTCATGAATCAATCAAATAAACTATACCATGTGTCCTTCCATGTTTTTTGGGTAGCTTCAACAACAATCACTTTGTCATTATCACTCGATAAAGGATGAGCATGTTATTCCACATCAACAAATTGATATGTGTTTCTAAATAAGAAACCTTTAACTAATTTTTGTCTCTTGGTCATGCTAGAAAAAAAATGAAAAAATAGGTGAAAAACCTTCATGCTTTGGAATGTTGTTGAATGGAACAATAATCGTGGAAATTTGTTGCAAATATGTGAAATGCTTGTCACCAATTGATTATTGAGTGACAAAGTAGTGTAAATGTTTGTTGTGAGCTATGAGGTGCATGCCACCACTTGATTAAGGTTGAATGACAAACTAATGTTAAGGTTTGTTGCAAGTTGTGAAGCACCACTTGAATCTTGAGTGATGGTGAACAATGACATGGAAGTTGGAACCTCCAATGGAATGAAAAAGATGCAAAAGTGTGAGGTGTAACTTGATATTTAATGAATGTAGTTGTAAGCATGCATGTTCACTCTTGAATGACAAAATGGTGAGCAATGATATGTCTAGGTTGGAGCCACCAAGAGGTAAATGAAGCAAAAATGGCATACTAAGGTGGGCAATTATGTAAGCAAAAATGAGCATATTAAGGTGACACAAGAAAGGTTAGGGAAATGTAGGATGATTGTTAGGTATCTATTATAAAATATTAAATTTTAAAAAGATGTTATTTGTTGTTGGAACCTAGATTAATGTGAATGGGGTTATGGGTTTTTCATTTTTGGGGGATTTATCCCAATAGTGTGACTCTAGAGTGTCATATTTCATACTTAAAAAATATTCATTTGCAAATTGTAGGAATCCAAACTCAAAACACAATTAAAATACAAAACAACCTTGTGATTGATATGTCTGCATGTTATGTTATTGTGTGCATGACTTTGTTAATTTCAAGAACGTTGATCGTTGATCTTGTAATACACAACATAATTTCATTTATTGATTTTTCCCACATGGCAAATGATGCAATTAAATTAATAATTTCTTATTTGTTAATGGTCAAAATCTTGACAATCATGGTAATTTCTAGAAATTTTGTTATCTCTTGAAATTTTGATGGGTAATATAATTCATTATGAAAAAAATTGGTTAATTTCTTTGTCCTCATGTTTTATGGATAGTTTCATCCCTTAATTTCAAATTTTGTATTAGTTTTTTGGGCAAAGGGTTTAGATATAACCAATTGCTAGTTTTCATTGTACATTGGACTTGATTCCATGAGTGGGCCTTTCTATAGTTTCTTCTAGAAATATGACAAAAACATAGGGTGTAGATTTTTCTATCTATACATCCATTTTAATGGTGCTTTGTATTCATTAACCAGGTGCCAATGAAATTGTTTGGGAAGAATAGTTGTAGCTAGTCATTGTCCTTCACAATGAGGTGATGGTTTGATGGTTAATAAATGACAATCAAATGGGTATGACCACAAAAGACTAAAGATTATTCAAAAAAAATTTGGGGAATATATTCATGTTTTTGAATACACATGTACATTACATTCATTTCCACAAATATATTCCAATATCTCACTTTATAAATTTAAATAGAATAATTATTTTCTAATATCTTGCCTAGGTTATATTTTAGCATAATATGCAAAAATATTGCAATTTTTTTTCAAAAGTTTGAAGTGGGATACAATCAAACATGCACACCCCTATAAAGTAATACAATGTGACACCCCAATAGGGGTCATTGTAATGTGCTTTCACCTTGACATCATTTTTTGTTGTAAGCAAAATGACATTTGCCATGAAAGCCCACCAATACATTTTCTTGATGAACATCATGCACCATTAATTTAAAAATGTAAAAAATAATTAACAATACTTATGAAGAACACAACATGCCATGATGGTTTTGTCACCTTGATCAATTTTATTATTGATTTTTTAAAAAATAAGAATATTTAATTTAAATATTTTAAAACGTTCTAAAATTTATATATATATTTAAAAATCTTAAAACATGTTTGTGATACTTAATAAATTAAAGTTTTTAATTTTTTGTGACAAGGATTGTAATTGATCAATTAATGGAATGTAAATATTTTATATTTACCTAGCAAATTAAAAAAGTTGCATTCCATTAATTGATCAATTACAATCCTTGTCACAATTTTTTTAAAAATTTTATTATATAAACTACTTAATTTGAAATGAAACACTATCACCAACTCCTTGAGGTATCCATGATGAAAATTAGCGCAACATGTAAGTGACAAGTCATGCTCCTCCAACATCCACTAAGTAATGGGTCTTAGAACAGAAGGGGAGAATGTGATAAAAAGATGCCTACTTTTGTAGGATTTGTTATCACACTTTCTGTTCTGTCCTGATATGAAGATGCAGGTGTTTATTTAGGGGCCAATTCTTCTATCTATGCTACTGGCATTTTGTTATCAATTCAAGGAAATTTTTTGTAGGTTATCTACCTCAGTGGTTTGCTAACTAAGTTGCAATTTGCAACAAACCTCTCTTTCTTTCTGTCATCATCTGTGTCTGACATGTATTCTACAGCCCTCAAGTATAGAAGCCCGTCTTTCCAAGACTGTTTGCATGACTTGTACTGAGAGGTGGATATCTACTACTACAAATTAAGTTTCCATAGATCCAGAGACTCATTGCTCCAAGAGTTTGTCAAAGCATATGAAAATGTGCAAGACCGCATCTAGAGTCAGAAGAAGTATTATATTCTCAGATAAGGTATACATCCATTTTAAGCATGTTCTCTTAATTTTTTTCTTTCCATTTTCTGATGTAGCATCATTGGCCAGCATCCCAAGACAGATCTAGGATTAACTGATGCCAGGTTTTCAGAAGATTTTGTCCAAACAGTATGAAACTGGTGAAAAATTGACCCCGCACTAAAATCTCAACAACTCTTTTTTTCTGAAAAGTTGGCAAATTTGTTCTTTCAAAAATGGAAATATATTTACTCTCTTTTATTGCCAGGATGTGAAAACTCCCCACAAGAAAAAACAATCATTGCAAAGGTGCATAGCTCTCAGTGAGTAAATCACATTGCCTCAACACACTACTTCAATGCAAAAATGAAAAATTTATCAAATGATGTGCAAATAGAAGGTTTGGAGGAGACACAAACAAAGATGGCATCACCCAATCCACCCATGGTATTTGCAAGACCCAAAACTTGTGACATTTCCAAGTAGCCTTAAATCCTACCAAATTTTGCCTTGCATGTGAGATCTCAAATCCATCTTCTCGAGCTTAATTATATCTTCATGCAAGGTAGCCACTGGAGTCCCAATTACAACCCACCCAGTGTTTTGTCTAAAGGGTTGCCAAAATCTTCATGTTTCAATTGGGAGATCCAAGATGATGCATGGAAAAGAAAAAAATAAAAAATAAAAATAAAAATACCAAAAAAAGCATTGGGAGTAAGTATTAGTGGTGAATATGAGGTATTCTTTCAACTGCAAAAATAAAGATGAAAACAGTTGCAGTTTCTACACCCATTGATTCACACCCTAATAGTACAATGCTTCTTCCCACCTGCTGACACAAGAGAACAACCCTAAAAGACTTATGATGGAAAAAATATGAAATGCATATCTTGGTAACATTGAGCATGTAGAAATACAACACCCAGACCGCACTTCGCTATACTGGGTAAGAAAACTGGATTCACAGAGTTAGTCTCAAGAATTGCACCAACAAATAAAGGAGAGCAATTACAAGGCCAATCTGATAGAAGTCTCTCTGCGGGTTCTCCTCAACTTGGAAAAACTGCACAACAGCAAACAGTCTAAACATTTTAGAGGTTGCTCCAATAGAACATCAATCAATCAATCCCTTAAAAAGGAATGAATTTGTGTTTCACCCAAGAGAGAGCATGTGTAAAGTTCAAACCATTTACCTTTCTGGGGTCACCAGATGGATCTGGGTAATATGAAGACCTATCATCTTCTTTCCCTCGGTTGAGTGTCTTGCTTATACCTTTCACAACGTCTGCAGCATCTTTTCCTGCTTCCACAGTTGAAAATGCCAACCGTGATGTCCAGAAATAAGCTTGAGCAAGCAGATCTGAGGCTGACAAATCCCATTCATCTTCATGCTCAATTACTTGGCCACTTATTTGGTTCAATGTGAATGTCGAATCCACCAACAGAATAACGTCACCCCCTATGACAGATGCTGGAGGAAACCTTGGCTTCCCACGGAGGGTCCACTTGATGTTGAGCATACTTGTGGATAGCATTGTCATCTCGCGTACTGCCTGATTCAAAGCCCCAGATTAGGTTGGGACATCACCCTTACATCTCTCCAGGAAAAACAAAACTTCACACTACTTGAAAGAGGCAAAACCCTAGTCACTCAGTTCCACAGCTAAACCTAGGTCCCACCAGTTTTAGCTTGTGTGTACCTACTTACCTGAATTGTTGTATCATTTCATACAGACTCTTGACTTACTGGTGAGTTAGATTGGGACAGAAAAAAAAAGCCCCAACACGTACCACTGTAGGGTTGTCCAATGCAGTCCTAATCCAATTTGCTCTTCTGTATTTCTCCCTTCCTGTGAATGATCTCAATGGGTCCTGATGAGAGAATCAAGGACATCAGGCTTCAGTTTGTGATATCTGAACATGGGGGTCTTTTGCATCTTGCTGTCCATGCCCAGTGATGACAACTGCTGTTGACAGATTTCACACAATGAGTTTATTGTTAAGACTAATTAGCTGACCATAAATATCCTCCTGTTGTTTCCCCTTCTTCTTGTCCTCAACAAAGAGATGTATGAGTTTTTTATGTAATGTACTACTGTCATCCATTCATACACTAGGAGACTACTAACGCAGTCATTGATTCTTCAAGGAAGACATGTGGGTACTGCTGCTCTAGCTCCCTGTTAGCCTATCTCCAAAGAGTTGACAAGATGGGAATTCAATATATTGCTTCAAGAGACAAATTCATCAAAAGCTTTCAGCAACAGCAGCAACCAATTGCTTGATGGAACTCTCATCATCCATTGCTGCAGAGGAAAACCCATCTCAGTTGATCATCATACACTTGTGACCATAATGCTGGATTGTAAAAAAACTGGACTCAAAAATGAGTTACTCAAGAATGGAAGCCAAAGGCAACTCATGCAGTAAAATCACAATCGGGTGGTTCTTAATAATGGAATTTTGAGTAAAGACACAGGTCAGTTTGGGTTGGGTTGGGTGTCAAGAGCTTATGTACCTATTTTAAGGTGTAGGGCTTTCTTCAACTAACACATACCTTATATCTTGCGAAAATGCCAAAATTTCCAAGTGATCGATTGCCTTCTCGAATTGCCAAGATGTCTTTTAGCAGCTGCCGTGCTGTCTTCTCAACTGCCGGGCTGCTGATGCACTCAAAATCATCACACAACTGACTGAAGGACACCCCTTCCATGATCTTGTCAACTTCAGTCAGCTCAATGGTTTTTGTTGTTCCTCCTGTAGAGGAGGAGGATGTCCTACGCCCATCTTCAGTGGAGGAGCCACTACTGCCGGAGGAGGATGCTTCTGCTTTCACTCTGAACGCCACCGCCCCCCCTGCTGCTTTCATCATATAAAGCCCAAGCCCGAAAATTCTGCTTTTTCAGATTTTTCTCATGCAGAAGAAGATTGATTCTTCTGCAAGATACAAGACAAGAGATGGGTACCCACCACCCCATCTTCTAAGCCTCTGTCAGTGAGTGAGTGAGTGTGTGTGAGAGAGAGAGAGAGAAGAGGGTTTACCGGATCTAAACCGCCGGGAAGATTGCTGCTGGTGCTTGCGCTGTAAGTGTTGTCTGGATGCCGGCCTGCTGTAGCAACCGCCCCGTTTTCTCCTACTACTACTCCCCACGCTTGGTTTCTCCAGCAATAGTAGTGAAGACGACCTGGTTGCAACAGTAGCCAAGCCCGGGATAGGGCTTACTCCGACGCTCGTTGCCATGCAGCTGCTGCTGCTGCACTAGTCGGTGTCTACTATCAATTGTAGCACACAGCAATATAATGCTAATTGAAGAAGAAGAAGAAGAAGAAGAAGAAGAGAAGATTCAGCAGCCCAGAAACCAACAACTCCCTTTCTATTACTCAACCAGCTTCTTCTTGCTCCCTGCTGCTGCATCCACCACTTCTGCAGCTGCTTGATTCCTGCGTTTCATCTCAAAAGCAAACTGTGGCATTCGAAACCCAATTCCCTTCCAATTCACAATTGCACAATCGAAGAAACAAGGATCCGCGAAACACAAAAAAGAGGAGCAAGAGAAGGAGAGAAGGCGCAGAGAGAGACAGAGACAGAGACGAGGACTCGAGGAGCAGCAGCATCTGCAACGGATTGGAGGATGTAGATTACACGACAACAGATAAGCCTTGTGCCGGAATGTGGTCCGTTCGTTCAATTCCGCGAGTTTCCCATCTCATTCCGAAATATAATATTCTCTCTCATGTGAGGGGACAATTCCAGTAATAATTGACGATTCCAGTCCTTTTGGAATGACCACCCCACATCAAGCGTTCCGCAATTTTGCGCCATAACATTGATCGTGCCCCCAAGAGCCATTCCAGATCATGTGGAATGGTTACTGGGGAGTGTGAGTTTACGTTGGAAAGTGTGTCTCCCCCCCCCCCCCCCCTCTCTCTCTCTCTCTCTCTCTCTCTCTCCATCGCTGCTGGTGCACAATTGGGTTTTGGTTTTGAGCTTTCTTCTCCCATCGCTCTCTTTGCGATTTCTTCATTACTCTTTGTGATTTTCAAAGTATTGAAGTCATGCGGAGAATATGGATTCTGAAGTTATGGGTTTGATCTTTGCGAATACAGGAACTTTCTTTTAGGGTTTCTTGTTTGGTTTTGATTATTTCTCTGGTGGAAAGAATGATCATGTTGGTGGGTTCCTTGCCTGATGTTGTTGCGAAGGTTGTTGCTCCAGTATCCAAAAGGTTCTCTTCTTTTGGAAAGCAGATCGAGAACCCAGAATTTGCCCCAGTGAAGGACTTGCTGCTGGATCTTTGAGGACCATCACCCAATAACTTCGTCCAAGAAAGGGGAAAAAAAGGAAAGAGTTAAGAAATCTTCTTACCCTTTGATTCCCCCCTCTATTGTTTGGGCATTGCAGAATTTGCATTCTGTTTTGGGAAGCTTATTGACATTGAGTGAATGTGTGTGGTAAGGGATTCTGCATCCTTTTCTTCCTGCTCAATTGCTTTCTTGTTTGTTTGATTGTAAGGAATGACTCTTGGGTCTTCAACCCTATGAGACCAATATTCTATTTGACAATCCATTATTAATTTCTTGCACTTTGTGAGCTTTTGATGAACAGTCAAAGACACTCCAAGAATCCAGGATGTTTCCCCATGGGTCGATATGCCTTTTAGGGTTTGGCCTTTTGTGAGGGAGAGGAAATGTATAAATACATGGGGAACAAGCCTTTCTAGCTAGGGTTTCATATCATAAAAACCTCCAACAAACTTGTTAGTGTACTCAAAGGTGGTCTTACAAGTTGTAAAAGCCTACTAGGCATTTTGAGAAGGTGGTGGTCTTACAAAGTGTAAAAGCTTACTAGGCATTTTGAAAAGCAAAACACTAGTAGATGCAAATATTTTGCTTTTTAAAATGACTAAAATAATTTTAAAAACTTTTTTACCATGATACCCCAAGGCTATCTAGCCAATACTTGCTAGATATCATGGTAATCTTTTTAAAGGTAAGGAACATTGATTTTTATGTTGGACTAGGTTGTTTTGAAAATAACAAGACCACACCTTGGGTGCTTGTTTTTACGTTAAGATCTTGTCAAATTTTTATTACCCCAAGCTAATGGATGCACATGTGGAACTTTTGGGTCCACCCATTTGTTTGATGGGTGGGTTTGGCTAGGCATACCCATCTATTTGAAGGGAGGAATTGCTTGCGGATGACATCTTTTGTCCTAGTCTTTGCAATGAAGTGTTGGTGGTGTCGAAAGTGGGAAACATGAAACCAAAATTGAGAAAACAAGCACAAGTGTTCACTTTTTGTTGTACAAGGTGAAGTTGAAAGAGGTAGTTCAAGACTAGAACCGAAAGGAGGAGGAGGAGAAGCTTTTGAAATGAAGTAAGCTCCCATGGCATGTGCATTCCCACGCTTGCTTGTTAGTTGACACTTCAAACACTCATTTGATCCAAGCGTTTGCATAGGATTTTTTAAAGGTTGTGTGCAAATTGATGATGTTGCCTTAGAAGTAGGGTAGGTAGAGGAGGATGAAGAGAGGGCTTTGCTATGCCTTATGAAGTAGTAGTCTTTCCTTTTGTCGCCAATCATTCAAATTTACAGATATTTTCTCATTGCAATTCTACACCATCAACGATATATTAGTGTCCAACTTTTCAAAAATTGGATCTGCGTTTGAATTTTTTTTCTTTTATGTGGAGAGAATGCAAGGTTTTTTCAACATTAAGTTTTGAGGAAAAGTAGTTAGTCATACAAGCAATGAACGGTTGTGGAAATTGATTTTTGCAATGAAAAGAATAGAATGTTGTTGTTACATTTTTTTGTCTTTATGAGGAGGTTTATGAAGAAATAGGAGTTGCAAAACATAAGAGTTTTGGACATTGTGTGTTGGATGTGAAAGAAAACTTTGGAAATTATGGCTAGAAATGAAATAGTTTTGGAGAAAATAGAGTGTTTTTCTAGTAACATTCTTAGAGGAAGGAAAATATGAAGTGCACAAGAATTAAACTGTTGTGAAAATTGATTTTGTAGTGAAAAAAAATAGTGTTATTGTTATTGTTTTGTGTTATCTACGAGGAGTTTTGTGAAGGAACATGAGTTGTAATATATAGGAGTCTTTGAAGTTGTGTTGGATATGAAGAAAAGCTTTTCAAGCTCTAGCTAAAGATGAAATAGGATCTATGTTTGGAAGCGGAAGAGGAAAGTATTTTTGCTTCCAAAAACTTTGAAGGATAGAACAAAACACAATAAAGGAAGTTGTTGTACTAGTACCTTGCGATGGTGTTGATATGGTGTCTTTCAAATTGAATGAGAGCTAAAAAGTCTTTTGTGTACAAGAATGGCATCATTTGTGAAAATGTATATGTGATAACATGGTTTCCATCAAGTTGAATGACACCTATAGAATCATGTGTATAGAAGTGGTGTCGATTACAAGAATATAGATGCAATGAATGGGAGCTCGATGAGGGTAACGAAGCTCAAAAATGGCACACATGTTAACAATAGCATGGTTGGTGGCTTAAGAGTTTCTACGATAGTAACACCTAAGAATAATTCTTTGATGTGCATTGATGTCTTTCCTCGAACAAGTGATGAGCCATGCATCTCAACATTAGCAAACATTAGGGGTCCTCCTCATGAACTAAGGAACATTTTTTATAGAATATTAGGAAGATAATAGTCTAGAGGGTTTGCAAATGCTAGATGTTGAAGAACTTCCAGTGCTCTCAACAAAAGACGTAATCTTATTCTAAAGTCCAAGTATGGTGCAAGGTATAGTCCAAGCCAATGGCTTTGTCTTGCCAAGTTCAACTAGCTAAACTCAAGAGATTTGTAAATCAATACTTACTAATTTAAACAACCACCTGCACAAGCTTTCCATTTTAATGTTGTTGAACTTGTTTAGTGTCATTGATGTGAAATAATGATGCCTTCTAGCTTTGTGAGAATGTTTTTGAAGCACATTATCTTTATTGTACTTCACTAAACAATCTTCGATTGCCTTTACATAGCCCTCGTCAATGGTAGATTTAGCCCTATTCCAAGGCATGGATTTGATTTACATGTGGCTTCTCAAATGATTCAACTATCCCGTCAAAGAAATATCCACAATTTTGAAAAATAAAAATATATGTTTTTCATTTTCAAAATGGAAGTTGCATTATTGGAATCAATGTTCATCGAATGGATTGTAATTGAAATGTTTTCAGGTTCTAGTTCCATTTTTAATCACTATATTTGCTCTTGATGAGATCCGCAATACCTAAGAGGCACTTATGTATTTGCATGGTGTTCTTGGTGCATATAATGAAGTAACAACTATAAAAGCCTAAACAAGTTGCAAAATTGTCCTTTATGATCAGTTTGAAGCTATTTTGTCGCAACCTTAGCATTTGGCTTGCGACCAAGGCAAGGGGGTTGCGAGGTTGCGAGCCTAGAAGTAGACCTGGGAGTCACATCACATGTTCCCGGGAGTGCAAAGAATCCAGAGAGTGTGAGGGAATGAACCTTCACACTCCCAAGTGAACTCCCACGTTGGGAGTTGGTGAGAGTGGAGTCCCAAAAGGACTTCCGAAATTTCAGAGAGCGTTTTGAGGGGTCAAAGCTCCATGGCTGGTTGCGCTCTTTATATCAATGGAAAGCTCTTGAAGTGTAGATGTCTAAAATGGGCTCGCATTGCTCATTTGGACATCTGAAACACAAGTTATGGGCAAAAGAAGGCCCGGGAGTCGAATTCCCAGGAGTCCGCCAGTTTGACTCCCGACCACTAAAAGTCGGGAATCGACCTCTTCCCGAGATCCGATTTGAGAGTGCGACACGGCGTTGAAAAGCTCTCGACGAGGGTTACAACTTTTCTTCAGACCGCGTCGCGATCGGACTCTGCAGTCGGGAGATATTGGCGTCCAAAGTCCTGGGACTCCAACCCGGGACAGTTTCGGGACTCCCACGCGGGAGTCCCGGGAAAAATAGCCATTTGGATGCCACCTCCGTCGCGAGCTGCAGAGTATACTATAAGGGGGAAGGTGGTGGCTTCCCCCAAGTCCGGGCCGTGGTGAGTCTTATGTGTCCGTGTTGCCCGTGGCTTGTCTTAACACCAAAGGTGCTCCAACTATGCACTAACCACTTTGTGTGGATTGTGTGCAGGCCCGTGTGAGTGAGTAAGCTTGTCAATTCTTCCTAGTCCCATCCCGGAGCTCCAACACACCCCTCTACCCCTCCAAGTGTTGTGAGCTAGGGAGCGGCTCCAAATTCCAACTCCTTTCACATTGCCGCATACTTGGACCCTCAAGTGGGTCTACAAGGAACTTGGGAGTGCGTCAACTTTCTAGGTATTGATGTACTTTTCAAAAACTCTTCACAATAGGGTTGCTATTTTTATTTACAATGTTCCTTGTTCTTCTTTTATACCTAATGTAACATTATCTATTGGTTTCTTAGTGACAATGTCTATTCCCTTGTCACGAGCAATGGAACTATGGTTGGTTGATAAAACAATGTTGCCAATTGAGAATTGAAACATTCATCGAAATTTTAATCTTCATCTACAACATTGTTTGCACATAGTTTGGGAAGTTCAATTATTGGTTCATCATTGCTTGTTAATGATTCCTAGTGTGAAGAAAAAGGAGTTGCAATTGAATCAAACTCATCAATAGATATCTCCAAGGAGGTCCAAACTGTAGGGCACATGTTGCTTTTCAAAACATAAATTATGTACTTAGAACATTTATTCTATTTATTACTCTTTCCAATTTGAATGACTAATTTTTTTCAAGATCATGTAAGCTTGTACACAATGTGAACAAACTTTATCAACTTTAGGTGTACATTAAGAGGTTGTACATGACAAAGGGATGTTATTTCATGAGCTTGTGAGCGTGAGCATGAGTAAAAAAACAAGACTGAATCTTTTTAAGAATATTCTTCCCATGTTGATGAAATGTTTAAAATATATTATATAACACTTAAAATAGAATATTTGGTGACATGGAAAATAATTTTGCCACATGTCATGGATGAATGATATTTATGGATGAAAATATGGATACAAAATGATAATGGATGAGTTTTTTCATGAACATTCACAATAAAATACATTCCAAACATAATACAAGGAAATTATGTTAATTTATTGTGAACAATTCATCACATGGAATGTTCAAGTTACACGTGAATTTCAAATCCCATTACTACCAAATACATTCTAACTTTGCAACATCCAAACCATATAATATTTGAGATTAAATCAAATTCAATGGCACATAAACCTATTGATCCATCAAGAGGTATGTGCCAATTCAAACACTACCTATCCACCACAAAGAGGTATGCGACCATTAGGAATTGAGATAATATCAAGCACCTTAGGACACCTTACCATTTTAAACTTTTAAAAAAATTCATTAATTCTTTCAACCCTTTGGTAACTTACACAATGAAATTGCATTCTTTTTCATTCTACTAATTTGCATGCAAAATACTTCAATTTGCATTATTTGCATGGGTACTTCCTAGTTGCATCTTCTGTTTTTTAATTTCGTGCTTATAATTGTAAGACCTTTCTACTCCAATGGCAAAAAGAAAATTGTCACCAATTATCACACCAAACACTTTGGAATCTATGATTAAATACATGTTAATTTCAAGCATACTAGAAAAAATTTACGAGATGACAAAAAAATCGTTGAAATATTCAAGAGACAATACCAAGTTAAACTCCCTCATGCATTTGTTTGAAATCAAAACATGGGAAACATAATGGAAGAGAATAATTTACAAAACGGTGGAATGGGTAGCATAACAATGGGCAAATGTGAAGATGGACAAAGAAAATATTTTTATAATGAGACAAAAGTGTGAACATTTCCAAGGATGATATGAAGGACTACAATTTGGCAATGTTTACACATGCAATGGACTTCTTCACAGAACGTACAAGTTTAAAGAAGCAAATTCCATAAAAAAAAATTCATAAGTTTATTGAATGATTTATCAACAGAGGACTTGCTAACACTTGGGAATTTGCTATCCATAAAATTCATGAATCTTCAATGACGATTTTATGCAACTCCAACTAGGTGAACTTGGGTTCTATAAGAATTAAAGAACAAAGTCTTAAAACAACCAGTTAATCGTCAGATGATAGGGTTGGCCTTGAAACCACAAGATGTGTACAACAACAAAAAATAAAATAATGAATCAAAAATTGAATGAAAAACCAAATCATGTTTTTTACATTGAATCATAGCACAATGATGTGTGAAGATGAATATTTGTTCAAAGTATGAGATCATAGAAGGAAATATTAATTTATGAAAAATTAAAATAAAATTATGGCTAAACTTGAATAATCTTGAACAAATCTATAATGACTATTGAGACAAACAATCAATTAAAACTTCAAATCAAAGTAATAAATGATACTCAAAATCATATACATGATGTTGTGGCTATTGAAACAAATATAGTTGTTTTGCCATTTGGAGTCGTTCTAGCATATGCAATTGTTCCAAATTCGCCAATAAAAGCTAAATCGTCCAATGACAACTAATGTTTGTGATGATAGATTTAAATGCAGAATTTAATTAAACAGCTACAAATACTTTTTGAAGCAAACATGTTTCCAAATGTCTCCTATGTTATGCATTCAATTTAGTTTTATTTTGAGGTAAAAAGGATCTATCAAAGAAATTTAAAACAATTTTTTTTTCATTTGCATAATGTCAACATATCCATGACACTCTTGTAGAATACCACTAGGTTTGGATTTGTACCCATATGTACCAAAAAAAAAACCTAAAAAATTTAGATGTAGAATTCCAAGCAGAGGTTGGATAATTGGCATATATTAATCATCTACAGATTACAAGATAATGCAACAGTGATCAAAAGTTCATTCCATAGATTTTGAGTAGCTTACCACAATTGTTTAGAGATAATCCATGGCCAAAAGAACCAACAAACAAGAATTTCATAACATGATTTCATCTATAATGTGATTATCTTTTGGGATTTCAAATGTCTAGGAAAATAAACAATTTAGTCCTAGAAAAAAGATGGCCAAGAAACAATACCGGTGCAGAGGTTGACCCATATGAAACACATGCGCTTGCTTACAATAGGGAAATGGACCAACTAGTAGTGGCCAACACATTCAACAGTGAGGTGGAATAAGAGAACATTCCAAGGCCAGATGATGAAGAAAAAAGCGAGGGGCCAAAGGCAACACACCCAAGAGATATTATGACAAATTCGGACAAAGAAGAGGAAAAATCAACGACACCATGGTCAGAAATGGATTCAAACGATGTCAACATCATACCAAGAGAAATTGGTTCTACTCACTATGTCCGGCATAGAGGCCCATGAGACAATTGATATTCATAAGAAATATAACCAAAACACTTGGATCAATTGTGTAAAACTCCAATTGGAGGTATAACATAATTGACTAGAAGGAAATAAACTTCATAAATTGCAAGGTTAGGTTTTGTGAACATGTAGCGCAGATTGAACACTCAAAACCAAAACTACAAATATATCAATGTTTCAAAATGGACATAAAAAATGTATGATAATTTTTTTTGGGAAAAGAATTGAAGTTTTACAATAACCATAATAGTGAAATTGAAGAAAACATGTTACCTCTAACAAACTATAGCAAGAATTAATTAGGTTGATGCCCTAAAATAAAACAATGTCTCCTAAGTTAAACTCCATGCATGTGAATGCAAAGTGGTTTCAACCCGAAGCATGGGGCATTGGGGTTAATAAGTGCGAGAAAAGAAATCTTATGAATATGAATTGGATACATTGAAAGTAAGTGAAATGGCAATGTATGCATTGGTACATAAGTTATTGCAAAAAAAATCTAAAAAGAAATCCAAATCCCAAAAAATTCATATTATGAAATAGAAGAAAACTACAAGCCACATTTATCTATCTTTTAATTGCTTAAAAATCTATGAAGCACATCACAAAAATATCATAAGTATGGGGGAAAACAAAGCGGGAAGGAGAAGGGCAAGCTACCAAAATTTGAACATAATCTTCAACATATGAAAGCAACTAGGGGCTTGAAGGTGGGCTTGGGAAAAATTATCATGGACCAAAAAAGGTATGCACCTTGAGGAGCTAAAGCAAGGACAACAAATAAGGAAAGACAACCCCACTTCATTTGATTTCACATGGGCACGATGGATGTGATCCCTCTTCCAACACATTTTCATTTTTTTGAACAATCAATTTAGAGTTATGTATGTTTTCTAAACCCAATCATAGGCTTTGGATAATATGGTTTTATTATGGTAATAAACAATGCCATATTATCTGAAGTTGATGAATATTCCTTATGCATGCAACCCTAGGTCAAGGCATATGCTTCCATTATTCCAAGCTCAAGTGATTTTTTCAAGCTTGTAAGTGTCCATATTTTGGAAGGAACATAAGGAAAAAGATAAGAGGTTATTTGATGGGTTTTCCCTACATTTATGGGTTTCATTTTCTATTGTAATAGTTAGTAAAAGGTTTAGTATGGGGAATTCTTTTTTTTTAAATTTCAAACCTTCAAGACTGGAAGTTTTGTGACAAATATTTCAACTTCAATTCATTTTGAAAACATGAAAGCATGATAACATAACTACTTAACATGATTGGTATTCATGGTCACCTTGTAAGTGGGTGTGTGTTTCATATGGCCACTAGCCCATGGTCTCTTTCACCATCCTTACAATAATCAATCAATTAAATTAATTACCAAAAGAAATGTGATTATTCTACAAATTTTGGATAAGTCAAACCCTTGTGGGAATGCCCCCATTACTTAAGGTAATAATAAGAACAATGTCAAGGTTTGAAACATTTGAGCATCGCTTAACTACTCGTTAATCAATTGAAACGTCTAGTTACTACATATAATTATGATTTATATTATTTCCTTGTTCTTTAGATTTGTCCAAAGTCTATGGCTTTGGATACACATTTTTGTTTGGCTAAATTAAGTATGAAAAGACACATTGTTCTCCACATGTCTTTGTTTTTTCTAAAAGTTCTTCTTGAACTAGCTTTTCTTTTTCTTTCAACTTTTGTACTATGATTTCATCTTGTTTTGAAAATTATTGCCGAACTTCTGGTCAAACCATGGAGTAAACAAAAGTTGAAATTTTTAAAATGTATGGATATAATAAAATGTCATTTAAAATTTTAACATACACCAAAACATTTTTAAATGTTGAAATTTAGATTCAATTTAGGACTTTTACAATCAATGATCATGATGTTTAAGTTAGTAACTATAGCTATAATTGTAAATTCATGTTTCAAAACATAAATAACATATCATTTAATGAGTCATTAAGCTAAAAATTGTATATGTTGAATGAAAAAATGAAATTTACAAATTTGCATTTGAATGTGAATCACACATTTTAAAAAATTAACATGCATATAGGATTTTCAATGTTTTGAAAACTTTAATGTGATACATAATAATTGTTGATTGAAAAACATGTGATGTAAGAATTACATGCAATTTATGTAATCAATTATTAAATATGATAGGAATGTGTAATTTGAAATCAAGAGTTATATTTTGAAGGGGGAAACTACTTGAAAAAATTAGAAACATCGATAGAAATATAGGATGCAATATATTGTCATGGCATTCAATGTTATAAAGGTGTAAATCCATAGTAAACTCTATTGAACAAAAAGACTAAAACCAGTCAAAGGTAGAAACTAATCAACCAAAAAAAGATGCACTCACATATATATACAATGCACAAGAGGAGGCTAAGATGAGATTTTCATGTATTATTAAATTGAAAAGAAGAAAATAAAACGTAGTGTATGTAAACGGTGACCATGTAATAGCCACCATGAGCATCTAAAAATTCAGTCCGACTATGGAGGAAACTCTCCCTGACAAAGGAATCCTAGAAAACTTGACAAGAGAATGGAAGAGCTTGGCCTTTTATATAGTTGTCAACAAAGCTGAAACCCTAAACAAGCCATAACCCTAAAACACCTAATAGCGTACAATAACTTTAAAACGTACATTAACCTTAAAGGCATGATTAGCATGCCCGTAATTGGTCATCATGTATGAGGCCATGCATATGGGCATGATAGTTGTCATGACGTGTAATGTCGTGACGTTTGATGTCGTAAGGGTGTAAATTCATAGTAAATTATATTGAATAAAAAGACTAAAACCAGTTAAAGGTAGAAACTAATCAACCAAAAAGAAATGCACCCACATATATATAATGCACAAGAGGAAGCTTAAATGAAATTCTCGTGTATCCCCCCCCAAACCTAAACAAAGAATAAGGTGGCATGGTTTGAATAAAAATCAAGGTGTTGCAAGAAAACATGATGAACAGTACCAAATGTCAACAAAAGCTTGAGTGAGCTCTAGCTTGAGGCATAATAGATGGTATCCACCATTATAATTATCGCAAAGCAACATATGATCAACATCATTTGTCCTCTGACATACCTAACATGGATAATCAAGTGGAAGAATCCAAGTTGATGTGATGATGGTAGGATCCAAGTTTGGAAGGTGGCACAACGCACAATTTTTGGAGTGATCCCAAATTGTGCATCCGTTAATCCCTTGCAACTCCAACACACCTGAAGGCATGATCGCCTTAATCCTCAAGATAGTGCGATCGGAAAAAATGTCTATAATATCATTAGGTTACCGTTGGAAATACACAAAATCACCAACATCAAATTGTTTCACCTTAGGTTTATAATTACCACCTCATGTGTGTGCATACCATAAGGTGTCTCGATGCTCTACAATAGAAAAAAATTCATGGCCATGGGCAAACCTTCCTGAATAGAGCAACCCTCTTTGCAATGACCCTAGCCCAAGTGGTTGGGGAGTCCAAATCCACAACCTAGTCCATTTGAGCAACAATGGAAGAGGGTGGAATGGGATGTTTCTCAAAAAGTAGATAGTAAGGAGTGAAATGAAACAAAGAGGCATGTTTGGACATCCTATAACCCATGGCAATGTAAAGTAAGACCAAGTCCCAATCCTATTTATTCCCAATGAGTCAAATCTTTCGAAATCCTTTCTTACATGTTTGAACCATCCTTTCTACAAGGCCATCAATTTGGAAATGATCCCTTGAGGTTTGGCGATGGTCAATGAAAGCATGATCAAGTAGGTCTTGGAATTCTCCTATGAATTCTGATCCTTGATCAGTAAGGCACTTAACACAAGCCTTAAACCTACTTAGGACATGTTGTAAGAAAGTTAAGCTTGTGCTATGTGATGACTTGTCCGGTAGTGCAACAAGTTCGACCCACTTTGAAAAATGTTCAATCATAATCATGATGTAGACATTACCCTTGGAAGTCTATGGTAACTGTCCAATTAAATCACATGACTAACGATAGAACATGCCCTGAATAGGGAATGGGGAAAGCGTGAGCTGTCAAGAGGAGAAGGAAATTTTCACTCTATCACATTGTTCACACCTAACAATGACATTTCAAACTTGAGCATACATACCTCTCTAATGGTAATGAAGAGCAAGAAGGCTATAAATACGCTTAACTCCAAAGTGTCCAAGTTTTGAGTGTACCTTCTGAATAAAACCAAGTCATTCATGTGGTGGAGGAACCACTTTGTCACCTTATGGTAAACATCGAATGAGGTGATTGTCCCTCCATGAATAGCATTTGGACCACTATTGTATGCGATCCCAATGACTTGATGTAACTTGGGGAGGGTATTCCCCATGTTGAAAAAACCTTAGAATGTCCAAGTCCTCTCATATATCCACAATGTGATCTTCAACCAAGTTACATTGTAGTAATGTAAAATAACAAGAGGCATAAGATACATGTACTGATTGAATTTAATTGAAGTCTTGCCTAACTTCTAAGAAATTTTCAGAGGTAATGAGGGGTTTCCACAACATGGTATCCACGTTCTGATGTGTAATACCAAGTCGGTGAATAAGTTTGAACTCATGTTCCTAAAGTATAAACGCCCAATGAACTAACTTACTAGTAAGCTTATTGTTGGTCATCAACCATTTGATAGGCTGGTGGTTGGTATACAAAGTGAATTTGGTGCCATAAAGATAAGGGCTAAAATGTATGACGACCCATACAACAATAAGACACTCCCTTTCGTATGAAGAGTAGTTACTCTTAGCCTTGTTGTTGTTTTGGGCTGCATAGGTGATAACATATTCCTTGTTTTTCTCATCAAGTTGGCCAAGAATAACACCAATACCAAGAACATTCGAGTTAGTGTGTAAAATGAAGACCTTGTTGAAATTAGGTCTTTTCATAATGAGGAACTGTGAAAGCTTTTCCTTGAGTGTGTTGGAAGCTTCCTAAGCTTTTTCACTCCATGTCCAAGCAACATCCTTCTTTAACAATGCATGGAGAGGATGAGTAATAATACTGAAGTCTTGGGCATAATTCCTATAGTAATTACATAGTCTAATGAAGCTCTTCAAAATCTGAATATCAGTAGGATTGGGCATTTCCAAAATGGCTACTACTTTGGCCCAATGAGCCATAATACCATTTGGCAAAATTCTGTGTCCAAGGTAGACTATTGCGGTGACAATAAACTCACACTTTTTAGGATGGATCTTCATATTAACTTCGTGGAACCTTTTGAATAACTCTTCAAGATGAACCAAATGCTGCAGGAATCCCTTGCTATGCATTAGGACGTCATCTATGTAGCACTTCAAAAAATTTGCCCCTTTGAAAACTTGGTCCATGATTCATTTAAAGAAGACAGGTGCATTCTCCAATCCAAAAGGCATCACAAGCCATTCCCATAATTTGTTGCTTCCATGGAATGTCATTTTCTTGCGATCCTTCATAATGAACACAATCTAGTTGAAACCTTGGCTTAGATCCATAAATGTGAAGATATTTGAATCTCCAATGCTATCAAATAATTCTTCAGGGATGGGCATGGGGTACCTGTCCTGAGGTGTAACCAGGTTCAAAGGCTTATAATCCCCACACATCCTTTTCTCAGTCCATAATTGAGTTGAATCCTTCTTTGTTGGCATTACTATAGTAGTTACGAAATCAAAACTTGATGGCTGAATGAAACCAACTTCATGGAGTTCTTTGCATCTTTCATCTATTAGTTCCCACTTATGCTTGTTCAACCTATGCCTCCTCCAATAGATGGGTGTCTCATCTGTAAGGTCTATAAAGAACCGCATGGTTTTACACCTACCTAAGTCTTTCATTGAAAATGCAAACACATTTTCATACTTAATTAACAAGTCTATGACTTGGTCTCTCTCCTTCTTGGTAAACTACTTCCCCATAATGAAAAGGTAGTTTAAAACACATGGAATGGAGTTGGAAAGTGTGTTTGAAAAACCTGGTGTATTGGGTTCTCCATTATCCAACTGCGCTGATTCGTAGAAGGTTGTAATTGTTTTTTTAGAAGCCAATGTAGGGAAACCAAGGAGGTTTCTCTTGCCTTATAACTAGTTGGTAGGAGTTCTGATCATCTAATATGTGAAAAACCTGTAGGTTAGGGTTTCTGATGACAAAATTGAAAGTGGTGTAAAGTTGGTCCACTAATTATGATGCGCCCCCAAGTTCCTTGTTAGACCCAAAGAGGGTCCAACTATGTCAAATTACGAAAGTAGATGGAACTTGGTGCCACTCCCAACTTCCAGCATTAAAGGGGGTGAGAGGGGCATGCTAAAAGCTTTGGGATTAGACTAGGTTGAGGGACAACTTAGTTAGCTACTCGGTCCTGCATGAAAACCAACCACAAGTTGGTTAGTATTCATTCTGGATCATTTTTGGTGTTGGGACAAGCCACAAGTAACATGGACTCACTTGACTCACCACGGCCTGGACTCGGGGAAGCCACCACCTTCCCCAATATAGTATTCTGTGCATTCGCCCACGAGACCTACATCCGAATGGCTTTTTGTCCCGGGACTCCCAAGGAGGAGTCCCGAAACTGTCCCGGTTTAGACTCCCAGGACTTTGGGAGCTCATAACTCCTGACTTCGACCTCCGATTGGAATGTTTGAAGCAAATTTATAATTCTCCTCAAGATCTTTCCAACGGTGTGTTGCACTCCACCTGCACATACCATGATCGGGTCGATTTTCAACTTTTAATGGTCAGGAGTCAAACTGCCTATTTGACTCTTGGCCCTTCTTTCGACCATAACTTGTGCTGCAGATGTCCAAATGATTCATGCGAGGCCATTTTGGACATCTACATTTCAAGACCTTTCCAATGGTATAAAGAACACCTTAATGCAAGGTGTTTTGACCCCTACATTCAAGCTCTGAATTTTCAAGAATCCCGGAGGACTTCAAATTCCCACTTTTGGGAGTGTGAGTTTCATCCTCACACTTGCCTCAAAGTGGGGTTGCGAAAAATTACACAACCGGTGCACATAGGAACCACATTATACTGCATCGAGTAAGAGTGGCTTTCCAAGGTAATGTTTGACCAGCGCGTAATGCTCTTTGATTTTTTCCCTCTGGTCAAGTTGAGAAGGGGTGTTATCGATTCCATAACCAAGCATGGGAAAAATGGCTTGAGCCCATGTGATCAATTGTACCATGTCCATGAAGAGATCGGATCTTGTGTCACTTAAGCTTTCTCTAAATCCAACCATCGAAAAATCCTTAACACTCCCAACCTAAAATGATGAGGTCCAAAGGGCCAAGTAATTCCATATGTTTATTCTTATTTAGTTATATGTTAGAGGGCAAGAAAATGAAATTGGCCTTCCACATGGTGGTTGCAAATTGTTTTGGAAATTTAGCTATGAATTCCATCATTCTCAATGCCACCATTTGTTTTGCAATAGGATCAATGTCTACATAGAAATAGTTTTGAATCACCATCCCAAATTGTAGTAGGGCTTCGAGACATGTACCAATACCACCAAAGAGATCTAGTAATGTAATCCCCTCCTTAGGCAATGTCCAAATGATTAGTTGACAAAGTATTGGCTTAATCGGTTCGCCATGGCTTTCCATGTTATCAAAACTAGATAGAGTTTTGACCAAGGGCTTATGGGCTACTTTGAACCTTTGTAAAACCTTTAATCTGTGTTGAATGTCAGTAGGAACCACCCTTAAGCTTTCAATAACTCGGGCGTAAGCTGTCTCCTCTTCATCTCCCTCTATCCATTTGTGGCTAGCTTATTGGATGTAGGAAATAATGTGTGTTTCCTTGAGCATACAATGGTGAGCCATAGGACTATGGTTCCCATGTAAATCAAGGGTTATGTATCCTAGGTGGTGGCCATCAGTTTCCCAATCCACTTGGTAATATGCATGCTAGAACTAGTTGTCAATTATGAAACTTGGTGGAAACAAGGCCTCTTGCCCAATGAATACATCATAAATAGTGGCATTAATGATTAAGCATTTTACTTGTATGCAAAGCTCCTAATTTGTACCTTCATTAAAGTTAAAGTGCAGTTAAATCTGAACTTTCTTCGAGTACTTCCTCTAGGCTCCCACTAACAGTGCAAATTTGCCACATATATTTCCGTAGTTTAGAATCGAGCATGCCCATCTTCTTGGTGAATTGAGTTCTAAAAATCACTAGTTGGGCACCTATATCAAGAAGTACCACTCTAGGTGTATATCCTCCCACCTGGATTATTGACTCAGTATTGTCGCCATGGTAATTATGGCGTTCATGAAAGTTCTTTCACTAGGCACCACCTTCGGAAATGAGTGAAAGACTTTGTGGAAAAAATGGCTATCCAAAATGCCTTTGTTGAGTAACAAATCCAACAAGTGAGGTGTTCTTAGCTACCTTCTGATATGTGAATGGAGAATCAAAGGTAGGAAAGTTCACTAGTTTAACATGCTAAAACTTGTGACCAAGTTACGAACACCATATACAACACATGAAACCAATCGAGTGTCTATCTGAGGTGTTAGATGGGACCCTTCTAACATGTGGATTAGGGATTAGTAGAAGACCCGATGTAGTGTTCAGGCTATTTTTTAATACTGCAATTATGTCCTTGGTGCTTACCTTCAAATCTTGAAAACAAAATAACGGTGTATTCACAAGCTTTTACGCCACTTCATGCATTTGAAGTTGGCACTCCATAAGTTGATCAATGGAAAATTGTGTGTTTTCATGATGTACATGTACTCGTGGGACACGAAAATTTGACCTAGCAACTTGTGGTGTAGTAGTCTCTTCCCCCTCGCCAACAAGGTGTGTTCTTATTTCGTGTTGAGAAGACAAAAAGATTATGGCATGACTACTCGAACTCCTCTAGCCTTGGTAATAGGACTTGAACTAGATGCAAGTCCATCAATCTAAATTACCTGCCTAGTGGCAAAAAGTTTGGGTGTCACACTAGCCTTTTATGCCATGAAGTTGGAAGGGCAAAAAGAAATGGCAAATTATGGTGTGAGACTAGAATTGTGTGTACTCGAAAAAACATACTCCCCAACCATGGTATCATGTGAGAGGCCATAGAACGACCTAAAAGGTCCCTCCCATGATCCTGAACCTTGTAGAGGTTGGGCATGACTAGCTAGTTGGGAAGACTTGCCTTTTAATCAGCAAGTTGGGTCGTTAATGATTAGAGTTCATTTTGCAAAGTTTGAATTTGAGTGGCATGGGTTTGAAAGACCTCCCTTTTGTTAGCATTATGCTCCTTCTTCTTAGCATTCTTACTGGAATTACCTTTGGTGGGGAAAGCTTGAATGGAAGGTTGAAATGCCTTGATTTTGGGTTGAGGGGTAGCGAAAGATGTTGATAGATTTTGCCGTGGTAATTGGAGTTGCTTTTGTTCTAGGAACTTGGCAAAACAAACAACTTCATGATGTCCCTCTTTTTCACAATAATCACAAAAATGATCGTCGGAAGGAATGTTGCACTCAATAGTTTTGTGGGCAAGATTGCCATAATAGTTGCAAGAAGGTAGGATGGGTGCAATCAAAGAAGAATGTGATGATTTGGTTGGCATAGGTCGTGGAAGTTGAAGCCTTAAACGTGATGGAGGCCTCATAGTATTGGCCTCATAGTGTGCATGAGTTAGTTCCAGCTTTTTAGAAATGTTGTACACATCCAACAAAATGTACGAGTCTCCAAATGCAAAAGCCCATTACAAAACCTACGCATGGAGTGTTAGAGTACCTTCCAACGAACGAAAATACTGATGGGCAACTTGTAATAACTATCGCTTGTAATGTACAACAAACAAATTATTAAACCCAATCAAACCTTGTGTGTGTGTGTGTGTACATGCTCCCAAGAACCAAAGCTGACAATAAAACAAGCTTTGGAACTACAAGCTGCTTCTTCCCTCCAAAGCTTCAAAACTTAAAATAACAAAGTTATTAGTAATAATTATTTGATTAAATTTAGAATTAAAAATTATAATTTCATAAAATAATTACATATTGTTGATGGATTATGATTATAAAATAATTACATATTGTTACTTTTATAATTAAATAATTAAAAAATGGAAGGTAATTATAAGTAGTTTGTAAGTGGGTGGGTAGGTAGGTAATTAGTTAGTGGCTAGTTAATTAACTAATTTCCTATTTACCTATTTACCTATTTACTTTTGTAGTAATATAGTTTATCAAATAAAAAACAAGCACAAAACATATGGGTTAAATTTTATAATTGTAACTCAATTTGCAACTAAGGTGCAACTAGAAAATTTAACCCATATGTTTTGTCCTCCTGTCTCATTTTGGAGACTATGTAACAAAGGTGCCTTCTTTTATGTTTTCACATTAAAGAACATGTGCCATTGGGGATGAATTCAAAAAAATATAACCTTAAAAACAAAACATATAACAAAATAACATTATTTACATGTTTATTTTTTAGCCCACCTACCTTCTTGCTCACCTATTTACATAGGTAACTAAATAAGTTGACACATAAATTTTAATTATTTATGTAAATAAGTAAATAGGCATGTAGCTTAGGTAGGTAGGATATACCTACCTACCTCTACTTACATAAGCTTATGTACCTACCTATTTACTTACTCAAATAAATATTAATGTGCCACATGTTCGATTTCGATTATGCAACATGTCACAATCTAGAACCATTTAAAATGAATGTTCATAATGGATGGCGTTTAAATTTCAAAAGAAAATTCACCCAATTTTTTTCATAATGGCACATGGTGGAGTTTAATATCACCAAGTGGCACCATTAGAAGCCATTAGAATTTGATGGCATGGATTTTTTCAGCATTTTAAATTATTATTTTATAAAATTGTAATAAATGTGGCAAATAATATGTGGATATTCGATAGTTGCAAAAACAAGATTTTGTTGCAAATGTTGTACAACTCATCAAAGGATGAACATGTATATATCATCTATGATCCATTTGGTCATGTCATGATGAGTCATGATTTGTGACTAGATGCTAAGTGTAATTTCATTTATGCAACTAAAGCAATTTTAGTTGTAAATGTTGGTTGCGACTGTTTTATAGTCACAAATTAACATTTTTTTCCAAGTTTTGAATTTGAAATTTGGATCAATAATTGTAATGTCAAGAGTTATAACATCTCTAAATGAGCTTAGACATTGTGCACTCATTAGTTTGAAAAGGATGCCATCATAAAAACTCTAACAAACTTGGTTTGGAAGATACCATGGTACCCAAATTAGTCTAAAAAATGATTTCAAAATCAATGAAATTTAACACAAAACCATGTCAAAATGGTCCCAAATGAATTTAAACATTTTTTGCATCTATTTTTTATGATGTTTTCATATCTGAAATTTTGATATTGCAAATTAGGTGAAGGATGTCCTTTCATTACATTGTAACCATTCTTACTTCAAATTTTAAGATCATTTATATTTTGTGATTCAATTTTATCACATTGTAATTTATTGTGTCATGCATGTAAAAATTCTAATTTAAAGTTATGTTCAAAAGGCTTATAATTTAACACATCTTTTTTCATTATAGTAGGTGGATTTTCATATGCTAATGATACCAACGTTGCGGGTATGTGCTTTGACCTTCATAAACTTTCAAGTTTTGAATGTAAATGATTTTAGAGACTAAATACATCACTTTGTATATTTTTGTTAGATTTTTTTGGCAAGTTGAGAGTCATTTGAATTTGCATCATTATTCTCTAATCCCATTTTAATTTCTTTTGGTTTAAATGGTGTTTGTTGTTTTGTATAAATAGGTTAGACTATTGGCTATATTGGTCAAAAACAATTAATTTCATTTCTACCATAATAATTGGGCTTGTTCAAAATTATATTAGTTCCATAAATTTATTTTTTAGTTATAGATTACAAAAAACTAATGAGCTTTCCAAGAACTGAGACCTCTAAGAATTTTTTTTAAAACATTATTTTTGTTTGAAACTTGGACAAGGATTCGTCTTCATCAATATAAAGGATGTTGAATTTTTCCACTTTGCAATCTTCTCTAAAGGAAAAGAAAAATCTTTACAACCTGAAGAATCCAAAATGTTGTGTTGTGCTTTAGAAGGGTATACTACTTTCTTTGGGTGCATTCATAATAAAAAGAGTCAGTCACTCCAAGTTGCAAGTCTTTTATTAGGATTATGTTTTTTCAAGTTTGAAACATGGCTTCCATGTTTTAAATAGAGCCCCATTACAGGATGCTAGTGTCAATTTCAAAAGGTTAATTCACATATGTTTCCATGAATTTTCAAACAATATGCAATTAAATTTATTTTTAATAATGAAATTTCAAATAAATCAAAAGTGTGGATTTCAAGAAAATTAAACATGTTAATATTTAAAAATAATATATGTTTTAAACCTTCGTTGAATTTATTAAACAGATATATATTTACCATCATTCCAAATGGAACAATATCACATAGGCCAATGCCATGGAGTTATTTCATTTGAATGTCGATTCACAATTTGTAATAAATTTATATCTTATTTTTAGTTTAATTTCAATTCACCCTTCATTAATTTCTAGTTAAATTTTAGTTCACTTTCAATTGACTCATAGTTTATTTTTAGTTATATATTAATTCACTTTTAATTAATTTTTAGTTAGGTCCAAGTTAACTTTTAGTTAAATTTTAGTTAATTTTTAATTAAGTTTCAATTAATTCATAGTTGATTTTCAATTGAAAAGGTTCCCAATAAACTTATTTATTCGATGAACACATAGAAACCACTTTGAAAGCTTCCTTGAATTAGGTCACCAAAAGGGTATAAATGGAAGTACGATCCTTCATTTCTTTCAATCTATTCAACATTAGTATTAGGCATAATGTTACACCATAGCCTTGTCATGTTCTTTTCATGTTCATGTTTGCATATGTTAGCATAATAAAGATTTGTTTCCATGTTGGTTTTACAGATATTTTATTTTTGTTTTTAGTTCTTGTTGTTTTATTTTTTAATCATATAATTTTGTCTTGTTCCTTGTTCAAGAGTTAAACTTAGACCTCTCCTTTAACCTTTGTTCTTGTGAATTTTTGTGTCATAAACAAGCAAAACATATTAAAAAAGAAGTAAAAATTTATATAACACATTCAATATTCATGAAAATTCAACCTTGTCTTTGTTCATACTAATTTTATTTTTTAAAAGGAAGTTCTTCAAATTATGTAATTTTAATGATCAAAAGCACACTTTAAAAAATTTATCGTGGATAATTAAAATAAAACATATATTTAAAATTTTAATGACACCATGCCCCCATAATCATCAATATATGGTCATCCACAAATTTTCAAAATTAATGATTTGGTTTTACATAAGATAAAGGACATTCAAAATGTCAACACCTAGTCCATATTGAACTATCCACTTTTTACTATACATTTTATGACCAATGAACCATATTGAAATTTCATGGTGATGAGAAATTCATAAGTATATAAATTTTTGAAAATGATTTCATTAAATTATAATCCTTACAACTCATGCAATCATTTTTCAAAATTATGGGGGTGCAAGATTTTATGCGTGTACACATAGTTTTTAATTCATTTGATAAGGGATGCCTTTGTGATTCTTCGATTGATTTAAAACCATACCTATTCTATAAACATTGAAAATTGATTTATAATTTATAATGCTAGATGGTTTTGAATTATTGGCAACCATGGGTGAAAATTTTGTATTTGAATGTTTTTTTATTATTCAATAATACATGTATAATGAATTTTTTTGTTCGGTTTCAAGTTTTTCTAAAAATATCATCTTTTCCTTTTGTATGTGCCATTCACAAGTGATTCAATTGCCTGGAGTTTTAACTATTTTTAAAACAAAACCTTTCATATCTACTAATGCCTATTAGAATTTGAAATTAAAAAAGTTTAAAAAGTCTCCATTGTTGTTTTCAAGTTTGGTTAAAATCCTCAAAATCTCTCACTCATTTATATCAAATTTACCTTTGTGATGGATTATGAAATTCAAATACATTTTCATGGAAAAGGATTTGGACTCATCATCGCATCGTTGAAAGAAAATTTATAAAATAATTGAGGAACCATAAAATGTATTGGACATTATGAATGGTCACTGAATGGTGATGCATAGTGGACAAACAATAGAAGGAATTTTTTTTTCCCACTTCTTTGCATCAAGTTTGCTTTGTATCATAATGTTATTTTTATTGACAGATTTACATTTTTAGATTCCTCAAGGGCATTAGTAAAAATGCTCAAAAAAACAAGTTGCACTACAAGAAATCTTGTATTATGTAACCATTCAATTTGTGACTAAATGTCACTATTCGTCATTTACAACTATGTTTCATAATTTTTACAACTAGTATCCATTTTTAATAATTTTCTTATTATTTTTGTGATTATGGTGTGATTACTAAATTTTACATCCTTCCATATTGTTTAACTTCTTTAATTTTTCATTCAAGAATAGGCCTTTATGTTCATTTAGTCGCAAATTTGGTTGTAACTTGGTAACTTTATATGGTGCACCTAAACATTTAATGTACACTAAGGTGTTTTGGACTACATTAAGAATATATATTTAACATGTATTCAAAGTACATGAAGCATATATTAAAACCTATTTAGAATATTTAACCTATATTCAATTGAACATATATTATTTCATATTATGACCATAATAAAATAAAAAGATTACATCTTGATTTTATATTACAGTTTGTTTACAAATATATCATGTTTATTTTAATGTATAATTAAATTATAGTCACAAAATAATGTTAAGATGGCATAATATTCATATCAAACCAATATTAATTATTCATAAAATAGTAACATTAGAAAATTGATTAAATAATGTAAAAATGGAATTATAATCAATTAAATTAAATTGATTATTATGAGTTAATAATTTATATTTATATTTGATAACATATCAATCAATTACTAGTTATTGATCAATTAATAATAATAATGAATTGATTATAATGAAAATATGAATAATTAATTAATTCTCATTTAATTACCTGATCATGATAACTATTAATCAAGAGTTATTGTGAATAAAAAATAAATCAATAATAATTAATCGTTATGTAGCTTATAAAAATATCAATTAATGTATCACAAATTCAATTCTTTCAATATTAATAACGATTAATAAATTGATTTCCTATTTAGTTCATAAGTTCATAATTAATAATTAATGTTTATTAATCAGTGTAGAATCTATTCGAATTTAATTATTACTTTAATTCCTATTTCAATGTATATTCAATTGATTATATCATAGTTTGTATTTATTAGGCAAGAGTTACGGTTAATAAATATTTTACGAATAGATGGTGAACTATTAAATTTAATTAATTAAAAATTCATGAAATAAAATATTTCATTAATGTTAATGATTTATTAAAAATAATTATATTTCTAAATTATATTTATTGACTATATAAGTTAATAAGTTCATAATTGATTCTGAATATGTAATATGCGGTATTTATATTATATTAAATAGTTGATATTTTAAAGTTGTATTTAATTGATATTTAAAGTTTAAATGTTTAAATCTCACAAAAAATATTCGTAATAATTATTTGATTAAATTTATAACTAAATTAATAACCAATTTTTATTTTCATAAAATAATTACATATTCTTGATGAATTATGATTATGAATTAATTTATTAGTTAAGGATGAAGTAAAATTGAATGTTAATTCTATAATTAAATAATTTAAAATATGGTACTTAATTATAGGTAGGTTTGTAAGTTGGGTTGGTAGGTAGGTAATTAGTTAGTTGTGAATTACTTAATGAACTAGTTAATTAGTTTCTTATTTACCTACTTAATTATAAAGTTATATAGTTTACATAATTAAAAACAAGCACAAAACACATGGGTTAAATTTTTAGTTGCAACTCAATTTGCCACTAAGGTGTAACTTAAAAATTTAACCCATATGTTTTGTCCTCCTTTCTCATCTTGGAAATTATATAAGAAAAATGCCTTCTTTTATGTGTTCACATTAAAAAAACATGTGCCATTGGGGATGAGCTCAAAAAAGCTTAACCCTAAAAACAAAACATAAAATGAAATAACACTATTTACATGCCTATTTTTTAGCCCACATGTCTTCCTACCTAGCTATTTACCTAAGTAGGTAAATAAGTAGGTACATAAAATTTAATTACTTCAAATATAAATAGGTAAGTATGTATGTAGCCTAGATAAGTAGGTATGTCCTACCTTCTTAGTTTTATGTACCTACCTACCTACATAGACCCAACTACCTAGCTACCTAATTACTCAAATAAATATTCATTTAATTCTTTTCAAATATAATTAATATACCACAAGGCAAATTTTGATTTGTTGTTAATTTCTTACTTGTATCTATCTACAAGGTTTTTGTTTTAATGTTTGGATTTTAGACTTTACAATTCATATTACATACAATCTATGTTACCCTTACCATGCAACTTTAAACTTCCTAGAGCTTCAATAGAGTAATATTAACTTAACATACTACAATAACATTTAAATATTTGGATACATATTCATTGAAATAACCTTTTTTTTTTTCAAGTGTTAAATATAATTCATTGACATTAGTACAACTTTTTGTTAATTCCAAATTTGAAGAATATTTATAACAATTATGAAACTTTTTTATTATTTTTAAAATTTAGGGAATGGTCTATAATAAACATGATTTTTTTCATTAAACACTAGAAGGAATCCTATTTTTAAAAACCAAAAAACATTGATTAGAAGTCCTCAATGACTCCATGAATGATTATAATCATAATACATTTTGAAAAAAGAAATAATCATAAATTAATTGATTATGTTACTTTCAAATGATAATTTTATGGATGGAAACACAAAGGTTTTATCTTTCAGATTATATTTCATCCAAATGACATCCATAGGAAGACATGATGATGTGGACTTGTAGTTGTCATTTTTTGAACAAGATGTTGTTTACTCTAAGCAAGGCAAATTGCATGTCATTATTCTTATTTCCTTTCCATAATCCTTGGAGACATCTAAGATAGCACTAACCCCATGTTGGGAAGGGGAAAATACCCCTTCTACTAATAAAAATTGAAGTAGTGCATTTTGTGTTTGCTTTCCAAATTGCCAAGTCAATTTTTATTGTTGTAATCCAAGCAATTTTGGAAAATGTGGGTCTTATAATGGTTCCCTTTGACCTACAAAAGTCTAATAGTAGCATGACATGAAGATGTGTTTTCTATTGTTCATTTTCATTTTTCTAACATATATGTAAGCTTCTATGAGCAACAAATCAATAAAATGGTGGACTGAAAATGCGAGTGTGTTTTTAGCAAGCCAATCACATCCTCTTCCTAAAATGTCAAGGAAGGCCCTATTTTTGGAGTAAGTTTTTCACTGGAGTGCAAGATTTTTGGTTGTCCAATGCAATAACCTACTTAACACCTAGGTAGGCTTGTGTTTTCCTTTAGCATGCACTTTATCACTTATGCAACCCATAGATAGGGCTTATGTTATCCTAGTTTACCTAGGTTTATTTAGTCTATGACAAGTTAGTTAGGGTAGGTTGAATAAGTTACAAGGAGATAATATATAAAAAATATTTATTAAAATGTGGTGACATGAATTATTTCACAAATAAAAAATTGTAGCAATGTTTAAAATCTTGACCCATCAAAGTGGAGATGAAGGGTTCAAATCCTCACACTTACAACCTAGGTCAATGCCATCCTAAAATTACTTAAGTTCCTTGCCTAGTTAGCCCACCTATGATCCTATTTTAATTATGTTTTGTAATCTAGGGAAGCCTTTAAGAAGCCTACTAGGCTACATTGGCCTAGGTTAATTAAAGTAGGTATACATCTCATCAAACGTGGATCCAAAACAACTTTATGTCATTTACAACTAAAAAAATCAATCATAGGATGAATCATGAATTCTCAAATTTCTTTTACTGAAAGTTCTTCCTTGTAAACCTAGTTTAATAAATTCATTCATGTTTAATCCCATGTGTAAAGTGAATAGTTATATTTTAAAGAATGATCATGTCTTGGTTAAATCAACTAACACATGAAATGAATATGTTATGATTTAAAGTATTGCATTTGAAACATTACAAAGATCTTTACAATGACAAATATGTGAGCAAATTAAACATGAATTTCATAAGTTTTATATCCAAACCCGTTTTCAAATATGGAAGTTTCTTATTTTAAGCCTATTGTAACTAGTTGGGAAATAGCCTCCAAATTTGATAATAAATTCAACAAAACTTTCTCTTCTATTTTTCAAACATATGTACATTTACAATATGCGACATCATCAAATTGTATAAATTTTCACATACTTTAAGAACAATTCCAAATATATTCAGTCTATATAATATTCCAACAAAGAGGTTGTATGCATTACAAATCGCCAACATTTTGATGGTTAATCATACAACATTTGAAGATGGATCCAAAATGTTCATTTTTACAACATGCAATTAACACATTGATATCATTACACATCAAACACCTTATGTTGTTTATCACACATTGGACTACATGAGAGATTTGTTAAAAGTACACCCCCTTAAGGTTCAACTATTATCATTTCTAAACATATCCATATGTCTCGATGAACACAAACATGGCTTTGTCTTAGGGCAAATAGTCAATTCAAGTTTGTTAAACAACCTTATTATTTCAAATGATGAATTCCTTGATGAAAAATACTTTTTAGAAACTTGGTGGATGACATTTCCTCTTTTACTTGTAAATAATTACATAATATTTGGTTCAAACTTTGAAAAAAAAGACAACAAAATCATAAGTGTATGTGTTTTATTAATTATGATTGTTAAGTCAATCATAGCTAACCATGATTGGTCATAAAACTGATAACATTGAGGATGAAAATGTAAGCACTATATGGAGTGTTTATCAATTTTCATAAACTTCAAACTCTTCGATGTAAAAAATAAAGACCACTTATGTGTAGGGAATTTGATTGATTGAATCCACAACAAAACATACAGATTGAGTGTAAAACAAAACTTGTTACAATTTAATAAATCTAATATAATTTTGGAAGTAACATTATTCCCTTCCAATTTCCACAAGGAAATCGGGCATATGATGGGAAATCTCAATACATAAGTACCTTAAATATCAAATGCAATTTTGTTACTACATTCACATTGTTCAAACCATATTATATCATCATGTCTGATGTCTACAAAACAATCAAATTGATAAATTGTACCTCACAAACATCTTAAAAAAAAACATAAACCTATTGAAACTAATAAATCCAACCATGTTATATGAATATTTAATTGATTGCACTATAAAATTCAACATACCAGAAAAGTTGTTTGGTTCCCCAAATTGGAATTATTCCCAACTACGTGACTTTATGGCCATGGTTGATAACCTAGGGCTACCTTATTTATTTTTGACACTGACTTTAGATGAATCCTTTGAGTTTTCATATGTAATAACATAAATAGTTTTGAAAATGTGTTATCGTTAATAAACGAACAATTATCATGGAAAGATTGCCCCATTGAATGTGCCCATTTGTTCTGCACAAAGATGTGGGCATTCTTAAACACTTACATATTTTGCCAAAATTGGATTCTTGGATGTGTTAAACACCATGTTTGTCCATATGAGGTCCAACATATATTATATTTGCATTGTCACATGATTTTATGGATATGTAAAGATGATGTTGACAAAATAACAAATGAAATTAATATGTATGTGCTTGTTAAATATGATGAATTCAATCACAAGTTCATTAAGCAAAATAAATTATTCAAACTTTGTGTTGAGAAAACAACTACACATGTGTCAACCAGAAGGATGTAACAAAACTTCAAAACATTTATATATGGATTCCCTTATGACATTAACCTCAATAGTTATGCAAAAGTCAACAAAAGCACCAATAAGTGGGAATATTTTCAATCAAAACATTATGATCAAAATGTTATTCCTTATGATCCCAATTTACTTTTGATATGGGGTGCCTATTTGAATATTCAAATAATAACATGCTCATTTTGGTCATATTATCTATCAAAATACACCATGAAAAATGAACCACATGGCATATTGAATGTAGACACTATAAATGTTAAACAATTAAGCTTACAAATGTCAACGAAGTGCATTTAAAATTCATATCAACAATGATTTTGGCAAAACTAGTGGCATCCACTAAAGTTGTTATAAGGTTACTTATTACATAAAAGAACAACCAAATAAAGTATATCGACTCCAAACCCTTGTTAATTCACATGAGGTACATATCACGCTCCAAGATTTTGAATGCATACATATTGTGGAAACTTACATGCGTTGCCCAATTGAATTCGAAAATTTTCCATTCAAATAATAGGAAGAAAGTCCAAATATGCAAAAACCAGTGAAAAATACACTCATTATGATCTCAACAAAAAATGCTACAACCACTAATTTAATTCCAAAATGTCAACATCCACACTCATCATATGTACAACAACAACATATTTTTTACAATATCATTAAATCTATGACATGAATCAAATTTTTAGAAGGAACTCTTGGAAGTGGCAAATCATTCTTCATAATATATTTAACAAATTATTTGATAAATTATTTAACAGACCGAGGCAAAAAGGTTTTGATATTAACAACGAGTGTAGTGGCAAATAAACTTTCACCAACAACTAAAATAGTTCATGCACAATACAAAATACCTATATGAGGATATTTATACACTTTGGTCGAACCTAATAATACACTACAAAAGTTAAGACTAACATATGTATTCATTATTGATGAATGTCATTAGTAACCAATCTAATGTTGAATTCCATTTACACAAGAATAAAACAAAACAATGTCCAAAACCATGACTCATTTTCATATTATTACTTGTTGGGGATCTACCACAATTATCGTCAATTTGCAACCACTGAATCAATGATGACAATGTTGTGTGTGATATGTGCCACATCAAAAAATCATCGTTATGGAATTGAAACCAACTATTTTTTGCAATCATCTATATGCCATGTTCATGACCTAGATTATTTAGAAAATTTTAATACATTACACTACTAAAAAATGTGATTAGACCACTATGCAAACCACTCATTTTGCAATGGTACCATTATAATGGGTTTTTAGTAAGCTTAGTGGTTTAGGGTAGTGGTTGGTCCCATTGGGATAAGAATCCCATTAAATAGGCATTTGGATGGTTTGGTTCAATTTTTTGTTGGTGGCTCTTTTAGGGTGCCTAGGCAACATGTGGATAATTAGTGGTTTTATGTGGTGGTCATTACGATGACTAGTCAAACTTTAATTGATTGGTCAAATGCCATGTGGCATTTAGACATTGGCCATATAGGTTAAACGACATGACATTTAAACAATAGCCACTTAAGTTATGCCATGTGGCTAAAATTTAAATGACCTAGGTTAAACCTAAACTAGGCCTAAAATTAGGTACCTAGGTCTATGAAGTTATGAACCTAAAGTTTAAGCCTAGGCACCTAAGCCTATGTAACTAGGTCTAGGTTTCGGTGCCTAAAGTAGGCTTAGGTAATCTAGGCCTACTTTAGGAGCCTACATTATGTCCTTTCCTATGTTGCACTTAAATTAAGGCCATTAGATTAGGCCTAGATATAGGCCAACTACATAGGTAGGAATAGGTACGTAGGCAAGGAAGTAAGATCCTATTTATTTTTTGGTGACAAACCTTTTTTATTGGTTCATCACAAATAATATTTGCACTTTGAATATATTTAGTGTGTCCATTGTGTGAGACTAATAGTTTTACAAAAGTACCCAACTTCAACCATTATTATCTTTTTCATACTTTGTCCAAATGAAAATAAATAAATTTTACTCTTAATGATTTTTCCAAAATCTACACATTTATAAAAAAAGTCAAACCAAAACATGAAATAATTTGACCAAAACTGCATTTGAATCTTCACTGCTTCATACATTTGAAAAACAATGAAATTTTAACGATTGTTTTTCTTTCTTTTCATCAAAATTTTGTAAATAAAATATTTAAAATCAACATGGCTATATATATATTTATAGATATCAAATTTCCCCACCTTTAAAAAATATAATGAATCAATAAAATTTGTATAAATGTTGTGTTATATTTATTTATAATTATAAGAAATTAAATTAAATATTTTATTTCTGAAATATATATTTATAAATAGTTTTAAATTTTATACAAAGTATTAAAATTATTTAAATGTCATAGTTATTAATTTATACACATATACCTTTTAATTTCATTTTTTTATCACGTTTTATTGTGAGTAATACATTTTTATTTTTTAATGTTATTTTTAGTTCATTAAATGTAGTTTAATATCAATTATTTTTAAAATTCCAAGTTGTATGACCAAATATTTTGATAAATGAATAAAGATCAATATTTTTATTTTTATTACCCATCACATGGAAACATGAAAAGAAAATAAAATTTGGAGCACGTGGATTTCTTTTGAAATATTTTGGATATCATTAATAAAAATCTATTTCATTATTAAATGTCAACAAATCAAAGAAAATATTCATTTAAATAAACTTTGAGCAAAAGTCCCAACTTAAATGTTATATTTATATTTTCACTAGAAGAAATATTATCCATTTTGACCATCATTTTTCAACTACAATGCGATTATTGTCCAAACCTACTACATTTGCAACTATGATATGTGTAATTTTATGAGTCTATACAATTGCAAATATATACCACTACATGTGCAATTAAATGATGAGTCCAACTAGCTAATTGTATGATATGAATCAAATATGTAGTTGCATGATACAACTACAAATTTTTTTGTTCAAAATGTAGATGAAATTTTGACATATTTCGTTTGTTTTATCTTGTATGTCCACTTATGGATGATAATTGAATTGCATGGTGACAACAACAATGGACAATAGAAGTTGCGTATTGGCTCAAATTAGCTTACATGGCGCACATGCCATTTCCATAAAATTTCAACATAAATATAATTATATTACAATGCATTAATCTTTAAATTAACCATTTTAATTTTGGCTATATATCACCATAGCACTATTTTTTCACCAATTTGGTTAAAACATTTGTTTAAATTTGTTTTTGCGGTAGTTAGATTTTTAACAAAATTAGATTAAGTACTTAAATATTAATTAATTATATAGGTTAGGTAGTATGTAATAAGTAGGATAAATACTAATAGGTAGTAGGTAGGTAGGTAAGCTAAACAAAAGGGATTTTATTTTGTGGATATGTCATAATGTTTTTGTATTAATTGATTAATTATTTAGTTATGTTAAAAAATTTATTAAATGTAACTTAGGTAGTAAACAATAGGTATGTAACCTAGGTAGGTTATAAATTAAGCAAGAGGTATTTCATTTTATGGATAGGTCATAGTGTTGTTGTCTTAATTGATTAATTAATTAGTTATGTTAAATAATTAACTTATTAAATATAGGCCATGTAAATAATTTATTAGGTAGGTTAAATAGTAAATAATATGTACATAACTTAAGTAATATGTAATATGTAGGATAGGCACCACTAGGTAGTAGGTAGGTAGATTACAAGTTAAATAGGAGGTATTTTATTTTGTGGATATGTCATAGTGTTTGTGTACTAATTGATTGATTAATTAGCTATTTTAAATTATTTATTTATTAAATGTAGGTTAAGTAATAGGTAGGCTAGGTAATACACAGTAGGTATGCAACCTAAATTGTAATATGTAATAAGTAGGATAAATGTTAGTAGGTAGGCTAGGTAGTAGATAGTAAATATGTAGCCTAAATAGTATTTGATAAGTAAGGCATGTAATAATAAATAGTAGGTAGGTTAAATTGTAAATATTTTTTAATGTGAATATATATTTTTAAATAATAATATTTGAAAATTAGGTAGGTTATGTAATTTATTTATTTAATGTAGGTTAAATAATAGATAGTAGGTTTGTAGTCTAAGTAATATTAGTAAGTAGGATAGGTAATAAATAGTTAGGGAAAATAACAAATATTTTATTGTGTTGATATATGATAATGTTTTTGTATGGGATAAAGGATGTGATAATGTTGCAGTGTTTCCTTTACATTAGAATTTATCTCATATCCTTTGTCTAAAAATTTAAACTTATAAAATATATAAGTAGGTGAAAGAATGGACTAGATTCATGGTTTGTGCTATAAACATAGTGCATGTGCCATATGGTATGAGTCAATCAAAAGGCTTGTCCCCAACAAAATAAATAGGATCCTATCTACCTACTTAGCCTATGCTAGGTAGCCTGTTCTTTCCTAGCCTAGAATAAAATAGGTTACATATCATAGTTTAACCTAAGATAGATTATAATGAATTAATTATAATATTTAGTAATTATAATATTGATTTTAAATAAATATTTAAATATAATATTTAAATTTGGTAATTATATAATTTAATATAATATTTATAATATTTAATTATCTTTTGAACGAATGAAAATTTACAGGTGTTTTATGGCAATTGGCTTTTAAAATTATCATGTGCTTAAATCTTAACCACTGATCAATGGCACATTTGGTAGCATGCAACCATTCCAAATGTAATCACAAATGTAGTCACAAATTGGGGTTCCATGTCATACTAAAGAGCATCCATGGCAATGGATGATTATTTTTAGTTTTATCATAAGATTTGTGACTACACTTTCAACTTCATGGTCATGTCATGTATTTTATAACAAATTGTCTACACTTGGCGCTATGGCACTTGTCTTAGGTGATTAGGTTATTTTTAATCACATGTGCGATTACAATTACAAATGAATCACAAATCCAATCATTGATTTTCAAATTTCTTTTAATGTTTAAGCATAAAATTTTATTTATTTTTATGGTTTAAGGAAATTTGCAACTTGTTTTCCATTTTTGGGAAATTTTTCAAAAAATTAAAAAAATTCCCCCAATTTTTTTTTTAGCCACTACTCAAATATTTACATTAAACAATAGTGATTCTAAAGAAAAAGTTCTAAAAAATATAAAATGTTAGTTATTTATTTGTGCACTAATTATGTGTTTGATCATCTACAAGCTTATAATATGTTTATTAGATATATAAATATGTTTATTTTCTAAAAATTTTCCCTTTTCGTTCACAATTTTTTAATGTTTCAAATTATATATTATTAGATATTTATATGGTGTTCACGAAGAAATTTTTTAATCACGTAATTTTATCCATGAAAATTTTTAGTCATGTAATCATATCTATGGTTACAAGAATACAACTAAACACAAAAACATGGCATATATGATTATATAACTATAAAATGGTCACAAATCATATTTGTCCGAGTCATAAATGTCAAGTTTTGGTGTAGTGCTATATTTAGGGTATAAACAACATAGGGTAAAATATTTAGGTAATGCAACTTATATGTCATGCTAAATATGAATGTAAGGGATATGTACATATAACCTAAGTATGTATAGACTAAGTACGTATAAACTAGGCTATACATAGGTTAGTTACATGTAATTAAATAGGCCTATCCTATTTTAATGTAAGTATAAATCATCATATACTCAGGTAAGTACATAAGAAATCATATATTGGTACTTAACTTTGGTACATTGGTTATGATATATTTAGCCTATGTATAAATTACAATATATCTAACCTAGTCTACAAGCTAAATAAACATACTTTAAATACATATCTTATTCTACCTATTTAAAATATAATTTGATTACTTTAGCCAATGTATAATTTAACTATATTTAATTAAGTCATACATATGTTAGCTTAATGGAACATGAACTAAGTATATTTAATTTAACCTATGTATACTTCTACTTTGACTTACTTAGTATTCATTTTTATGTTACCCAATGGCTATGTCAAATTTAAATACAAACATGTGGCATTTAGACATTGGCCAACCGAACTAAAACAATTTACATGGTGGTTACCTACCTACTTACCTTGTAAGATGGTTAACCTTGCGCACAATGCCTACAAGATCACTAGGAAAAACCATCAAAATGGTTTGAAAAGTGGAATGGAATTTTTTTGACCTTGCTTAAAAGGCATTTTGGGCAAAAAGTTTTGAAACCACCATTGCCTTCCATTGCATGACCACTTTGGTGAATTTCTTGTGAGATTTGCTCAATAAAATCATGAGTGGTTTGTATTATGTGAAGACCACCCAAAGTCAAATTGGGCAGTTGGTTGTAGTGCTTTGTCCATGCATTTTTTTAGTAGTTATAAGAAATAGATAATGAATTAAAAAAAAAATCAATGTTTGTTCGTCAAAAAAATATAATACCTCCAAATAGTTTGTTATCCCATTTAAATGCCAATGTAATTGTGTTATGTACACTTAGAGAATGTGTTGATAATTACAATAACCATATGGTTGGCAAATTATTCCAAAATCCAACAATATATATATATGAACATTGATTCAAATGCACTTGAAATGACTAAATTGGCTTGTTGGATTCACAATCCAAAATTCAACCAAATAAAAAAATCACAATTGGTGCTCATGTAATGATCATTAAAAACATCAATTTAAAAAAATGCCTATCAATAGCATAGTGCCAAAAATATCTACCATCAATTTATGTGTCAATAATGAAATGGATTTCATCAAAATATATATTGATTGATTATGGATTGCAAATCAAATTAAAGAGAAGTGTAATCCTTTGCAAATATTTGTTCCATGGAAAATTTTCAAATCAACATTTCCATGGCCTTCACAATGATTGGCCATAAATATCAAGGGACAACCATTTTGTAAAAAAATAATAGTTGACATAAGGAATTCATTGACACCCATACTAATTTATGTAATGTTGTCAAAGGTTGTGGAAGGGTGTCACTTGCTCATCATGTGTGAATTGACCTTGCTTGATTTATGTCTAATTCATATTTAAGATGATAAAAATATTAGTAATTAATTAAACAAAATTTTAACATTAAACTAAATGTGGTTGGATCATTTTAAAACTTTCACTTCATTTGAAGTAGGTTGTGTATTTGTATTTGACATCTATAATTTTGAGTATTTAATATCTTATTTTTAAAAATACAATTTTGTGTCTCCTGTAATAATCATTATCTGGTCTTGGTGTATTCGTATTATCATCACCTTTAGATCTACATTGATGCAATATATGCATTGTGTTTTTGCATAGGGAAATGACAACTTGACACCATATCTTTGACAATTAGGGTTGTCAAATAAGACATTTGAGATCATGACTTGGATTGGAATGCAATGGTTGGGCTAACTTTTCCATGATTAGGTAATTCAAATTAGCAGTAAATAGTTCACCTTCATTTAATATAATCATAAATTCAAGTGGGAGAGTTAATATGACCACGAAAAATAACTACATTAAACCATTAATTTCTTCATAATTACATAAATTACTAATACTTATTAATATTTTACATATAAATAAATATTCCATTTTCATAATTACATGTCAAGTGGAGTGGACTAAATAAATTGAAAAAATCTATGTATTTGGGTACATGTTGGGTTAAGTGTATTACAAAAATAAAATAAAATAAAAACATATATAATATTAAAAATTGACATAATTATTCATGAATTATGTAATCATTCATATCCACAAATATAAAGGTGGCATGTAAAGTGTAAAAAACCAAACACAATATGTATGGCATATTTTTTGAAACTATTACATAGAAAAAAATGTTAATTACAAACATGATCAATTTTGTTTAGAATTTGGACCAAAAAGAGGTGAGGAAATTTGCAAGATCTTTTAATGTACTTTTCACAATTTTATATTATATTTAGCCTTGAACCCTATTGACACTTTCATAAATATCCAATGACATATATTCAAACATTAATCTATTGCATACTCAAGTAATCAATTAAAGGGCCCCCTAATTGTAAGCACCTATTGTAATTTATTTTTTGTATAATACTTGTTGAGTTTTGCAAAGAAAAAATCAAAATGTGACAAGTTTTTACACATGGTAGAACTATTGGATGTGGTTTTTATTAGAATCAAACCCACATTTAGTTTAATTCATGGAAGCTGATATTGTAATAAAGTCAACAACTTTACTTACTTCTTAATGATTTCTTTCAAAAATGTTGGGTTGGCTAGGTTTGTGGAGTTCGGCATTGTGATCTAGATGACAAACATTTCATTTCGACAAGTTAGCTTATCATTGTCATCATCATCATTAATTCATATTTATGAAATATTAGTTTAATAATTCCTATTCAGATTATTTTACAAACATGCACATGTGAAATAATCTATTTAAAGGTTTGTCAAAAGAAAGATTTTTCAATCTTCAATATCTAGCCATGGGCATTTATGTTCTCATCATTTAACTTCATATAGGTAAGCTTGTCAAGGTCTTGAAGTTGTTGGTTTGAATATTATTTTCTTTTGATCAATCCAAAATTGCCTTCACTTTGTGGTCATCCATCTTCAAATTTTATTGGGTGATCCTATGTCCAAGGAAATCCACTTTTGATATTCCAAATTCGCATTTCTCAAACTTGGCATACAACTTGTTTTTCCTCAACCTTTGGAACACCTTTCAAAGATGCTTCACATGCTCCTCCATAGAATTGTTATAAACCAAAATGTCATCTATGTAGACGACCACAAAGTCATCAAACCATTTTCGAAAAATGTCATTCGTGAGAGTGCAAAATGTGGTGAGTGCATTGGTGAGTCCAAAATGCATCACCATGAACTCGTATGAACCACACCTTGTGCGACAAACAATCTTTTCTTCATCCGCTTCAATAATTCGAATTTGGTAATACCTAGAGCGCAAGTTAATCCTACTAAACATTTTGACTCTCGATAATCGATTAAACAAATCATCAATCCCATGCAATGGGTATCTATTCTTCACTGTCACCTTGTTGAAGATCCTATAATCCACACACATCCTCAATATCCCATCCTTCTTGTGAACAAAAAGGACGGGTGCTCCATATGGTGACTTGCTAAGTTTGATGTATCATTTTGCGAGGAGTTCTTAAAGTTGAACCTTAAGCTCTTTCAACTCCTCTTGATTCATTCGATACGGGGCCTTGGCAAGAGGTGCCACTCTTGACATCACCTCGATCGCATGTTCAACTTGTCTTTTCGGGAGCAACTCATCAAACAACTTTTTGGGCATCATGTCCGAGAATTTGTTTAAGATTCGCTTGATGCATTTGTGAAGACTCACCGTGTTGGTGGCTTCTTTTGGTTCAAACTCATCCAATACCCGCATCACACACAACATGCCATAACCTCCCATGCATTCCTTTTCCAAAGTCTTTCCCAACATAAAGTGGATGTGCCCACACTCATCATGTGCCTTCACTCGCATGATCCCATTTTTGGATGGGATTCTAACTAACCTATTATGCCCTTCTTTGAGCACATTTGTTATGGGTGATGAATTCCATTCCCAAAATGCAATCCATCCCCCTAAGGTGGAAACCAACAAATCCACCTTTTTTCTCCAATTCCTTAGTTGGAGATGCACATTTCTTGCTTGTAATGTAGTGGGATGGGGAACCCCATCCGCAAAGTGCACCTTAATGGGTGCCTTGAACTCCTCCAACTAGAATTCCATTTTTTCAGCATTTTTTTGTGTTATGAAGTTATGGGAAGCCCTTATGTCCAAAAGACATAACACCTCCCGCTTAGAAACCTTCCCTTTAAAAAAAAAGGCGATTACATTCGCCTTGGGCTAGATTGGCGATAAGGGTAATTACCTTAGAACCCCCATTTCCTGATTTGGGTTTGGGGCAATTTTTGGAGTAATGCCCCACTTCATTGCAATTGAAACACGCTCCTTTGGGTTTTCCATTGGCATTTTCCTTGGGTTGGTTCGCTTTACAAGGAGCCCCTTTTTTGATGAAATTTCCTTTGGGTTTGAAACCCAAACCTTGGAATTGTTTGGGTTTTTCCCCTTTTGAGGTGTCTTACCCTCAGTTCCATTCCCCTTCATGGCGTGCTTTCTTATGAGGGAACTTGTTATCCCTTTTGAACAAGGACTTTTCACCCCGTCCCACATTTGAAAAGCCTTCCATTTTCATGATTGCTTCGGTTAGTGAAACATGTCAATTCTCCTCAAGTTTGTGCTTAGCCCAAATCGGAAGTCCCATCACAAAATGGCACACATGGTCTAGTTCATGCATATGCCGAATCTCAAGCATGAGTTCAAAGTATGCGCAAATTGTTGTTGGCTGCATTCACAAAGTCACGGAGTTTACACCTTGAGATGTAGTCAAAATTCTTTGGAATGAATTCTGACTCAATATTTTCTTTGAAGAATTCCCATGTATAGTCATGGGTCTTGCCTTCCTCTTGCTTCATCAACCTCCACCATGTGGAGGCATAGCCCTTCAAATAGAATTAGGCAAGTTCCACGGACAAATGTCACCCAACCTTGGCGACATAAAGGTATTCCTTCATTTGCATAAGCCAAACATTCACAACCTTTTGATCTCAGACCCCATCAAAATTCCTAGGTTTAGCGAGTTGAAAACCCACACGTTTCGATGATCATCTTTTTTTTGAGGACCATAACCAACTCATTGAAATCAGGCCTATTCATTTTGAATAGAACCTCCAATTGTTTTGGAGTGAAAAGGACTTGGGTTGGTTGCTCCTCTTCATTTTCATGATCATTGTGGTTCTCTTGGTCTTTTTTTTCTTCAAAATCCTCTTGTTCCTCCTCCTTTATGGCTTCGAGTGGGACATTTAGGTCTTGGGTGGGTTCTTCCACCATAGTCGCTTGTACTAGTTTACGAACCTTCTTTGGTGCCATTGGAACTCCCCAATGAGTGGATCGAGTTCTACCAGAGTTCTGATACCAAGTGACATGCTCCCAAGCTCCTTGATAGACTCAAATGTGAATATGAACTGAGACAACGAAAGAGCAAGGAATCGAAGCACACTTTTTGGCTCATAACACTTTGAGGGGTAGAAGGGCATGTTGGAGCTCCGGGATGGGATTAGGAAGAATGACAAGCATCAATCATTCACACAGATTTGCATAAAACCAAACAACAAGTTGGTTAATGCATAATTTGAGCACTTTTGGTGTTAGGGTGAGTCACGGGTAAACTCAGATTCACAAGACTCATCACGGCCTGGACTTGGGGGAAGCCACCACCTTCCCCTTTATAATATATTATATGCTTTTCCACAAGGCCCACATCCAATTGGCAGTTTTATTGGGACTCCCAAGTGGGAGTCTCGAAATTGCCAAAATTATGATTCCCACAACTTTGGAGCCCCATAACTTTGCATGCAAACCTTCAATTAAGATGAAGTTTGAAGCAATGTTATAGCCCTCATCAAGATCATTTCAACGATATGTTGCACGTCACTTTCACGAAAGGGATTCGGGTAGATTCTCGCCTTTTCATGGTCCTCTTAGCCTTTCTTTTGGCCATAACTTGTGTTTTAAATGTCCAAATGGGTCAGTGAGTCCATTTTAGACATTTAAGTTTCAAGAACTTTCCAATGATATAAAAAACTCTTTAAGCCATTGAATTTCAACCCTTGCAATCAATTTCTAAAGATTTGGGAGTCCACTGGAACTTACATTTCCCAAAGTGGGAATTGCTTTGGGAGTGTGAAGGTTCATTCCCTCACACTTTCCTACAATCTCGGGAGCTTGTGGTGTGACTCCGGGACTTCCTCTTGGCCCATAACCTTGCAAGCCCTGTTGCCTTGGTTGCGAGCCCAAGGCTAGGGTTGTGATAGTAGATTCAATCTTTTTTAAGCCCCCTTTATCGCAACCCTAACTTTGGGGCTCACGACCAAAGCAAAGGGTTGCAAGGTTGCAGGCCAAGAGGGAGACCCGGGAGTCACATCACATGCACCCGGAAGTGTAAAGAGTGTGAGGGAATGAACCCTCACACTCCTAAGTGAACTCCCATTATGGGAGTTAGAGTCCCAAATGGACTTTCGAATCTTCAGAATGCGATCGCAGGGTCAAAACCCATTGGCTTGAAGAGTTCTTTATATCATTAGAAAGATATTGAAACGTAAATGGGCTTGCATTGTTCATTTGGACATTTGAAACATAAGTTATGGCCACAAGAAGGGTCAGGAGTCAAATTGACAATTTGACTCCCAACCACCAAAAGTCGGGAATTGACTCGATTTCATTGTGTGTAGGCAACATGCGACATATTGTTGGAATGATCTTGACGAGGATTACAACTTTGCTTCAAACTTCATCGCAATCGGAGGTTTGCACACAAAATTATGGGCCCCCAAAGTTACGAGAGTCCTAGTGGCAAGAATTTTGGGACTCCCACTTGGGAGTCCTAGGACAAAAAACCATTTGGATGTGGCCCCCTTGGAGAGGTGCAAAGTATACTCTAAGGGGGAAGCTGGTGGCTTCCTTCAAGTCCGGGCCATGGTGAGTCTTGTGAGTTCGAATTTGTTTGTGGTTCGTCCTACCACCAAAAATGTTTCAACTATACATTAACCACCTTGTGTTGGTTTTGTGCAAGTTTGTGTGAGTAATTGAAGCTTGTCAATTCTTCCTAGTCCCATCGCGGAGTTCCAACACACCCCTCTACCCCTCCAAAGTGTTGTGAACCAAGGAGCGTGCCCTGACTCTTTATTTTTTCGTTGTTTTTAGTTTGGATTTACATTTGAATCCTTCAAGGAATTGGGAGCGCGTCACCCTTTTTCACTTGGTTTTTTTTTTAGTTGGTTATTTTTTGTGATGAAAGACATTCAAATCATTGTTGAATAATATGGGAAACATTTTCAAAGGCCAAGTAAGTTTTATTTATTAAAAAATAATTCACAAATGTTTTGTTTGCATTTTATTTGATATTGTAAACTATTTTATTTTTGTTCAAATTGTGGTATTTTTTTTGTGTTTCATGCATCTTCTTATCATGGAGTTTTTTGTGTTCATTATTATCACATTTCTCTTATTCAAATATTGAATTGAAAGCAATTGGGTGAAACCAATCTGACAATATGGAATATCACATTTGACCATTAGTTGTGTTTTTCCTTTCTAGTTTATAAAACATTTACAATGTAAAAAACAGACAAAATTATCGTACCTTAAAGGTCATTGTCATAAAGATTTAAATTTGTACAGTAATTTATTTTTGTTATATAAAAACATGTCTTCAAGGCATGTGGTAGAAAAAAAAGAAAAATTACATTTCATTTTTGAAAAGACATTTCGCACATCACATTATAAATGTTAGATAAAATATATTTGCATGAATATATAAACTAATATTTTTCGTTTTTAAAAAATCAAAAAATCAAAAAAAATTATTTTTTGGGAGGTTTTAAAAAGTTTTCAAAAAGATAATTCAAACAATATGATTGAAATTATTTAGAAAGTTTAAAAAGTTTTCAAAAAGATCCTTGTACAATAAAACTATATGTATAATTTTATTTTTTTCAAAAAGATCCTTAAACAATAAAACTATTTGTATAGTTTTAAAAAAATTCAAAAAATCCTCGAACAATAAAATGATTTGTACAATTTATTTTTTTCCGAAAAAGATCTTGAAATAATAAAACTATTTGTATAGTTTTAAAAAAATTCAAAAACATCCTTGAACAATAAAAAATATCTATACAATTTGGAAAGTTTTCAAAAAAGATCCTTGAACAATAAAAGTTATTTGTACAATCTTTTTGAAAATTGAGAAAGATCGTCGAACAATAAAATGATTTGTACAAATTTTTAAAAAATTCAAAAAAAGATCCTTGAACAATAAAGTTATATGTATAGTTTAAATGTTTTCCAAAAACATCCATGAAAAGATCCTTGATCGATCGATAAAGTTATCTATAAAGTTTTAAATTGTTTTAAAAAAAGAAATCCTCGAAAAAGATCCTTTCGAACAATTAAAATGTTTTAACGTTTAAAAAGTATTAAAAAAAAAGAAAAAGATCCTTGAAAAAAAAAAAGTCTTTGAAACAATAAAGCGATGTGCCAAATTTTAAACCTTTTCAAACAAGATCCTTGGACAATAAAGGTCTCGTACATTTTGATACGATCTGGATTTGATTGGCTCGTTCCATCCGAGCTTTTTCAGCCATCTGTAAAGTGCTTTTCGAAAAAAGTAAGGGCCAGCATTGAAACCACTGAATACAGTCTGCAAAAGTGAATTCTTCTTATGCTCACTTTTCGAACTACACAGTCGACCTTTATGGCTAGATACATACCGTCTTCAAAAGTGGTTGTTTTAGTTCACTTTTTCCTAACCACACAAGTGTCTACCTTTGAGGCCACAGACCATGGGGCTACTATGGGGATGAAATAGGGTAGGCTAAAAACCTAATTATTAATGGGCTACCTACCTACCTACCTACCTACCTACCTAGCTAGTTATCTATGGGCTACTTACATGCCTGTAGGGCTGGCTACTCATTTGCCACTAAAGAATTGGAAAACAAGGAGTGTGTCAGTCACACTGTGGCCTTTGCCATTTACATTAAAAATTAGTATCTTATTGCAAAAGAAGAATTATGGAAACTCAAATAATATTTCACCATGCAAAAACTAGAATCTTCCAAAAAAAATCCTCGAAATAATAACCAAAAATCCTTCAAGATATTATTTGACAACTCTATAACTAATCTCAAGTTTTCAACATAAACCAAAATATCATGTTTCAAAAATCCTCATATTAAAAATAGACCTATTATTGTTGTTACTCTAGGGGCGAAAATCCCTTAAGCTACTACTATACTCTATTATGAATCTTAACACAATACGCAAGGCTGATAGAGAGATGTATGTACCTACCTTTCAAGCAGCAGCAACAGAGCAAGTGGGTATCTCATTACTCAATTCAGGCAGCCATTCTTCATCTTTGTCAAGAACCCAGCTTGCGAGTTTAGCATGCAAACAACATGTGGCATGTATAAACCGTGAAGACAAATACAATGTTGCATGTACAAGATGTGTGTATTCCAAGGTAGAACATGAAGAGAAATCCAAGATGTCCAAGTGCATAATACACTTATGTCCAAGTTTCAAAAGCAAGAAGCACTTTGACAAGCTGCAATACACCCACACACACACACACACACACACCCACTGACACCGTTGCACACAAAGGAAAAAAAAAAGAAAGATTGGGTAATGTTACAAACTTGGCATCAAAGCTGATTGCGGTTGAAATCCATCAGATGGTTGTTGGTTCTCTCTGTATGATGTAGATCTCCACAACTTGACATGTCAAAGACCAACTCCATATCTTCAAAGCAATAACGGTATACCGTGAGAGATCTATATTGTTTTTTTTATCTTCTTCACACATCATACAGGAGCTTCAGTTCTTGTGTTGTGCAGCTGGAGCAATTTGCTCTTGTCACGCGTGCGTTAGTGTTGTTCTTGCGGTGCAGCAGCAGCAGCAGCAGTTGGATACTTTGATGGCAGGAACGACACAAGAGGTTTTTTGGATTGGGGAGAGGATACAGATGGCCAGGAGTTGGTGTGTTGTAGCAGCACACAACAAGACGAAGAAGAAGAAACAGCAGATGCTCTTGTCGTCGGATGTAGGTAGCTATGGTCTTCGATCATCAGTTCCCATCAATTACTACCCGACAGAATTGGTGAGAAGAAAACAGAGCGACAAATCCTCCTTCTTCTCCTCCTCCCCCAAACTCCGACTGCGGATGATGTCGTACGCCTCAAGACACCACCAGCCAACAAGTGCTGCCATGTTAGGGTAAGCACACAAACACTCTGAATCCAGCAAAGATTTGTGAGATGAAGCAGATGAGCATCACTCTGACCTTCTACTTTGTGGGGGTGAAGCAGAACAGAGAAGAATCTGCCGCAGTCAAAAATCTCAGGAGGAGTTCAGGAAGGACACAAAGCAGCAGCACAGAGGGTAGCACTGAGAGTTGCACTCATCTGTGGGGGCCCTTCTGCGGAGCGTGGAATATCATTGAACTCTGCACGGTCTGTGCTTGATCATTTGAAGGTGCTGGGCTTGCTTGCTTGTTTCTTTTGCTCATAATTTGATTTTCCTTCCTTTTATGGGTATTATTATCATTGCAGGAGTACTTAGGAAGATAGATGGAAATCCAATCTGCTATTGTTTGAATCTGGTTGTAAGGATTTGGATTTATTCAACACCAATTTTGTTGTTGTCCTCCTCCTCATATGTAACCCAAGGGTTTGGAAGACGTTGCTGATGAAGAAGGTAGGAGAATTGTCTGCCAAGAAACTAACTCCTCATGAGAAAATAATGTTGTTGTTTGTTGTTGTGACAACAGTCGGAGGATGTGGTAGTGCAATGCTATTATCTAAACCAAGATTTGCAGCCATTTGCCATCTCCGCAGCGCAGGTAAGAAGAACATGGACCTTTTCTTTCTTTTCCCCAGTGGTGGTTATTAGGATGCTGCTGGTCCAATCAACAAGAGGCCACTGATGGGTGATGGATATAGTGTTGTAGGGTGGCAGCCAAATTTGGTCCTATGCGTTTTGGGAATGTCTGTCCCTTAATCATCCTGTTGTGAGCTGTTGCCCATTGTAAAGCACAAGGTGAACATTATCTTGGACCAAAACATATAATGCAGATTATGAGGCATAGGAGGTGGGAGCAGGGTTTTGTATTCCTACTACTCCTTAAGAGTGGGAGGGATCTTATGCCTGCAAGCAAGCATAAAAGCATCTCCAGCAGTGCTCAGTATGTGACCCTCCAAAAGTATTTCTCACATTCAAGTTTAGTTATTTACTCTTTTCCAACCCATAAAGCTAAAACTGGGACTGCAAATAGGTGAGGGACTACTAATAGCAACCCACCTGGACTGATCAAGCTATCTAGCCAATCAAAAGCAAGTGTTAGGTTTTGCTATGCCTGTTACCAGCCTCAGCATCCTGTGCAAAAATGCCAGGCCAAAAACCATTTTGCTGAGCCAAACTGGCATGTTTTGACTTTTCTTCATCCAATTTTAATTTGTGGGGTCACATATTGAGCACCAGAAGAGGTGCTCTAACATCCTTGCCACTATTAAGGAGTAGGTGTAAGATCCCTCCTCTTTTCTAGGAGGGATGATATTGACAAATATATATAATTGCTGTCCAAATATACTACAAAATTTCTCCAAGTGTCTTAAAATGATGATCTTGTCTGGAGGGTATTATGTTACGACTAAGGTTCGGTTTAGCCATTATTTATGTGAACCCTGTGGCGCTTTTGCAGATGTATTCCAACACTCCAGCTGATTTCGACTTCAAAATTGGCAGGTTGGGTTTCTTTCATTTTCATCACTGAGGAGACATCAAATTCTCTTTAGTGATTATTATGTATTGGACACAGGGTGCCAAATTCCACCTCCAGTTAATTGCAAGTACAATAAGGGATCTCAATGAAATGCAATTGGTATGTAGGGTTTACAGCAATCTGAAGTTTTTACCTTCTATTTTGGCATGCACACAGCACAGCAAGAGCCTTTGTATCTTTTCCTGAGTTTCTCAAACACCTCCAGATGACAGTGGATATTGTCTTTCCTGTTATCCATGGCCAGTTTGGTGAAGATGGAGGCATCCAGGTGATTGATTCCCACATTGATTGATAACCACAGTTTTGAGGAAGTAGATTTTTGGAAGGCAAGAGGTGTTTTCCATATCATGGATTGAATTGGCCATTCAGGCTGGCAAACTGCTGCAGTGATCTTTTATTCATTGGAAATACAGGAAAAAGAGTGCCAAGGCACATTGTGTGTCATGGATTATTTTTCACATCTCAGCTGAGTTTTCCAAGGTGTGAATCTGCTGGTGGGTCAGGAGCTTCTTGAGAGTGCGGGTCTTCCTTTCATAGGTACTTCTGCAGCAGCTGCTCACCATGCATTTGATAAGGTGACCTTTTCCTTTTTCATGCTCCAAGCATGTCACATTGTTTGTGATCTTTTGTTTGGTGCAAAAGGCATAATAACTTCCTGTATACTAAACCCTAAACCCTATCATGTAGCTCATATTGTTGGTATCCTTTTGCCTGTACAGTATAATGCAGCTGTGGAGCTGGCATCACAGGGTTTTGTGACCCTCCCAAGTTTCCTTGTTCAGGTATCTGCTTTCTTCTCTGTCCATTCCCCCCCTGAAGAATGTTACTTTGTCAACTTTTTGCATCAGTAAGTGTGCCAGGTCTCTGTTGCCCAATAGAACAAAGTCAATGAACTCTGGAACTTCTTTGAGTTTCTCAAATGCAATTCTCAATCATGTGAAATTAGTCCAGACTCCTTGTAATTATAATTTTTCATTGTTGCTTGTTCTCAGGCAGGTGGCTTGGACATGAAAGCTTTATCTGAGTGGTTTCAAGACAACAATATAGATATTGACTCTGGTCGGGTGGTGGTAAGTAACTCAGTAGTCTCCTATGGCAAAGCTTTTCCTTCTTGGCAAAAATTACATCTTATAGATGTGTTGTCAACTTTCTGCAAATATAATTGGGGCTTGGGGAAAACTTGAATGCCAGGTTAAACCAGCCCGTGGAGGCTCCAGCATGGGAGTGAGTGTTGCCAACGGCATGGAATCTGCTGTCAGAAAAGCTCAAGCACTCATAACTGAGGTTATGTTTGACAATGCAAACCAGAATGCCAGCAACATGATGTTGTCTGATTCATCATGTGCATGCATGGGTTGTTCTCTGATTCATTGATATCTGCTGATTTGTGTTGTTCTGTGCTGCAGGGACTGGATACACGGGTTGTGATTGAAATGTTTGCAGAGGGTGGCCGAGAGTTCACAGCAATTGTACTGGATGTGGGCACTGGAAATGTTTCACGCCCTGTGACTCTTCTACCTACTGAGGTTAAAAACCACCTCATTTCATGTGAAGTGTCTCATATGGGCACCTGGGCGTAAACCTGGGCATTCCTCATTAAGCACAGATACCAGATAGTCATAAGGGAACTGTTCTACATGTGAATCTTTCTGGACAAAACATTGGGTGTTTCTTTCTCAAGGTGTACACTTGGTCTCCGATGGGCTGTATATCTTAGTTGGTGGTTTGTGCAATTTGACAAGTGTTTATGAAAACATCTGCTACCACACGGTGCAGTTAGAGAAAACTGAAACAAGAGACGATTCTAGACCTCTTATTGCCAACAGGAAAAAAGAGGAGGGAATGAAAATGAGCAAGCAGGTGACCTTGCTCTGTTTGTGCAGGTAGAATTGCAAGGACGAGACACAAGTGATTTAAGTGATGAAGATCCAATTTTCAATTATCGGCAGAAATACCTGCCAACAAGTCAGGTACCCTTCAACTTCAGGAGATTGCCTGCCCAGGAGCTACTACAGCTCATGATATGTGGTGGCATTTCACTATTCCTTTGTGCTTCGGGTGAATCCAACATAGACCCATCTACAAGCCTGTATTAATGCATGGTGTGGTAACCCTATACCTTAAACCAAGCCCAATGGTTCTTTTGTCGTCATCCCGACTTTCTCTCACTGACAGTTTTCTCCCATTTCAACTGTTCTCTTTAGGTCGTTTACCACACCCCTCCTCGTTTTTCTGAGGAGGCTATTGATGTGATTCGCCATGGAGCAGCAAGGCTGTTTCAGGTGTTTGAGCTTCGTGATTTTGCCCGTGTGGATGGGTGGTTGCTGCCACCTTCTTCCAAGTTGTTCAATGTGACAACTGGTCAACAAGGAAATGAAGCGCAAAGGATTGGTGAACTTGGAGAAGCAAGGGTTGTATTTTCTGATATCAACTTGGTAAGCTGACTTTTACCCCATGTCCGAGTGCTTATTTTTGTGAAGAAGAGCTTTACCTTTTTTGTGTCCTTTTGCTTACCCTACATGGATTCCTTGTGAGAGTCATGTTTTTGTCTTTTTACGAGGCCTGAATTCTTTTGTTTGTTTGTTTTGTATGTTTTTTTTGGGAGAATATTTCACATTCAACCTGTGAGAAGTTTTGCAGATGAGTGGCATGGAGCAAACCAGTTTCTTGTTTCAACAGGCTGCACTGGTGCATTTCTTGCTCCCCTCTCACCTGATGTCTCCTCAATGGCCTCATCATTTGTGCTTGAACATTCTGCATTTTCCCTGAAGAGAAGGCTGATTCTAGAAATGGGTTGTTGCCACTGTACAGGGTTTAAGGTTGTTAGATTTATTAAGTTGCATTCATAGGAACCTTAATCCCTAAACCCTAAACCTGAGCAGTACAGCTGCTGCATTTTAAAGCACATGTTTTCTACTCTTGATGTGGTTCCTTGCATGTGAGCTGTCGTGGAGGCTACACCACAGGACACCCAATGCTTGGATGCTTCACAATAGACTCTGGAATGCTGCTTTACAGTTTGGATGTGTGCTCTTCTGGTTTCCAACTTTGTGAACTCTTTTCTGATGACAACCCAGGTTACTATCCTTGTTCGCTTTTCTCACTCCTTTTTGCTATCTGCAGGTGGGATTATCACATGCAGATGTTCTTCGCCTCATTTTACATCATGCTTCTGCAAGAATTCTTCCTACCTTTCCCCTCCCAAAATGGAAGGGTTTATCCACCTTCTCTTCCGGAACAGAAAGTCAGAGGACTGGAGGGAAACAAAAAGTCTATGTATTGTTTGGTGGAGACACATCTGAGCGCCAAGTGTCACTCATTAGTGGCACTAATGTTTGGCTAAATTTGCAGGCTTGCGGTGATGTGAGTTACTTTAGCATAACTCTAAACGCTAAACCCTTCAAGATGTCATTTTGATCATTTCTCTTTCTCATTCATCTACGCTTTCAGGGTTGGAAAATGGTATATCCAAGATGATTATCAAAAATTTACAGTTCTTTTGCCTGGTAGTTGTTGGGTCAGGAATCTCTCTCCAAAATACCAGGTGATCATGGATGCACTCTTTTGTATCTGGGCCTCTATGGATCCATCAAGCAGATTAGACAGTATCATCAACCCTTTGGTTATGTGGCCTTGAATCTGGAGCATGAGAAAACTTGACTATGACAGCAAGACAAGTAATTACTCATCAGAGATCTATTGGATTGCAGCTTGATGTCACACCATTTTTACTCGCTCCAAGGTCAGGTCATCACAATAAGCACGACGTAGTAGTTCCAGAGGAGAGGACAATTTGGGCCTTACCGTAAGTTCATGCTATGAATGACTTTCATTCTCCATTCTTTCTTTGTCGTTCATATCCATCCAGATTGAGCACAGGGTCTGTGATTGCAAGTCTACAGGGAGTAGCACAGGCTCTTTGTCTCATTGGTCCTAAAACCCTAAAACCTAAACCCTTCACCAAGGTGTCTTCCCTTTGCAATGTCCCCAATTGCATGATTGACAAAAACTGTAAACTTGTGAACAGTAAATGGATGTTGCTTCTTGAGCCATAGTTTTGCCATTAATTGAATATCACATCCATGGGCTTATTTATATGGAAACTGCTAAAGGGGTTGTCACTGTGTCAATAGGGCATAACTGCTTGGTTGCATTGTCTCTAACTCTCATTGGTGGAAGAGAGAAACATTTGAATTTCACTTTTGCCATAATCTTTGTTGCTCACCTGTACTACAGCTATGCATTGGTATTGCGCCATACTGTAGAGGAAGTTGTGGGAGGCTGCCTTCAGGCTTTGCAACCCACTACCGCTGCCAGTACATCCAAGTTGCGAGCTGAGGTAGTGACTGAGCTTCTTCAACAAAAGGTAAATGCCAGAGAACGTGATTATGGTGACATGCAGATGCCAAGAAAGCTCCTACTGCAAGAATGGATTATGGAAGCCAAGCAGAAGAATGCAGTAGTTTTTATTGCAGGTCATATTCTTCACCTATGCACCACCCAGAAAGGGTTTAAGGTTCAGGGTTTGTGGGTAAAAGACTTGAAATTGAAGATTGGGTAGATGATGGAAACAAAAAAAAATTTGATGATTTTTTAGTCTGCATGTGGAAGTTCACCAGAAAAGGATACACAGATAGTAATGCATTGCATCGTCCATTTCCTTTCATTACTGGTTTAGGGTTGCCAATCAGTAATACTATTTTCTTTGGCTTTTTTTGTGAAACAATCAGTACATGGTGGCATAGGTGAGGATGGTACACTGCAAAGTCTTCTGCAAGCCTCAAAGGTACCCTTCACAGGTAATTCTTTCCAGCTAATTTTGTTTTTTGTGTCCTAAATCTAAACCCAGGAAACCATAATCACATGTGCTGTTGTGTATTTTGGGTCAAGGTCAAAGTTTTCTAGGACAGATTATGAGCTGCCTGGAAATCAGCAATTCCTATGCTGCTCAGTTCGAACTATGATAGATATATATGTTGTGTCTATCTACATGTGTGGGGTGCTTGCCAGGATCTGGACCAAAGGCGTCAAGACTCTGCATGGACAAAGTAGCCACAGCAGCTGCTATTGCACATGTCTGTGACACTGCTTGCTCCAACATTTGTAAATTTGCTTTGTAATTTTGGCTGATTGATTCAACATGGACACTAAACCCTAAATCCTAAACCCATCCAGGTTATTGGATAATTGATCTTTGAGGTATTCTTTTATTCCAGCTCTCAGACCATGGCATCTTCACAGCCAAGAAAGCAGTACGAGCCACCCATGAGTTCCTGCAGGATAAGGATGAAATGTGGGAAGCATTGAAAAGAGAACTGGCAGCAATTGAAGTCTGTGTAAAGCCAGCAAATGATGGCTGCTCAACAGGTGTTGCGAGACTGTGGTAGGTGATGAACCTTTTCCCATTATGTGGGAATCAGACACTGTACTTAGGACCATTTGCTTGTGGTTTGTCTTCTAGCCTTAGACCCCTGTTTGAATGCACAGAGAGAGAACAGGAAAACAAGGAAAGTTCCAGATAAAACTCCAATTTATATACACAAGTGGTGCAAGTCGTGGATGGTTTGAAAGTGATGCATGAAGGCTTTTTCTCATTGTATTTCTTTCTATCTTTGTGGGCTTCCTGAGTTTGCAGCTGTGCAAAGGATTTGGCCACATATCTGAATGCTGTTCACAAAGAGCTTCCTTGCCTTTTCCCTGGCAGTCTGACTAAGGTAAAAGGGCACTGTTTTTTGTTTTCTCATTCTAGGTTCCTCTTTTGAGAATACCTGTTGTAAGAGCTTCACATAGACATTTCAGGATGGGTGTTTCTTGTGGATTTCTGAGCCAATCTGGTAGCAATCACCTTCAATGAGGCAAACTGGACTATTTTTGACCTATTACTTACCGCAATACATATATATATATATACACCCTAAACCCTATTATGTATACATAGTAACCTGCACCAGCCTTACTTCAGATGTTGTGGATTGTCAACAGGTACATGGGATCATAGAGATGCCAATCCTGGCACCAGAAAAGCTATTGTTTGAGCCTTTTATAGAGACCGATGATGTGATTGTCACATCAAAGTCCAAAAGAGGGATAGATGAGACAACAACACAGGGTCAGCTCTTTTGGAAAGGGAAAAGTAGGTGGTTGGAGGTCACTGTTGGAGTGCTTGGCTCCAAAGGGGCCATGCATGCACTGTACCCTAGTATCACTGTCAAGGAGACAGGAGGTATTCTTTCTCTCGAGGAAAAGTTCCAAGGTACTGCCATTCTCTCTCCCTTTCTATGCAAGGTCAACCTTCTGTGGCAAGCCTGGAGCTACCATCTGTTTTACTTGTGTTGCTTGTCAAGATTTGAGGGTAACAAATCATCTAACAAATTGAGAGAGCTAGTTCCCACAATTTGAGCTTGAGTTTTGTACACTGCCAGCTGAGGTTGCACTTTACGGTCTTTAAAGTAGTGATGAAGTTTCTGACTTGAGCTAGAGTTTTGCCTAAGTGGTGGTAGCTCTGTTGACTTTGTTGTACTGCACTGGCAGGTGGGACAGGGGTGAATTTGACTCCTCCACCTTCATCACTTGTCAAGTAAGATTTGTCTGGTTTCTCTCCCACCCACTCTCCCTGGTGCTGCCTTTGCACCCCACCAGGAGATGCAAAATTGACACATCATCTTGGTTGTTGGGTGGACATATCAGGGAGGCTGCAATCACATCATGCAGAAAGAGAATAGAGATTGTTGCAAATGCTTTGGGCTTGGAGGGTTTTGCACGCATAGATGCCTTTGTACATGCTGACACAGGAGAGGTAAGACTGTTGTATCCACTTTGAGGTGCACTCATGCTATCTATCTGTTCTGCACTGTCAGTACAATGGATTTTGTAGAAAAGTTGGTCCTGATCTCTACAGATTGTGGTTGCAAGTGATACCACCTTTGCTGGTCTCCTAGCCGGATATCCTGTCAACTGAGTGTTTGCACTACACATAATACTGACTTCATATGTATTCTAACTTCATAATCCTGTATTTGATATGAGGTGTCTAATATATCACTAAATCGTGATATTGGGTATTGGTGTCAGGTGATCATTATTGAAGCCAACACAGTGCCTGGCATGACTCCATCAACTGTTCTCATCCATCAGGTATTTTCTATCATGTTTTTTGGAGTTCCTCCTTTTTGTCGATTCACATTATCTAGTGACAAACAAAGTTTGTGTGCCTCAGGAGGGCATGCCCACATTCTTACATTTCTAAAGCTTCTCCTCCATCCACTTTGTGTAGGGTAACACCCTCAGCCACAGGCATTACCAGAAAAAGGGCCCACATCAGGCGGAGCCAAGGCAGGCCTGATTCTGCTAATGCCCACAGTTGAGGGTGTTACACAGCATAAAAACCCACAATTAAAAAAAAAAACTTTCCCATGATGCCCAGTGGGTACCTGCCAGGTATCACAGGAAGAAAAATTATGCAGAGCAGTTCTGAAAACAAAATGCCTGCAGGTGCAGGCATTCTGTTTTCTGAAGTGCCCTGCAGGTTTTTACGCTCAGTAAGTGTTCTTCCAAATACATTGTGAATCTTGTCAGAGGTTTTTACAATTTATGCAAGGATTTAACTGCTCTCAACAACATTGTGATTGTGCAGGCACTTGCAGAGACTACACCCATATACCCACAAATGTTCTTCAGAAAAGTTGTGGATTTGGCTCTTTCTAAACCCTAAACCCAACATCAAAAATGATATGGAGTCCATCTTGCTGCATAATCATGAATCCTGATCATGATGAAATCAAATAGTGGCACCTCATCAAAAAATTGCCCTGCCTCAGGGCTTGACACCCAAATACCAAACCAAATGGTGGCATGGTCAAGAAATGCCTAGTGCAGGTGGGTTCTTGAAACCTCATCAAGAATATCGCCCCACAACGCTCAACACCCACATCAAGTCACATCACCATGCTGTCCAAGTAGAATGTAAAAAAAATTTAATGACTTTGCAAGGAGTCAAGACAATCTCAAGAGAAAAGAAAATGAACACTTGCTTCACACCTGGCTTGATGACGCTCTCTATGTTTACAGTATAGCCCTGCAGATTGGAGCAATGACAACATCTGAAAATATGTTGTGGGGAACACTTTTATTTTGGCCTCAGGGTCTGTTGTTGGGAGGTTAAGTGTCACAGCTACCTGTCATAATATAACCTTCAGCAACTCCATAGTTTGCTAGTGTGTGGTTAGCTCAGTTGCTTTTGTTTCTCTCTACCTACCTACTAGCAACCCACAAGCAGGTTCTTTAGTAGGTAGGTTTAAAAAACAGCCTTCACTTTGTATAAACCATCTACTTAGTTAGTAGTTACCTATTTTCCTACCTATCTACCTATATATAGGTAGGTGTTGTATAACAATCAATGAATGTTAAATCTACCTTGGATGCTTGTCGTCTACTCCTACTTCAGAAAATTTAAAAACAAAAAAATAATTTAGAAAGAAAGCAGCTATCAATGTTTTATTTTTGGGACAAATTTTGTGCAACCTAGCAAGAAGTAAAAGGAAGGTGCTTAATGTACAAAAGGAGTTTGTTTTGTCGATGAGAAAAAAATTAGGCTCAACTAAGGTTGCCATATTTAGAGGATAGCTTCCTACAAGTCACCAAATTATAGGAAGAATCCTAAAATTTTCTACTTCCCCTTCTTACCTCTAACCAAATTGGTTAAGTCCTCTTGGTATGATCACCAAAGCCACCTACTTTACAAATTCAAGAAAAGAAACACTATCTATCACCTTTCATAAGGCAATGCCACTCACACAAACTATCCTCACCACCTTTGCGTGGTGGATCTAGGACTTGCCTCATTAGAACTTGAGAACTGACTATAAATTCAATTGTCCTTGGAAGGGGTATTTGAGGGTGTATAAGTTTTTTTTTTTTTTTTTTTTAATCTTTTCTTTTTTTTCCCTCAGTTTTGTGATGTAGACAAGGGAGGTGATCATCCATAAGCCGATTTAGCCAAATTTTGCTATTAATAAATAATTTAATTTAATTTCTTTTTCTTTTTTGGGGGGGTTCTACCTACTTGACCCATCTGTAGAAATCTGGTGAGTTTTTCAATTGATTTTTGGATTTCTTTTTGAAAAAAATCGTTAAATTTTCAACCCAAAAAAAAAAGCAAAAAATTTGGCAAAAGTGCAACAATTTTTTTGCACCCCCAAAAGATGGCTGATGACGAAAGGAAGGGTGGGCACTATGTGGGAACGGGAGGATGGAAACTAGGGGTAGCAAAAAGGGTAGAAGTGCATGTGATTGTGTGTGATGGCTTATTTAGTCACCTAACACCAAACTGACACTTGCTCACTAATGAACGGTCTCTACTCTCACATTGAACTGGATGAAGATGGGGATGAAACATTTTGATAAAGTAATCGTTCATATTTGATCGTAGGGCTGAAATCACACCCGAATTAGGGCTTCTAGATTGACGATAATGGGTAAGTATTGTCCCATTTGTCAAATCCGTCGCCCCTTTTCCAAACGTCTGTGAGCGCAAATTTTTTCATCGCTCCCACGAAGTTTTGCATTCCTCCCAGTCGTTTCCTACTACTGCCAATGACATTCCTCCTAGTTGCTCCTTCCTACATTCCTCAACTTTCTTCTCTCTCTCAGCTCTATCTCTTTGAATGATCCTTGCTACTACTGCCAACAATGGTGATCCGTGCCCTTTCTCTCATCTTTCTCAACTCAGGTGCAAGGGAGCTTTGAGCATCTTCACGTACTTCTTCTAGCAGATTGCAAATGGGTCAAACGCGGCTCCAGCAGCTTGTGTGCAGAAGAACTCTTCAAAGGCACTGCTACTGCTGCTCCTCCTGGGAAACTCAATTCCCATAGACCTCAACTATCTCAAGTTCCATTATGTGCCATCTCTTCTTCCTACATCTCTTGTTGTTGGGTTTTGGTAGTTGTTGCTACTTGTGGTGGAAGAGAATATGATGTTGCAACATTGGTTTGATGCATAGGAGCAAACCAATTGATGATGGGAAGCGATGAACCAATAGGACTAGGACCTGTAGCTTCTTCTTGCAACAATGGCAATTGTTTCGCCAAATGTTTACTTTCAGCTGTGTGGCACAATTTTATTGTTTTTTTAACAACCCTTGTTGATTTTGTTGTAGGCATCTTTGTTGTACAAGAACTCCTCCTCCTCTTCTTTTTCCCATTGTCAAATAGGAACTTCCAAAGTTTTAACAACGTAGCCACCAATTGCTATTGGGCACTCGTTGTCATCCTCACCTTTCTTACAAGCTTTCTCACCTTTCTCTAAACCTTGATTTTACCATGGCAATCCCTGCTAGTCTTTTCCCCTTTATTATCTATTACTCTCAATTCTCTATCCAAGTTCAATGTATTTCAAACCAGTCAATGGTCCCCACTTTTGTCAACTTTTAATTATTAGTTGAACTCTTTCTCTTAATTATTGTTCAATTGAACTTTTTTTCGCAACTATTATTCAAACATTAACCTTTTTCTTCATCTATTGTTTAGTTGTTGCTCTATTGTTGCCTTTTTTTTAGTTGTTGCTCAACTCCTACCCTTCTCTCAACAACTATTACCTTTATCTTTGTAGTTGCAACCTTATTATTTATTCTTCAATCAATGGAAGGTAGCACCCTTGCTGCTTGGCACCTTCGTGATTGTTGTTTAGCCCACGTTCGAATCATTGCTTGTTGTTGAGCCCATGTTGTGCAGCCTAAATTCACCCCCATGTACTTTTGCGGATATGCTCAAAGACCTGTTTGAAAATCATGGTGAAAGCAATGACCCATTTTAGAAAGAATGGTTGGAGTCCAAGTTATAGTGAACTATGCTTTAGCACGTTTCTCAACACATCTTCGATTTGCTTGTTTTGTTATAGAACCTAATTTTGCTATTAATTTAACTTGCCTATCTTCCTTTCCTTTCTTTTGGTTACTTTAATTTCCTCTGTAGCTGCCTTTTCCATTGTTTTTTTCCTTATGATGTCAAGGTATTCAAAACTAATCAGAACATGTGACTGAGAATAATCAATTAATGATTTTTTCCCCTTGGTGCGTCTTGTAGGTAAATGAAGTAGTAATAATAGGTTATGCACCCTCATGGATTCTTGGGTCATGTTTGGAGGTAGCTGAATTTATTGTAATAACTCATGAATATCCATTGCCTGACTACCCTTATTTAAGTTTACAACATCAATATGTGCTAGTTGTTGTTCTATTAGTGTAGGGCTTTGGGGCATATCTACATAATAACATTGGTCATTTTCTAGTGTGTAGATATGTGGTTCTTTAGATGTTGATGTGTTTCAACTATATGGAGAAGTTCTGTAGTAATAGATTCCTCTCTCCATTGAGGATTATTTTCAACTTCATTTTTTGTTGTGTACTCCTCTTCATTCCTTACATTGTTTAAGTTTAATTCAATGTAAACCTCTTATGGTCTAGTCTTGTTATCCATTGCCTTTGGGTTCAAAGGCCATATTCTTGTAAACCCAAACTTAAGTTTTTTTTGGTGAATGATTGTTCTAAGGCTTAATTCACCCATCCAACTAGAGTGATTTTGTCTGGTTCCATATGATTACTTCTAAATATAGTTGCATTTAAAAGAAAATTGAATGCAATCTTAAAAGGTTTGAAACAAGACACATCTAGTGGTTGTAATGAATGTGATGTGTGTGATGGCAATGTTATTATGTTCAACCCAAAGTCTTCTGCTTATTTTATTACTTCTATGGTAACATGGTTACCATGTTCATCTACAAATAATAGGTGTCGATTGTTGAAGGACATTCCACTTGGAATTGATTTATTAAAAAAAGATAGAAATTCCTTAAACAAGAGAATAGTCATCCATGTTCTTTTTTGCATTGCCATACAAGTGCCCAGTTTGCAAAATCTTATGTAGTCATCCTTTAGTCTTTCACCTCTAAAGATGTAGAAACCAAATAGAACACTTTTAGTAGCATTGATTACTAATGCACCTTGAAAGATTCAAATGCAAGTTCGAAAGTGAAAACTACGGAGAGGAAGGGAGTTAAAGTATGCTCCTTAACTCATAGCACTTTGTGTTGAAAGGCATGTCAGAGTTGGAAGATGGGGACTATGACAAATGACAAGTAGGTAAATTATTCACATGGATTTGCACAAACCAAACAACAAATTGGTTAATGCATAGTTAGAGCACTTCTTTAGATGTCAGAAGGAGCTTATGACATTTTTATACTTGTGATTAATTTTTTGGGGAAGGTTTGGTTGCCAAAGCATATCACAATTACATTATTTTAAGGCCATGGACATTTATGGTCAAGCTTTGGCCAAGGATTTTATTGAATTGTCAGGAAAATATAATTTGTTAGAAAATTATTCGTTATTTTTAAAATGAAGGCTCCAACCTAAACATTATGGTTGCAACTCTAAAGTTTGTTGTAAAATTGCAATATTTTAGGTTTGCAGGAAAGTTCTTTTGGCATGCATATTTTAAAGCCTATTAGCATGCAACAACAAATGAAAATGTTTATGAAGGATTTAAGTATGTATTTGTCAAAACTACACAATTTGATTTGCAAAAATGTATAACCTAGCCTAAAAAATATAAGGAAAGGTACTAAACAAGAGTAGAACAAAACTTATGTTAACTCAAACCTTCCAAAAAAAAATCAACACTCCAAGTAATTTATTATCTCATTTGTAATTTCTCACTATACTTTAATTTCTTTTGTAAATGTTATAGATTGGGAAAAAATTAAACATTTGTTTTGATTTTGTAGATTCACAAGCAAGGTTTGGCTCAAAGTTGTTAGTTACTATGAATAGTCTTGACATTCATGCATGTCACCACAATCCTCACAATGAACGATTATGTGTGGTAATTGGCTTGAACATGCTGGTTATCATGAATAGTCTTGGCAATCAAGTAACACAATTCTCACAAGGGAAATTTATGTTCAGTAATCGGCTCAAGTGTGTTGGTTATCAAAGAATAGTCTTGACCCTAGCCCCATACCTTTACTATTTTTCATGATAACTTGCACATTCTAGTTGGTCAGCTAGGTGTGTTATGGTGCATTCACACTTGATGTTAAATTAAATGAAAACATAGGGAGGATCCTAGGTGGCATTCAATGTTATATGGCCGATAGCTTAATGGTGAGTGAATGTTAGTTTAACATACAAATCTTCACCAGAAGTAAGTTTAAGTCTTAAATGATAACTAGTATGGTGTTAAGGGATGCAACATTAGAGTCCGTAACACCAAGTGTGAATGGATCTTTAGTCCACAATGAAACTAAATCATTTACATAATCTCTTCCTTACGGTGCACTCACACTTAATGTTAAGTCAGTGTTAAGTGAAAACCTAGGTGGCATCTTAGGTGGCGGCCAATGTTAAATGCATGATTGTTTAATATTAAGTGAATGTTAACTTAACATAAAATCTTCATGAAAAATAGGTTTAGTAGGTCGTACATGTCTAGCTTGGTGTTAGGGGACTTAATACTGGAGTCCTTAATACCAAGTGTGAATGCACCTTTAGAGCATCTCCACTGGTACTCAATATGTGACTCAGACAATAAAATTTATTATGTGTAAAAGTCAAATTGTGCCGGTTTAGCTCAGGAAATTAGTTTTTCTGCACCAAATTCGTGCAGCTTGTCATGGCTGGTGAAAAGCGCAACACAGTTGTGCACCTCCAAAAAAGATTGTAAAAATTGGACCTGACTGCAGCTCAGTATTTCTGATTGGTCGATCATAATGATTGGTCCAGGTGGTTTGCTATTAGCAGTTCCCACATATATGTAGTTCTAATTACAGTTTTATTGGTGAGGTTGCCAAAAAGAAAAAATTAAACTTAGACATTTAATTTTATTATCCAGAGTGACATACTGAGCACCGGTGGAGATGCTCTTACACTACCAAGCCAGTTAAAAAAAGTTTAAAATCTAAAAAAATAAAAAAAAATCGAAAGAAGGAAAGTAAAAGCCCATGAGCCATGCAGCAAGAAACATGCATTTGCCAATAAGTCTGCTGCTGCTGCTGTCCCCTCATCCGTTGCGCTCGAGATCGGCTTGCGTCGCGGTGAGCCCTAATTCTTGCCCTAATGCCACTCTTCTCAGCGTCGTTTCTTCTCTGCCGTCCGCCCTCGCACCATATTTCTGTCCACGCTGCTCATATTGCTCTCTCTTCCGCTGTCTTTGTCTCTTTCTCTCTGTGCGCTTCTTCGACTTCAGCTCTTATGATCTACTACGCGTAGTCGATTTCAGTTACAAATCAACAAGGCGAAGAAGAAAAGATTACTAAGCAGTGGGCTAAATATAGATAGCGTTGGGCACCAAAGGAAGAACAAGCAGAAGAAGAAGAAGAAGAAGAAGAAGAAGAACAACAACAACAAAAGAGCTGTGGGCAGTGCAACTGAACACAAGAGGCACGGAAACCTGTTTTGTTCTCATGAAGAAATACCACTGATTGTTTCCTGCTCCGGCTTTCCAAGTGTCTCTTTCTTCCTGTGTGGTGATTGTTTTAGGACGAACCCACAAGTAATCTAAGAGATCCGAGTGTGTTGTGTGTTTACACATCCAGTGTGTTTGCTGCTGTCTGGATGCTCCAAATAAATGCTTACCTACGGGGCTTTGAATCAGCAGCAAGCTAGTGTCGACAACCCGATGTGAAGAAGGAAAAAAAAGACTGTCCTCCTCTTTCACTGTAAAATAGCTAAATCGACTTGTTGGAGGAGGAGAGTACTACTAGACTGATGCTCGCCACGTGCTTTACCGGCAGAAGAGACGCCATGGCAACAGAAAAAACCAGCTTTCTTCTTGATGAAGAGGCCGGAAGTATCAATACTGCTATTGCTGCTGCAGCAGTGGTTCCAACCCTAATAGCACAAACTGCAAATGATGATGATGATGTTGTTGTACGCGACAGATTTCTAGACAACGCCAACAAAGCCATCATCGACAAGGCTGAATTGGAAGAAGAATCTGTCAAAGATGCAGATGGGAGTGGTCAAAAAACCATGCATGGTGATGAGGAGGAAGCGAATCTCAAAGGCGAAAACCAAACAGCTGAAGAAGCTGAACAAGACGTGGCAGAAGAACAAAAAACTGACGCAGCAGCAGCAGCAGCAGCAGCAGCTGCGATCAAAGTGGAGAAAACAGACAAAGAGAAGGAGGATGCGGAGGAGATGTCGGAAGCTCTCAGAGTGGAAGGAGACCAAGCAACATTGGAGCAGCAGCAGCAGCAGCAGCAGCGTGACGCCGTGCACAACGGTGAATTGAAAGTGGTCAAAGAACCAGGAGCAGCAGCATATCAGAATGACAAGAAACGTGTCCAAGGTCTAGTACAGGAGCGGCAAAAGAAACAGTGCAGAAGGGGAGGGGGACATGCTACTAATATTGACGAGCGAAAGAAAGATGAAGAAGATGTTTGCTATATTTGCTTTGATGGTGGTGATCTTGTTATGTGTGACAGGAGGTATGTATCTTCTTGCTGCTGCTGCTGCTTGCTTACTTCTGTAGTTGCTGTGTGTCAGCAATTCTGCTTGCAATGAGTTTTAACAAGAGTAGTACCATTGTGGGGGATACATATACATGTATGCAACATGTTGCTAGTTGCTTTGCTTCCTATTTCTTGAGTTGGAGATGGAGATGAAAATCAAGCAAGAGAAGAATTTATAAGTAAATGCCCCTGCTACATGCTGCTGCTGCTGCAGATCCTGTCCAAAGGCATATCACTTGAACTGTATTGGACGTGATGCAGCTTTTTTTAAGAAGAAAGGAGCTTGGATATGTGGTAATTATTATTATTATCTCCCAGGACCCTGTTGAAAGCTTCTCCTGTCATGTATGCTTCTGTGATGATTTTCAAGGGCACAAGAAGTTGGGTGTGCCAGGCCTTGAGCATAGAATATAGCTGTGTGACCTCCTCCTCCTCCTTCATGGTGGACTCATTTTTTGTCTGTGAAGAGTCCATTTCAAACTGTCGATGCTTCTTGTGATTGCCACAACTGTTTGTTGGTGAATTGAGACTGAAATTTTTGTCGGGCTGAAAAGAAGTTATGTTAATCTTTGCATGATCGATCTTGGCTGGGCATGTGGTTTATTTATTTCTTGATGTTTTGCTTACACAAACTACAGTTTCAATCACAGGTTCCTCTCTATATGTAGTTGCTGTCTCTCATGTATTACCCTTTGGCAATCGCAAAAGTGGTTGTCTCAAACTTCCTGTGCGGTAGTGCTTCATGTGGGTTCACACAGTTGTTGCATCTGGGTTGGCAGGTTGGCACTTCTGCTCCTCATGCACCAAGCCAGGGAGTTTTCAATGCTACACATGCCCAATTGCATATTGTGGAGGTTGTGTCAAAGAGGCCAACTTTTTTATGTTGCGGAAGCGGAAAGGGTTATGTGAGGAATGTTTGCCAATTGTGATCATGATTGAGCACAACCAGACAGTGAATTCTGAAGGGGTAGGTAAACATTTGCCCCAGATTAGTTAAGCTGTTTGAAGGGTGCACACTTTTGATCAGCGTCTTTTGAAGTACAAGTAGATGGGACACAAACTTCTATCACCAGTTTGCAGTACTACTGCAAGACATGGCAATTGAGGAAATTGTTTTGGTGGTTTGTTTCATGTTCTTGTGGAATTTGTTGGGTTTGGCTTGTCTGCAGGTGGAAGTGGACTTTGAGGATAAAGAGACATATGAGTTCTTGTTCAAGGAATATTGGTTGGGTCTCAAGAACAGACTTTCCTTGACCATGCCAGAGCTAGATAAGGATGGGAAGCCTGCAAATGAAAACCATGCAGACTCAGAAAATGGTGGTTCAGACACAGAAAATCAGGATCCTTCTGATGTTGATGGGCTAGGTACAGAGTCAGATAGAGCTGTAGAGGAATCTGATGAAGATGGAGATGAAACTTTGGATGGGAGAAAATGGAAAAGGAAGAAAATCAAGGTTGCACCTACTTTTGGTGACCTTGTAGTGGTAAATCAGGCAGACACTTTTACGGAAGGAGGGGAACATAAGGAAGAGGAAGAGAATGAGGATAAGAAGGAAGAGGAGGAGGATGATAATGATGACAACTATGATGATGATGATGATGATGATGATGTTGCTGATGTTTCTGACATCCCATCTCGAAAGATAGAAGATTGGGCCTCGAAAGAGGTTCTAGACTTCATTATCCACATGAAAGGGGATCCAATGAAGCCTCTCACAAGGTTTGCTGTCAACCATCTGCTTTGGTCGTACATCAAGCAACATCAGCTGCAGGATCCAGGAAAGAAGATAATTTGTGATGAAAGACTCCAAGTCATATTTGGGAAGAAATTGATGGGGCAGTCTGAGATGTACAAGCAGCTCAAAGAGCACTTTCCTCCAAAGGAGTCTGTCAGTGCTGCAAAGAGTTCAAAAGAGGCTGACAGGATTGTCAAAGATGAGGCACGTGAAGCAGATGGTGCTGAGGACAAGTTAGACCGTGCTACAGCTAAGGATAAGCGGAGAGGCCGACGAAGGAGTGATGAAAAATTTGAGAGGCCTGATGGAAATGATTTTGCTGCCATCACTCCCAAAAACATAAACCTCATATATTTGCGCAGATCATTATTGGAAGACTTACTTGATGACCCTGAGTTTGATAGCAAGGTTGTTGATACTTTTGTGAAGATACGTGTTCCAGGCAATGCCAGCACATTGGATACGTGCTACAGACTGGTTCTCATCACAGGTAACAGGCAGGCTACAAAGGGGAGAACTTCAAGAATTTTTCTTCATAGTTCTTTTACCGGAATGTCCCTATTTTGACCATTTTGGTTACATCATTGTTTTTCAACTGTCAGGGCATTTGTTGTGGGGTCTTTTACTCAGGAGGGTGCATGATGGATGCCTTGTTTCACAATGCAGGGACACGACTGCAGACAGATTTTTATAAGGCAGGGAGGAAGTTGACAAATATTGTTTTGGACATACTGAATCTTCAGAGGAAAGAAGAGCTGACAATTGACCTTGTGTCCAATCAGGACTTCAGTGAGGTGATCTATATGTTGTTTTCACATTTGATTTCCTCATGGACATTGCAGCCAGAAGCAAATCTAAGAATTTGGTCATGGGAACCTACACCCTGATGTGGGTACCTATTGTCTTGGGGAAGAGAGAAACAACAAAGCAAGTGCATCTGTTAGGTCTTGAAATAACTAATTTTATAATGTTTTTTCAGTCTGTACATCAGCATAATTTTAGAAGCATGCTGACACAGTAGATTGATGATTTCATGTGGGAACTGGTTTGTCATGAGCATGCCATGAAGGTAAGATGAAACAGAAAATCTATTGACATGGTTATAGTAGCCTTGGTGCTAATGGATGCAGGAGGAGTGCCAGCGATTGCGACAAAGCATCAAGTGTGGGTTCCTTAAGACCCTGACAGTGGTATGTTCATACTTGGATGCAACACCCTTTTTCTTTTGGTCATTCTTTTGTTCTGCACTAATTGTCTGTTTATCTTCCAGCACAGTTTTTCTGTGCCCAGCTTGTCATATGTTTGCTTCACTTTCAAGACCTGTTGTTCAGGGCCAACTGGAGGCGAAAGCAATTGCTTTGCAGGAGGCAAAAGTCAATGATGTAAGCAGAACATTTCCAAAGCTCTGCTACTGAGTATGGGCTGCTTGTCTAGAGCTGTCACTTTGATAATCTTCATATGTTGATCAAGTCTTCTATATCGTACAAGAAACAATTGAAACCACTTGTTGTTGTGCAGTTTGATACTAGCTGTCAGTGGATTTTGTCAAACCTACTAAATTCTATATGAGGTCTCCTTGTGGGTTTTGGCTGGCTTGACTTTATGTAACAACAAATGTGGTGGTGATTTGTGTTGCACTTGATTAGACAGTTTTCCTTCATCTCACCAGAAGTACTATGTTGTGTTCTATGCAGTGGTTTGAGACTGAACGGCAGCGTCTGGTCAACCTTAGGGATCGTGCCAGTGAGAAGGGTCGGAAAAAAGAATATCCATTGACCTGATTTGTTTACATTCTTGTTTACTTGTTACACACTTTGCAGTAGTTTAAAGGATAGCTGTAGAGTCGTTACTTTTATGTACTACAGTCATTCTGAGTCATGAGGAAATCTCACTCAACTGAGACTAAATATCTTGAAATGTGTTACATTCACAAAGTGTTACATTGTCAAGAATGGCAGTACTGGCATTGGCTTGCATAGGTTCTTGGTATCCTTGACTCTAGTCATCCTGGTTCACATTGCGGGAGTGCGTGGAGAAACTGCAGGAGCTCAGCAACCCAGCATTCAGGGCAGCAAAGCTGCAGGCAAGGCCTGAAGTCAGTGCAGACCCACAAATGGGACTGGGTTATGAGTCTGATCTCAGTGATGACAAACCTGTGACAGGTTTGTTGCTCACTCTTTCAGAGAAGAGAGACATGTGGATGAGGTTCCAGTGAGTTGCAAGAGTTGTGTCACCTTTTGTAGTCAGTTCCCTTGCTTTGAACTTTACACTTTGTTTCAGTTTTTGATGCTTGCAATTCAAGGATATTCCTTCCAGGGTGGTTGAAGTGATGGTTTTGGTGGATGGGACAGATGGTTTTTCAAATCATCAAACCAAGGTTTCTCCAGGCCTTTCCTGGGAGAAAGGGTCAATAGCACCATACAATCGCCGGGATAGCAGTGCTGTTGAAGACTCAAGTCTTGGTGGCAGAAAAGGAGATTGGGACAGCCATAGATACAAACCTTATTCTACTAGGGGAAGTAATGGCAGTAGAGATTGGGTTCAGAAGGGGCATGAAACAGGCCGATCCAGTGAGAAGAGCTTTGGGTGTGATATAAACTCATCCCAAGAAAAGTCGTCTTGGCATGAGCAAAGAGGGGGAGGACGAAACTGGACAAAAGATCATAGAGACTATGTCCAGGAGCAGCAGAATGATCAAGGTGGTGCAGATAATTGGAAAGCAACTGGTAAAAGTCGTAGTGACCACTGGGGTGGGGACAGCATTGGCTCAAAATTTGCTAAAGATGAGTTCCGAACACCAATCTTTGATCAACCCAAGTTGAACATGGGAAGTTTACAGAGGGAGCCGGTTGGACCTGCCTCAACTCTCCTTCCACCTCTTTCAGACATTAGAGTCACTTCCCCAGAACGCAGTGTGTTAAGTCAGGCTGATCTAGATATCATGGAGAGGGAGAAGGTGTGGCATTACCAGGACCCAACAGGGACAACTCAGGGACCCTTTTCAATGGAGCAGTTACGGAAGTGGAATACAACTGGACTGTTTCCAGTTGATTTGAGAATCAGAAGGACTGGCCAAACCCATGAGAACTCCATTCTGCTCACAAATGCATTGGCTGGAAGATTTACAGAAGAGAGGGGGCCCTGGACAAGCAATATTGTGACTGGCCTTCAGGGTAGTAATCGGGATCGTGCAGGTGGTTCTTCAATCAGTGGGCTTGGTGAAGGAAGAGTTAGCACCTGGGGTGGTGGTCGTGGGATAGGCGATGATAGAGGGTGGGATGCAAAGCAAGATGATCTAGATGTGCCAAGTCGCACTGCATATTGGGGTACTCGTGATCCTGATGCTGTTTATGATCGCAGCAATTCATGGCCCCAAGCTCGAAACAACAGCTATGGAAGCTCTCCCTCTGCCACTGGCAGAGTTGATGACAGTGGTCCTTTGAGGTCCCGTGGGGACAATGATAGCTGGGCACCCCAACATTTGGCAGGAGGGAGCAGAGAACGAAGTCTACAAGACATTGGCATTAGTGCAGGGAGGTCCAGTTGGGCCCGTTACTCTGGTCGCGATTCCAGTAATACAGGGTCCTGGAATGAGGATTCAGGGAGTCGAGACAGGTCTTATCCATCCGAGAGATCATCTAGAGCTTCCAAAAAGGATGTTCCTTGTAAGTATTATGCACAAGGATACTGTAAAAGAGGTGAGACTTGTGTGTTTAGGCACTCATAGATAGAAATGGCTAAGAAGAGTTGTGCATCTCCCTCTTTGGCATTCATGGTCACAGTATTGCAGGTGACTTGTATTGGAATCTTCAATCCAGGCCATGAACTCTACACTTTTGTCTCCACTGTTGATCCCTGCAGGGCCTAGGTAAGCCATGATTGCTTCATGTACATATGTGAGTCAACAAACGCTAGTTCAAAAGATAACTTGTTTCCTCTCTTTAGTAGTCAAATGATTTATGCCTTCCTGAAAAGCACTGCTGTAACCTGATTATGTATGAGTCTGGTTTCTGGTTTCCATTTTGAGTACCATGCAGTCCACAAACAAGTGCTGGGTTGCCACTACATCTTTTCAGTATCAGTTGATCCCAGTTTCAAATATCTTTCCTTCATATACTCATGTCTGGGATACTCTTGTCTCATATAACAGGTCTCTGTTCTAAAGTAGTTTAAATCCTGACAGACTCCTGTTGAGTAATTAGGTTCTTAGCATGTTTTATACCATGCTGTCTCCTGTGACTCCAGTTCACTTATATTGTTCCATCTATGCTTGAGAAGCAAATTTCATATTTTGTTCCCTATCAAAATCTTAGCATGCTTGCCAAGTGAGACAGTAGTGGGTGCAACTACTCCTCCCAGATCTCTTGCTCCCACAGTTAAGGTGGATGCCAAGACTCAAACTCAATAACCACTCATTCATTTTGGTCCAAGGGTTTTCCACTATGCATTGAGCTCAAGTTTTGATATTCAATTTGGGACGTGGTACTCCTGCATGTAGTCTGAATACAAACAGGATTGTTGGTACTGGATGCAACCAGTCCATCAGGACCCAAGGTAACTTACTATCATTTTCTATCATTGGTTATAAATGCTATCATACTTGAGGGGACTGAAAGATGATTGTTGGTATCGTTTTTCCATTAGCTTCTTGTTACATCCAGGAATAGAGATATGTACATAATTTGTTTGGCTCCTACTGACTGTTCAGATCTTGGTACATGGTTATCACATAAAGTTGGCCATCCATTTTGTACTCATATTAATGGTGGCATCATTGTGAATTGTGGCATCGTCAGTGTTGTGATGTAAGTGTGATGATGCATTAGAAGAGAAGAAAAAGTAGTTCTTAGAAGCAATGCTTGAGCTGTGCTAAAATATGTTCATGGCAGTTTGTCATTTTGTAGCTTGGCATGGTCCAAAATGTCTAGTTATGCTTCAATATGTCCTGAATTTGTTTCTGTAATAGGTCATGAAATGAAGAGCACATTCTCATTTAGTTTAAGAAGCTTGGAGATGTTATGGGTATATATTTTTTCAGGAGGGAAAGTGTTCCAGAAGGATATTTCCTCACAAGGTAGCTATGAAAGCAGGAGATGCCTCATCAGCAGTGAAGGTGAGAAGAGAATGATGCCAAAAGAGATTGTAAAAGCTCACAATTTCTTGCCTTCTATTTTCAAATGTTATTGTTGCATTTTGTTGTTAAGCAAAGTCACATAATTAGAGGTGCTTCATTGCATCTTACACCACACAAAATTAATCATGTAATTATGTTACATGGTCATCATGGTTCACGCTGGTGTTGATCAGATTGAAATTATTGAATTGAATTGCATATATTGGCTAGTTTGTGGGGGAGTTGAAGCCATGCCAGGCCTATTGAAGTTTGCCTTGTGATCTCAGATGAGTTTTAACATGTCAACACTTAAGAGCATAGAAATTGAAGCCATATTGCAGAATGATTTATGGCAAAGGGACAATAAACCAAAGAACATTGAATAATGTTTGAAGCAGTTGACAAAGTAAAGGGTACAAGAATGTTGTTACAGAGTAGTGTTTTTTGAAGTTTTTTTTAATGTAGCCTAAGTGGCCATTGTCCATAGGAAGATGTGGCAATATCCGGCTATAAACCAGATATGCAGCTCAAAATTTCAATCATCCTTCTATATTTCAGGCCCACTTACTTCAACCAAATGCAGCAATCTGGTGATTCAAGTTAGAAATCACTTAGTAACTTAATTTCTATCATTTTATCACCCACAAAAGTGTGTCCTTGTACTAAGAAGAATAAACATTTTAAACCTAATGTGTTTTTTCACAACCTAATACCAAAATACTTTTTATGTAACAATTCACTTTCCAACCCCTTTCTTCCAATTACATACAAACCTCTTAACTTAACCAATGACATATATTCATATGAAGTTTATTGATACTAATGTGCATTTTTGAGAAAATTTGAGCATAAATTCCAACAATTTGTGAAAACGGAATTTTACCACCTTTTATATACATGAGTTTCAATTTCAAACTAATGCATTTTTTTCTAATTTACATTATCCTATGTATGCTGGAAAGATCAACATTTAGACCCTAAACCTTAGACAAAAAATAATCATGACCGTATTCACATTGAACCAGGTTCCCTCCTAGAAAAGTGGAGAGATATCATGCCTACTCATTAAGAGTGGGAAGGAAATGCTTAGGCTCATGATAATTTGCCTTAGGATTTACTAGGTGTAAAAGCCGACATGTGAGGGACATTCCCAAAATGCAAGGCTAAAATCATTTACCTATTGCCTTGTCCGAGGCCTCTTATCTTGAGAATGCCCCCCCCCCCACACACCACCATGGGGCTTTACCGTACACTTCTGAAAAGACAATGGAAGATAGGTGACGCATCCCCAAGTTTCTTATTAGACCCAAAAAGGGTCTAACTATGTTAAAAAGCAGAAATAATTGGAACTTGGTGCCGCTTCTAGTTTCCAGCACTAAAAAGGGTGAGAGGGGCATGCTGAAAGCTCCGGGATTAGACTAAGAAGAGGGACAACTTATTTAGCTATTCGGTTTTGCATCAGTACCAATTACAAGTTGGTTAGTCCACATTCAAGATCACCTTTGGTGTTGGGACAAGCCACAAGCAACATGGACTCACTTGACTTACCATGGCTCGAACTCGTGGGAAGCCACCACCTTCCCCAATATAGTATTCTCTGTGTTTGTCCACTGGACTTACATTCGAATGACTTTTTGTCCTAGGACTCCCAAGGAGGAGTCTCGAAATTGTCCCGGTTTGGACTCCCGAGACTTTGAGAGCTCATAACTCTCAACTCAAACCTTCGATTGGGATGAAGTCTGAAGTAAACTTGTAGCTCTCTTCAAGAGCTTTCCAATGGTGTGTTGCACTCCACCTGCACACATCGGGGTCAGGTCGATTCCCGACTTTTAATGGTCGAGAGTCAAACTGCCTATTTGACTCCCAACCCTTCTTTCGACCATAACTTGTGCTGCAGATGTCCAAATGACTCATGCGAGGCCATTTTCGACATCTACACTTCAAAAACAATTCAATAGTATAAAGAACACTTCAATGTAAGGTGTTTTGACCGTTACAATCAAGCTCTAAATTTTTGGGAGTCCCGAAGGATTCCAAGTTCCCACTTTTGGGAGTGTGAGTTTCATCCTCACACTTACCTTAAAGTGGGGTTGCGACAATAGGCCACAATTTATCATCTACAAAACATTTGTGACAATCAACATGATGAATGCACCTCGCAACTATCCACACAACATGCACCACAAACTTATTAACACCATTGTCGATTAAAGATCCATCATGCCATCTACACAGAAGTGGTGACTTTATGCCTCAATTTGTGTATGGTTGGATGTGTAGTTAAATGAGGACTACGCATCCCCTTGGGTTTAAAACACCTTAAGCTTAAAAAACCCTTGGAAGTCATGGACACAAATAGCTTCATCTTCAAGCACGGTTGTATAAAACACCTAACAAGTGAGAACTAGCTTAAAAGAGTAAAAAATGTGTTGGACTTAGGGTTCCAAAAGTAATAAGTGAAAAGAAGGGATTTGATACTCCACTTATTTCAAAGATTTGGTTCATTAGAGGAATTCACAAAATGACCTTGTCTTTGGGCCCTCCTTTCAACTCCTACTGACTTATTTCGATTTTTGACTTTGTTATTTGCAAAGTGAATTTGTTTACTGAATTGGGGTGAAAATATAGTACTAAAGTATGTAATGCATGGGTTTTGAAACAATTATGGCAATAGTAAGCATGACAACAATGAAAGCATTTAAGAAGAAAAAGAAAGAAATGATGAAGCTCAAATTACATTGAAATTTATAGTAATTTGAGTTTCACTCCTTGTCTAAATGCAATGTACTTTTTAAATTAAAAAAAAAATCTCACCCCATTAATAACCAAATTTAGGTAATTGATATTGTGTTTCCTTCAGTTTATGGATTTCTCTATTGTATTGCATCTCATTTTATTTCATTCTTATGCATTTTTTATTTAATAGCAATCTTTAATCTTGTGTTAGTACAAATTGTTATGTATAAATAAATGAGGCAATTTGAAGTGCAATTTAAAATTGTATAAACTTAATTTCAAGGCATGAACATCACCTACTTTATTACAGTGTTAGGTAGATATCTGGAAAATCTAAATATTAGACTGAGATATCACTTTAAAAACCTTCTGGATATCACAAAAATATATCCTGATCCTCAAATCTCAAAACTATGAAATCTGGGTAGGATATCAAATTCTCACTCATATCTCAATATCACAACTCACAATAGGGTTAAGGAGCTTAGACATTAATTTGGAAAAAAAATTGAAACATGGGTTTGGAAAGCTAGGGCATTGATTTGAGGGAAAAGAAAAGCGAACAATGTTTTGGAGGTGCCCATTACCTCTAACCTTAAATCCAACGGGTTATAAAGGGGCATGAGCACTAGCTTGGGCCCCATTTTGTTTTTGCAATTTTTGGGTTTGTTTTGTTTTTCTTTGTTTTTCTCCTTATTCTTCTTCTTTCCCACCACTATTGCTTCATATTCTTTTTTGAGTTGTGGCTTCACTCTTTAGCCATACATTTGGTCATACATGTGCTCCCCTTATTCATACAACTAAACCATATCTCCACTATTCTTTTCTTGCTTTTATTGGGTTACATATCTTATGTGACAGCCAATTGTCTAGTTTCTTGTTGTTTTTGTGGTTGTTGTGTAAGGCTTATTACACAACATTTTGTTTTACATTATACATTGCACTAAATTGATATAATACATCACATTTGACCTTGAGCCTTAAATTCAGATCACTATTTTTTTTTGTAAATGTTTGCATCACATTTTTTAAAGTGCGCATTGCCATAACAATATCTTTGATGATTTTTGTAGGACATTTGTTTGTTTGAATTTTCTCCATCATTGGCCTTGCAAAACACTCGTATGAAAAATGGAAGGATCAAGTGAATATGAAAATCGTGGAAAAACAATAACCTTCATAAATGACATTGAAATTGAAAAAAAAAGTGAAAGGAATTGAAGTGGAGGGTGGGTTGTAATTCATCTTCTAGTTTGATCCAATTGATTGAATCCCTAGAGGAAGAGTTTGAGGAGAGCATTTGAAAGAGATAAAGTTTTGAACTTGTAATTTCATCTTGATGGATCATGGGATTGAAATTGTTGTATTCTGCTATTCAGAAGGCTTGGATATTTGACAGATATTATTGTAAGATGTCTCCAATATTGAAATCCAACATTAGATATTTATTTATTTATTGATATCCTTACAGGATATATTAAGTGAAATTCAAAGAAAAAGAAGAACCAAAACTGATGGATATTGATAAACTGAATAACCAGAACCAGCAGATATTGAAAAATCTAATATCCGCCCAATCGCTGGTTTACATTGTTATTAGATTGGCACACACACCGTGGCTTCACCTTACTTTTGGATGGAACTAATGATATTGATTAATGGAAACATGGTTGCAGCTCAAAGACACAACCATGATTTTCACACTCAGGGCAGACCACCTATCTGGTAGAAGATAGTTGTGTACCATACAGGTCTACCATATACCCAACAGACCTCTTGGTCCCTGTCACTAATCCTACCATCAATTGCTCACTCTTGCTCGCTTATTTACTCAAGTGGTCTCCAAACCACCGGTTGGAACAGCAAAGCAAGCAGACAAGATTAGTCCAGCCCAAGCTCAGTGTGAGAAAGCTCAACTGCAGCAATAAAAGAACCTACTTGCTGACCTCACCTTCCAATTTGGGTGCCAAAGACTGGGCAACTACTAGTCCTCACAAATTAAAAAAGGATGGAGAGATGTCGACATGGATGCTAACCTTTACTTAACAGAAGCCAGTGTACATATTGCAATCTGCAGGTGTAGAGTGTAGACAACAATCCTGCTTTGAAACAGCCTGGTCGGCTGTATCCCCTGCACCTTATGAAACACTTAATGGTCATATGGACGTTATCATAATATTCACAATGGATTCTTCAAGGATCACAACATAGACCATGACTAACAATACTCACAATCATACTCTTAGATTCTGTTGTGCTGAGAACAATGTTCTTCAAGCTGAACCTTCATTACAAGTGCCCATTGGGCTTTGTTTGTCCATCCTGCCGCTCAATCAACATATTGGGCAGTGAGGTTGAAATCTGTAGTGTGTTTTCTCATATTTTGGTAGCTGTTTCCTGTCAAATCATTTACACGAGATTACCAACAACCTTGCATGCAAACTGGGAGAAGACAATTAAGCAAATCTTAAATGGGAGAGGGTGGTGAGGTGATGACAAAAGGTAACTGAACCCACTATCATTTAGCACTGTACATGTGTAGGTAGGTCAGTCTTGAGATTTATGCATGAACTGAATGAATAGAATAACTCATGTAGCATAGAGGGAGAGAGCTAAAATTAATGGCTATGGTATAACCAGGTCACCAGGCTGTATCATCTCCTCCGCTTTTATACTCGCCTATACCCAGCAAATCCTGCAATGATTTCATACAACAGTGAATAAGCACCAAAAAACGTTGTGGAATTGTCGCATCTGATGATGGAAACAGACTTTGACTTCATTCAGGGGAATGAGGTTTTAGGTTCTTCATCAAAAGTCAAGAGGAAGTCTCAATTGAAGTCACCTGACATGCTCTGTTCTTTGCCCTTGTCTCAGCTGTGCAGGGAATATCATGGTTTGGCTTGGAGAACCTTTTCTCACCTCGATCACAGGAGCCCCACCCATCTGAGAATCGCCCAGATCTACACAAGACATGAAATAAATCATCTCTTCAACACCTCAGTTGCTACACTGTGACTGTCTGCATGATGTGAGGTGTGTAATCCCTGTCAGCATCTACATGTGATTTTGTAAGACACCTTCTAGTCAGTGAAATATGTGAAGACAACAAGTTCACATCACTGAGGCAATCCATGTCTGACTCCAGACCCAAGAAAGAAACCAAAAACCAAAAGGTGGAAGCGTTTAAGAGGGCCAGCAGTATCAGATTTGTGAAGTACATACTGCATGCTAGCACGGACAACAAACTCTGCACGTATGACATTACAGTTGGGGTCAAATTGAATATTTTTGTCCTTAATCTCAAATGAGATGTTGAAGAAGAAGGCAATCTTTCGCCAGCCTGTTACATTTCACCATTCAGAAATTGTCAGTTCTGTTCCTCTGTTGTGCAAATGGCCATGTTAACTTCATTCACAGCAAAGTATGAAAAAGTGCAATTCAGATCCTGATGAGGATCACAAACACATATCTAGGCAATTGCAGAGAAGTCTCCCAAAAAAAAAAACTTTGAACCAAAATAACACAACAAGGGTGAGGGCAGTCATATCACTGTAAGTCAGTCACAAACTTCAGACCGCCACCTTCATAATGAATGGCAATGGTTAGTTGCCATTACTCCCCACTGACTTCATCAGATCCACATAGTGAAAGTAGAGAAGCACATAATAATCTGATCAAAATTTTGAGCCAACAATGATACAAAAAATGCTTCCTGAGTCTCTGTTGCATTTCTGAGAGCAACAGGAAGACATGGTCATAATGTTGGCTAGCACTCAAGAGACAGGTATAAAGATCAGAAACAAAGTATTAAAGGCTGCACAAACAGACACCAGAATCAAATTCATTTCAATGTGCTGTTCAAATAAGTGCCACTCAAAAGTGCAATTGAAAAGATCAAGTCAAAGAATGTCTTGCTAGACCTGATTTCTTGATGAATGGCTTCCCTTGCATCATCATGTAGTCCCCTTGCACCAGTATCTGCATCCCAACAAATCAAAGATGAATTCTAAGGTAGAAATTGGACAAAGATTGACCTCAACAATCCAGGGCAAGTCCAGGATAATGACAATCTTTAGGTTAAGAAAGTGTTTCAGATCAAAATACATGGAGATTTGTACATCTACATGCAGACCAGAGACCAGCACAATGATTCAGAGCACAAATTTGCATTTTACCTGCATGGCAGCATCTTGAAAATGCTTGAAGACCATGGCAGATGGAATGTCAGCCATCCATGTACCATCTCCACACTTTCCCCTTCCTACATTAGCAACTGTGTTCTCTTGCCACTCATTCTGCACATTCACTCTCTCCACATGTTCAGGCATGTCTTGGAGTGGGACTGGAACCCGTGAAACTTGCTGCTGCCTCTCACAGCCACCACCCTTCACAACACAAGGTTGATGCCGCTTAGATGGATGTCCCCAGTTCTCCTTATCCCTTTCCTGCTTCTGCAATTCAAAATTCAATTAGAGCTTCATAAGCAAAACCCTGCATGCTAGAGGCTCATATATGAAGATCTTGACCTAAACCCTAAATCCAAGACCACATGAAATCCCTGAGAGCTTGCAGTTGCCTCTTCAACAGAACCTTCAAAGTTCATGAGGGTGAAGCAAAACCTAAGAAGAGAATCCAGTTGGAGATTCATAAGCAAAACCCCACATGAAAGAGCTCATATATGAAGACCTCAACCTAAACCTAAACCAACACCACATGAAATCCCTGAGGGCTTCCAGTTGCCTCATGAACAGAACCTTCAAAATTTATGTGTGAAGCAAAATCTAAGAAGAGAATCCAGTTGGAGCTTCATAAGCAAAACCCCACATACAAGAGCTCATATATGAAGACCTCGACCTAAACCCTAAACCAACCCTAAACCAAGACATGAAATCCCTGAGAGCTTCAGGTTGCCTCATGAAAAGAACCTTCAAGGTTCATGAGTGTGGAGGAAAACCTAAGAGAAGCAAACACCACACGGGCAGGGGCGGTTCACTTTCCAAGCTCTTGACAAAAACCCTAACCGTTATAGCCGACGCTTACCAGGTTTCTTTGGTGATTAGCATCCGAGGGTGAAGAAGAAGAAGATGGGCCTGCTCTAAAGCTACCAGATTGTCGCCACTGAGCTCGAGTCACACCAGCAGGTTGATGATGATGATGACGCGTGGGCAGAAAAGCACCAGGCGGCTGTGGAGAGGGAGGCAAAGTCACAAGAGGCTTTGGATAAACCTTGGAAGGATGCGCATTTTCGGCGAAATCTGTGAGCAACAGCTGTTCAGTAGCAGCAGCGGCAGCAGCAGCAGACGGACACCTTTTTACCAACCTTGCTTCTTCAGCTGCGAGATCACAAGCAGCGAAAATCTCGGGATACAGAGACGGATCCTCATGCTCTTCATCCACGAGACGCCAGTCTGCCATTATAAGGGCAGGAAGCATTCCGCCTCCTCCTCCTCCTCCTCCTGGCGTGCTGCCGCTCGCAATTCAAGTTCCAATCTCCTCCTCTTCCTCACCATCTCCAAACCCTAAGCTTTGAAGAGCGACTAACTGATTGACCAGCAACAGCACCATAATACACAAATCTATACTCTCTTCCCCCCCACCAACAACACTATCATTTGGAGAACTAAATTGTGCAAAAATCTCTTGATGTGGTAGAACTTTTACAAATGAAAATCTGGAGGGATAGTTTCTTCATGGACCCATGGGTAGATTCCAGGGTTATATCGGCGTATTATTACAGAACATAACAGGTAGGTAGATTCCAGGGTTCAGAACCCACTGCGCATTGTAAGAACGGTAGATTCCGGAGTTCAGAACACACATCTGGCAATTTGAGGAATAGTTCTTCATGGACAAGGGTAGATTCCAGGGTTCAGGCGTTCAGACCACACTGCGGGTGTCTTATTACAGAACATAGGTGGGTAGATTCCAAGATTCAGAACCCACTGCACGTTGTATGGAAAACATTGTGGGTAGATTCCAGAGTTCAGAACACACACTGCTCTCATGTAGAGAACCAACCAAATTTGTGCCGAAATCTCTTAATATGGTAAAACTTTTACAATTGAAAATTTTGAGGGATGGAATCTACCTATAGGTCCATGAAAAATTTGAGGGATGGATTCCAGGATTTCATGGACATATGTAGATTCCGGGGTTGAGATGTTCAAACCACACTCCGGCTGTATTATTACGGAACACGAGTAGAGCAGGTTTAGAACCGACTTTGCATTGTACGGAGAAATGGTAGATTCCAGCGTTCAGAACACTGGGGATGTATTATTGTTATGGAACGTAATGCGTAGGTAGATTCCACGAATCCACTGCCGTATTGTAATGAAAGGGATAGATTCCGTAATTCAGAACAAACTGCTTCGGGCGTATTATTACGGAACACAATAGGTCGGTAGATTCCGGGTTCAGAACCCACTGCGTGTTTGTAACGGAACAACTGTAGATTACGGAGTTTAGAACACACACTGCCTGCGTCTGTCTTGTTACGGAAGAACGTGGGATCTTCTTCATCTTCGCGAATGCGGTCGCGTTTCCGTCCTGTGGCGCCGTGCGAGCGCTCAGTCAATTCGTGGCAAAAAAAAGTGGCTCGAATTTCAATCTGAATGAAAATCCCATGAACTCGGGAGTTGTAGTAGTTGGAGGAAAATAAAAAAGAAAAAACTCCGGTGTTGGATTTGTAAGAGATGCAAAAACACACACACACGCACACACACACACACATGGAAAGACACCGCTGTCGTAGTAGGAAAAGTGTTTGTTTCTGAGCTTTTTGGCTTCTGTTTTTGTGTTTTCCAAGCTTTTTGGTGAGGGGATGTTGCTGTGGCTGGTGTTGGGGTTTGGTGTGCACTAGGATTTTTTTTTTGGGGGGTTGGCTGTCAGAGAATTTGCCGCAGTGAAGAAGCGTCGTTCACTCAGCAGCAGCAGGAGGCAGCTAGCTCCTCCAAAAATCGAGATGGCTGTGGCGAGGTGGAGGAAGTGGAGCGATGCAGTAGTGAGTCAGGGGAGGTTAGGATGGTGGAGGAGTAGGAGGAGAGCTTTGATGATGATGCCGTTGTTACCATCACCATCATCATCATCTCCTTGCTCTTGCGGTAGCAGCTCTGTAGCACCTTCAACTTCAATGATCTCTGTTTTTGTTTATAATTCTTTCTGTTCCCAACACCACCACCACAACAACAACAACACGCCGGCGCCACCACCACAAGTGAAGAAAGAAGGAAGAGAAATTCCCAAAGGTTTGCAGCAATTTCATCCTCATCCGCGTGGTGCCATGTGTGCGACTTGTAGTGCGCCGTTAGCTGCCTCTGTCGCTTCCATCTTCCCTCTCTCCGACTCGGTTCCTACCTGCATCAATTGTGGTGGTGGCGGAGGAAATTCGCTCATCATTCTCAAGCCCGCTCTTCCTCCTCCTCCTCTTGTAGGAGCTGCTGCTGCTGCTGACAAAAGATTGCTAGGGAAGGAGGACCGACTACAGCATTGGCAGCAGCAACGGGCCAGCATGACGACAACGACACCGCCTCCTCCCATCGCAGTACAAACTCCTCCAAACCCTCCCTTTCTGCCCAACACCAACCTTATACGCCTGCAGCCCGGCACTGGAAACGCTGTTGGTGGAGGTGGGGGTGGGGGTTTCGGTTCTCGAGAAAACTGGGGTGGATCCACACTAGGCAAAGAACTTCCTACTCCTCGAGAAATTTGCCAAGCTTTAGACAAGTTTGTTATTGGACAAGAACGAGCTAAGAAGGTAGGTAGCTCGTCTTCTTCTTCCTTCCTTCCACCATCCCATCTCCACAGCTTACTTACAAAATGCTTGATCAAAACAACGAAGCAGCAGCAGGCCTTCTTTGTCTCTGTTGTTCCAGGAAAAAAATCTTTGGAAGAAGACAAAGAAGAAGAATATTAGTTTCATTTTGTTAGGGTTTGGATAGCCTATTGCTGAAGAAGGATCAGTTTTGCAGATATTGTCAGTTGCAGTTTACAATCACTATAAGCGCATCTATTTCGAGTCAAGCAGGAAGGGCAATGCAAAGCAATCAAATTCTGGGCATGGGTACTTCCTCTTTTTCTTTCTCTTTCTGAGGGGACTTGATATTACCTGATATTTTCTAGTGGTATCTTGGATGCTTTTTGAACATGAGGATGGGGGGGGTATTGGCAGGGCGGGTGGCTTGACAGGTGCTTTTGATAGTGAGGGTGATGAAATGGATGTTGTCGAACTGGAGAAGAGTAATGTGCTTCTTATGGGTCCTACTGGATCTGGTTGGTGCAATAAACTCCTTGAAGGCTGGCTTTAGGATGGATGCTGTTCGATTCTGTTAAAGAGAAGATGGCAATTCAGATCTTTGTTAGCATGGGTGTTATAATAGGTGATGGTAGCACCACAGCTGCTGTTCTGTTGTTGTAGACCAGTGTTGTCACTCCTGAAAGTTTCTTTTAGCAGGTGGAGATATGACACATGAGGAGGGGTTTTGTGGATCACAGGAAAGACCTTGCTTGCAAAGACCTTGGCCAGATTTGTAAATGTCCCATTTGTTATTGCCGATGCAACAACCCTCACGCAGGTTGTGAACTACTCCTTATTTGCTTCTTTTGCAGGTGTCTTGGAAGCTTGATCTTGTTCTTTTGGGCACAATCAGAATCTTGTATCAGAACTTCTCATGTTACAATCAAACTCTTGTTGGGCTTCTGTCATCTTTGAGCCTCCATCATTGCCTTGATATGTGTTTGATTCATAGTCATTGTCAATTTACTTTCTGGTGATTGATGCAGGCTGGCTATGTTGGTGAAGATGTGGAATCTATTCTATACAAGCTCCTTACAGTACGAACCAGGTTCCAATGTCCCATTGCATTCAGTCTTGCATGTCCTGCACAATGACCATCTATGACTGTGGTGGCAAGAGTAGCACACAGGGATAATCCTAACTACTATTGCTCCCAGATTTCTGTCAACATTTCATATACCAAACACAAGTTTTTCTGAAATTCCATTGCAGTTAGGTCAGTGTTGTCTTCATGCTCTTGTTGTTCTTTGTTGTCTTTGGTGCACAGGCAGCTGAATTTAATGTGCCAGCAGCACAACAGGGCATTGTTTATATTGATGAGGTGGACAAGATTACAAAGAAGGTGCTGCACTTGCTGCCTCCTGGCCTTCTACACTAATTGTCTTGTGTAGAAGTCTCAAAGCCCAGGACATGAATGATTAGGTTAGAGCTTTCCTTCATGAAGAAATTTGTTCGGGTAGATTGCTGTTTGAAGTGGACTTGAAGTTTAGGTGGTTGCACTTTTCCATATATGTAAACCTCATAATGCTGGTGGAAATGGCACCAGCAATTTCCTTGTTTGACGATCAGTCCTATACTATCTTCTACTGCAGCTGTGGATAGTATGTCCATTTACTGAACTTGAAGGATCCATTGTGTTTGTGGAGAATTCTTGTGCACATGTATTCTCAGATTCATGTCCTTTGACTAACTTGCAGTGGGCGTGGGTTGGTGCAGGCAGAAAGCATGAACATTAGTAGAGATGTATCAGGTGAAGGTGTCCAGCAAGCACTGCTTAAGATGTTAGAGGGAACTGTAATGCACTCTCCTACCCCCACTATCATTTATAAATTGCAATTATCAAATCCTGCAAGCTTTCTCATAGTTTGTCAAAGCGATTTCTGATTACCTCCAGAGATATGCTATCAATGGACAACATGCTTTCAAAAGCAACTGGTTCTTCAGACAATTCTCCGTCTAGGACAAGCAGCAATGTTTCTGTTAGGTGCAGCAGATGACACAAAGCAAATTTTTGGGTTCAGGTTGTGAATGTACCAGAGAAAGGGGCACGCAAACATCCACGAGGAGACCATATTCAGGTGTGGAGTGCCTTCCCTTTTTGAAACATGTCCTTTCAAGTGGTAGCATATATGAAGTGAAAGCATCTACAATACAATGACTTGCACGAAGTCTGCCATCTACTTCCTGTCAGTTTTGTTTCATAGTCAGAGCCCTCTATTGCACTCATCAAATATCAAGTGTCTTTGTGATAATTGGGTTTGTGACGTTGTGGTGAATAACTATATGAACATGAGTAGACAATGTCCATGATGCTCAAAGGACATGAACTTCTTCTGCACCTGGTAGCTTCATTCAGCACAATCTATTGGGTTGTGGAGGGATGCAGGTTGATACCAAGGATATTCTCTTTATTTGCGGAGGTGCTTTCGTTGAACTGGAGAAGACCATTGCAGAAAGGTATGGAAGTTTGTGCTGTGCATTACTGGTATAGGATCCATTGCCTGATTCTGGATCATTTACTTTTCTTTGTCTTGCTGATAATTGCAGTATGATGCCAGTTTTTTTGCCACATTTAAGCTTGTTTTCATCATTCATTTGGGCTTCCATGTCTCTGCCTATAGAGTGGTGGTTTGATGTTTAACACCCTGTTTATGTCCAGAGGACTACGGCAATTTGAACAGGGGGTCCAAGGGGTTCAGAATGCCTCTATGTTGGATTTCAATAAGTGTTTTGTGATTTGCTTCAGGAGGCAAGATTCATCAATTGGTTTTGGATCACCTGTACGAGCCAACATGAGAGGGCAGAGGCTGATTGATGCTGCCATCACATCTTCATTGCTTGAGACAGTAAATTGACAAATTCTCTTAGTTCCAGTCCTAGTCTTAGGTTCCATGCTTATCAAACTTCATGTCATGCCTTCAAGATTTCTGGATACAATAGTTGTATGTTCCGATGTTGTACTAGGGGGTATTTGAATACAAATGCAGGTCTTTGAGCCCTGAATACTTGCCTGTTGCACAACTGTGGAGGGGGGGCTACAGGTGGAGAGTAGTGATTTGATAGCATATGGGTTGATTCCCGAGTTTACTGGTCGTTTCCCTGTGCTTGTCAGCCTTGCTGCTCTCAATGAAGACCAGCTTGTCCAGGTATTGATGACTCCTCCAGCTCCATACCAGATTCCAGAAACCAAACATGTATATTTTTTAGGAGTCTGTTATTGTTACAGCTTGGTGTTCTAAAGTGGGGTACCTTGGCCTCATGTACTCACAGTGTTCTTCATGTGACAGGTCCTGACAGAGCCTCGAAATGCTATCGGCAAGCAATACAAGAAACTGTTTGCTATGAACAATGTAAGTTTGATTATTATTGTTGTGCTGCTTGAAGCTTCCTTTTCACCAACCCACATTTGACTCATGTATAACTCATGACAGATGAGGAGCTCTGCTTCTGATGTTTCCATGATTGAAATGATATGTGGCTTGGGTGGGAGTGTCAACCGGAGTGCATGGAAGCAAAGGAAGAGCAAAGACTTGGGGTCAATTTTCTCATCTTTCTCTTTTGTTCCCTGGTATGGGGATATAGCTGATGACAGGCTTCTGTGCCTTTGGCAGGTTAAACTGCTCTATACAGAAGGAGCATTGCGAAGAATTGCACAGAAGGCAATGTCAAAGAATACAGGAGCTCGTGGACTACGAACTATCATGGAGACTCTTTTGACTGATGCTATGTACCAGGTATATACTATCCTGCTGATATTGTGGAAGAAACATTGGTATCACAAATGTGAATCTTTTTGTGTAGAATATTGAGCCTAGGAAAGAGATAACATGTCTGTTATTGGGGCATGATATCAGGTGCCAGATGCAATTATGAATGCAGCTGAGAAGATAGATGCAGTGGTGCTTGATGACGATGCTGTTGGCCTACCAGACAGTCCGGGAATAGGTGCTAAGATACTGCGGGGTGAAGGAGCTTTAGACTGTTACCTAGGGAACTTAAAGAAAACAAACAAGGTGAGGAATATAGCAGGCTTGTTTGGGTAAGGGGACTTTTGATAGTCCCTGTAAGACCCAGCCAACTTTCTTTCTTTACTATTCAAAGCTGGACCTGATTGCAATCACATATCGTCCGAGTTTAGTAGAAATCCAAATGTGAGAGTAGTTGTGATTAATTGTGTTCCTCTATGAAAAGACCCTGCCTTTGAGAAAGAGTTTTGAACAAGTCACCCACGTGTTTAAAAGTCCTTAACATGCTCTGGTACCCTGTTCAAGTTCCTGTGTCTTCTCTCTTGGGTTATATCTTGCTTCTACTATCTTGGTAGGTGAGCTTGTATTATATGAGGAAAAATGTGGGATATTACTGTTGAGAATGCAATTGGCTAACAAAGTTGTGTCTTTTTGGGGGGGAGGTGCAGGCAGGAACACAGAGATCATCTGAAGCTGAGGATGCTGAAACTGACCCTGAATTGCCGGAGCAAATAGCCAACTTGTAAAGTAAATAATGTTCAAACTGTACAGACCCACCCAGTGGATGCCTGTTCTGCATTGGTGCTTTCTATCATGCAGGGCATCCTCATTGTTGCCGAGTCAAAATTGTTGATCTGCACATTGGCAGCATGATTTGTTGCCAAGTAGAATTGTTGATGCACATTGGCAAGCAGCAATGTTGCTTGCGAAGCATAAGTCGAAGCTTGTCAATTGGAGAGAGAAACTGACTCCAAGATTTGCTCACATGTGCTTATTTATTGTCTTCCTAAGACTGCATTTCTTTTGTCCAGATTCACAATTGTTTTGTCATTCCACCACAGCTGTGGGTTCATGGCAAATTAGGGCTCACTAATTGAGATCCTTCTAAAGATTGTTGCTCTGGGAAAATGTTTATTACTTCATATGAGTTGGTATTGGAATCGAGTGTGCAACCTCTCAGTCTCTTGATTGCTAACCAAGCATCATCATGATTTACCTTTACATTTTCATCAATAAGTGATGAATTTTGGGCATTGTTGTCTATTTTCATCCATTATTGCTTTTCCATGGACTTTTACAATGGTTCATGGTAGGAAAGTGTCTCGGACAATGAGCCTTATGGTGACTTAGAGGCAGATGTAAAGATAAGACCTTTATCCTTATCAAAAAAATCAATATCTGGAAACGATTATGTCTTCATGCCATGAACCTTTTCTTAAAAAATACATCAAGGGCTTTTGCACATTCTTTGTGTATGAATTTTATTCATGGGAAAAAGTCATAAATCCTCTGTGTTCTTGAACCATTTACCAAATAAAATATCAATAGATACTTGATATGTTGCATCGAGAGTTTGGGGGGCATTTTTTAAAGCAGTTTTTCACTTTTTGGAACAGGTTCTCGAAACCTGTTGGCAAACAATTTTTTTGTGGGAAATTTTTTGGGGCCTATTTGACAGAAAATTTTGCCATGTAAAAACCCATGACCAGGAGTGGTTTTTAGGCCCCAAATTTTAGGGTTCAATTGAATACCTAGTTTTCTTTTTTTGTCCTACAATAACTTTTTCACAGCTTCGCATCACGTCTTCAATTTGAACAAGTGCCACAACCAGTGTTTTTTTTTCCTTCTCAAATTTGTGAAGTAGGTGGGTCGGCGATCATGCACAAGAGGACTAAGCCAATTCAGCTAGAGGTCAGAGGGGGGGGGGGGGAAGTAGAAAAATTTAGAGTTCCTCCTATAATTTGCCGACTTGTTGGAACCTATTCTCTAAATATGACAACATTGAATTTTTTTTCTTCATAATGTGACAACTTGGGGCTTATTTTCTCTGAAAAAAACCCTTTGTCCATTTCTCACCCTCATTTTTTTAAAAGTCATATTGTCAAATTTCACCACCAAAAAAAATCATCAGTGCCAACTATCAGTCACCACACCACATGCAAAACAAAAACAATTGTTTGGAAGGCAAGAAGTAGTGTAGAGTGGCCTCGAGGTTGTTGTCATTTAATTTTTAAACAATAATTTTTGTCATCTTTTTTTTTTTTTTTTTTTTTAAAATGTAGGAAGTAATAATACTAGCTTGGATGAGCTTAAACATGTTGGGTGCTGAGTGTTGAAGGCTTGGAAAAAATATGGTGGATTTGGCATCTCTATAGAATCACAAATTATTTGTTGTATTAAGTAAAGATCTTCCATGTATATCATCCTACTTCAAGTTTCAGACTTTACTGGTTTTCCCCTCTCTACTGATTTTGTGGTAGGTTGGGTGGCCTTAGGGGGAAGGGCACTACCAGAATTACGGGCCACAGTGAACCAGCACCCACCAGTGCACCATGTTAAGGATGAATGGTAAGTGATCAGTAAACAGTTTTCTGTTGGGTTTCAGTTCCCTAGCTAACCATGGTGGTTACCTCAGTTGCGTTTTTTTTTTTCCTACCTACCTACTAACAACCCACAAATAGGTTGTTAGTAGGTAGGTAGTAAAAACAACCCTTACATATGTAACAAACCATCTACTTACTTACCTAGTAAATTACCTATTTTTTTACCTACCTATGTATGAGACCTATTTACTACGCAATTGGTTATCAAGGTGAAACCAAATATTAACTCACTCGAGGTTCATCCACAACCGAGTAATAATGGGTATCCAGTGGATGGTGCACTGGTGGGTGCTGGTTTACTGTGGCCAGAATTGCGGGGGACGGGGGTGAAACCAAGCGTGGCCCTTGTGTTCTGGCAACACCCTCCCTCCCCCAAGTGCCTTACCATGAGTTAAGCTCCGGCCTTATCAGTCATATGTGAACCTTTATCTTCCAAATGGGCTCACTTTGAATAATTTGTTGTGGCAATAGTTGCATGCAAATTGATCGTTGGCAATGTAAACTTGCTGCTTGGACTACTTTAGTATTTTTTGTTAACATTTTGAATCAAATTTTCCTCCATGTTTCCATTTGGGACAGGTTTGCAAACTTTGCATTCAAACATCTTCAAGACACTTAAGATGCAGTGTTTTCCCAAGTACAAATTTCCTTTGGAGTAGCGCTTGGAGAATTATTAACAAGGTAGGTGTAAGGTAGGTTGGTAATGTTGGAACTTTAGTTTCAAGATCCGTAATTTTAGCTATTTGAAAAGACCTATTTACTTATTCTTAACCACTCCATTTTGGAATTGATTTGATGTTTGATTACCAATCTGCAAAATAAAAGACTCAATTTATGAAACTAAAATTCACCTCCCACAATTTGCTTTGAACAAAATGCTTCCCCATATCACCTTTGATTACCAAATAATACTACTGCATCACTTGCGTTTGATCATTTTCTCTGAATGCTTCCCCATGTCACCTTCAATTACCAAACACTACTAGTGCATCACTAGTATTAGTTTCAAACCTCTTCAACAGCTCATACATATATATCAATCCCTTGAGAAGTTATATCATAACATGGGACACTCTCTTATGCTAGAAATGGGTTCACCTTAAATCACACTCTGAATGATTACTGAGGTCTTTTAATCATGCCTAGCTTCCGAGGACTGTGCTCAAAGAAAATCTACAGAACATAGAATCAGGTCTTTGGACACTTTAAAAAAAACCTTAGAACAAAAAATAATTTGGACAAAGCATTCTCGTTGCTTCAAAGAGTAACATAACTTTGCTGTTATCCCATCTATGCGAGTTTGCATTCCTTAAAATCAATATTGTTTTCTATACAAAACCTGGCATTTCTGTTTGTGGCTCTCCATCTTTTAGATTCTGCTACAAAGAGAGAGAGAGGGGGTAAGAGAGTACCTATTTGTTTACTATGTTGCCTTGCATGTTCCCTGAGGATTGGGCACCACAGTGTGCCATTTGATGCCTTGATAAAATGTCATGTGTTATTCTTCCAAGAGAATCACAGAATAATGGCATTGCCCACAACACTGGAAGTAGATATTCCAATGCAAACCAAAACTGGTAGAGATTATCACAGCGTTCACGCAAAAATACAAATTACCTATGGAAAGATGACATTCCTATCAGTACTGGAATGGCAAATCATCTGTTTCAATACAAGAAGAAAGAATTGGGCTGATTCTTGAGGGACATATAGCTCAAAATTGTATCAAGAAGAAACAGGTATCAACTACTACAGGAGAGGAGAGTAAGCTGAAATGTCTGTGTCTAATAAACATTTGCCTGGTAATTTGGCAATTTTCATATGGGTTGGATCTGTGGGACACCACTAGGGAGGGGCTGAACCCTACTAGCTAGTGCTATGTACACATAGAACTCAGGACAAAGAATTGCTTGAACTTGCCTGTAAGGTTGAAGATTTCCAAGAATGTAGGATTCACTGAACTTGAAATTTGGGTCTGCAATGCTACCCACCCCCTTTCTTGGAAGAGATTCAGCATCAACACTTCCTAATACCCTGTTAAAGAATCTGTGGTGGTGGTGTTGTGGCTATGGTTAATAAAGACTTCCTTACACTCACCCAAGCCTAGACACACATTGACTAATAAGATTGTGACTGGGGACCAGGGTTGGTAGCCTATAGCTGCCTCACAATACATTCAACTCAGTTCATGCCAAAGCATTCTGTTGTGAAGTAGGTACAAAATTTGTACAAGGTACCTTAAAACACCTGTTGCTGTGGCACTGTGAACTGGGGCACAGGTTAGTTGCTTATAATCGAAGTCAGTTCAGCTCAGCTTTACTCCATTCCACTCTGGTCTCCTCCCCTTCCACAAGCTTGTCTTGCAATCCCCGTGACAATCAAAAGCATAGACTCTCATTCATTGATGTTGCATTGCTGCAGGTAAGGATGGTCAAATTTTACATACTTGGACCAGTGTGGTTTATACTTGGTGATAGCAATCTCTAACCATGGTTTCATGTTACCATTGTAATGGATAACAGCTGCCTGCATAATTGAAGATAAAGCAACATTTGGGTTATATCCCAACCCCAATACATGCCATGACTTGTCGAGTGCATATGTCAAGTTGTAGAAAGTTATCAAACCAGGTGGCAGTGTCCCAAGTTTCCACAAGTTTCTATCCTCATTCTGTCCACATCAAATACCACGGGGTTAGAAATCATCAAGCATATATGGCTCTCTGGCCAGGTTCACATGCCTCAGATGTCCAGTAACATGCCCTGGTAATTTGATGGAACTGTGGGCAGCAACTCAGAAAGATAGTCTATTCAAAGCTCCACAGCTGCTTACGAAAAGTGTCTTCTGACATTAGAGAATCTCAAAAGACTTGCACACATTACCATGTATGTTCATGAGGATTGGGTAAAAAGTGGTGTTGGAAGGGAACCTACCATATTCTGCCATCTGTGGTAAATGCCAGTGATATCCTTCTTTTTCCACTCCTTCAGATCAAACACATTCATACCATATGCCCACCCGCAGGCATGTGGATCAAAATTCTGTGAAATATGGGGGTCTGAGAAATTCAAGTATTTGTCAAACCGATGAAAACTGGGTCCACAAGTTTCAACTGCACCATTTACTTTACCGGAGAGGTCAATGTCCCACAGAGGAGTGAGATCCTTCTGGACAACAACATCATCATCCAGGAATAAGATTTTCTCCAGCTTTGGGAAAACCTTTGGAAGATAAAATCTCAAGTGATTTAGCACTGACAGATACTTGGGATTCCGAAACTTTAAGTTAGCTGCTCCTGTGGCATCATCAGCTTTGAAATAATACTCCTTCGTGGTTGCAGATTCAAGCTGTTGCAGAACGGGACAGTAGGAAGAGTTTAACCACTTGAAGTCATCAACATTTTGCACATGGATAGTTGCCTTGCCAGGAGGGTTTACAAGAAACCATACTTTCATGGCTCCATAGTTTAGCTTATCTGTCACCACATGAAACACATGCTTTTCCGGTTCCTGCCACAGACACATCAAAATCTGTTAAATAGATCCCCTACAGATGAAGTTACGGGATCTCACAAAAAGGTCAATAGTGCCTGGCCATATTGGGAGAGCAACTGAAAAATGTGCCTTGATGTAGCAAACCTTCTGGATGGGACCTATAGGGCATCCAGATAAATATCGTCATGAGTACTGGGTATTTCTCAATCATGCTGATTTTAAGTCAATCCAAAAAAAAATTAAGAGACCACCTGCTCATGAGGTTGGACAAATTTCAGATCTGACAACTTAACAGCGACAAATCAGCAAGCATGGAAAAGAGGAAACCCAATCCTAAACAAAAGAGTAAGCAAGACCACAAAACAAAATCAAGGTGTGGTTTGAACATTTGCAACAGTCATACATATGTTCAGAGACCTTCAACAGAATGTATGGTATTGACCACCTACCATATAAAATCCCCTCTGACTTAATCAGTTCACAACAATGGTTGTAGGTTAGTGTCAAATATTAACCAATGTTGAGAAACAACTTTCAATAGTGAATATATAGCCAATATACCTATTCTGTCAAACCCACACTGAGCTGAACACTAACCCATGACTATACTGAGCTGAACACTAACCCATATCAAGATAAAGTACCTTTGCATTGAAGACAGTTGAGTTGACAACCACTCCTGCAGCAAGAATGTTGTCAGAAAAAATGGCATAGTGGTAAAGACGTGGATCCTCTAGTTTTTTGTGATCTACAAACTCCTTTTCATCAGGAAAACGTGCATGATACTCCACCATCAGGCACATGGACAGACAATGCAATCCTTTGGGTACAGTTTTGGCAGCCAACTGGTTCAAGAAGTTGCTATGTTTCTGGAGTCTACGAGCTTGATCCTCGACTGACTGAAGCATGGCTCTCAACTTTTTCATCACTGTGCTCTTGTCATAGTGCTGCCGCTGTGCTCTTTCCAGAAGGTGTCCCATGGCTTTTGTCTTTTCTTTTACTCTGCACTTATCAAAATTTACATGTTATGAGATGACAAGATGAAAAGAGATATGAACAAATGAGAAACACATTTGCTCCAATCTAGGAACCTACAACAGACAGTTACCATGGGCCTCATGCAGTAAATTTCCCAGGAATTAGAAACGCTAAAAGATATGCAGTGCTAACTTAGAGAGGAAAATAAATAAGCAGCAGAAAATAGCTTAAAAAAAGACATGCTCAAAGTCCAGACACCTTAAGGGCATTACAGAAGGTAGCATGATACATGCACTATAAAAAATTGTTACAGCTACCAGAAGCCAGTACTTCTCAGCAAAACCTACATTGAGATAAGAACCTGATTGAAAGATACCTGGCCTATTAGCTAAAACACCAAGATACGTCAGATATGGCAGAAAGAAACAAATCTGTAAGCTAGTACAGAATGTAGGATTGTGTGCAGGAAAACACTAACCCCCTTGGTAATTGTGAATCAACATTGCAATCTGCAAGAGCCTTTTGATAATCCTTAATGTGGAGCTGCAAGTCACGGAAAAGATGGACATGATTTTTGGCTTGTGCCATATAAGCATAAGCTTGTGCCATGATCAGCTGGTCACGCATTAACTGAATCAACGAATCACGATTTTGACTTCTCCCATTTTGTTGTGAGGCACTGTACTTGTCAAGTATACCATTCTCTACCTTTTTTGTCCTTTGCAATGCATCAGCTTCCACCTTCTTCATTTGATCCTCCTGCTACACAAGAACTGTCAGTCTACTCCAGTTTCTTTTCTTTCCTGTTTGCTAGTTTGCTAGTAAGATACATGGATGCTGTATTTGTTTCTGAACTGCAGATTCTCTCAGCCTTCACACTCTTCATACCCCTCCCATGCAAAGGTATGTGGCATGTTCACTGAAAACCCAGAATAACAACAGTAAAGATTTCCTGATTCTTTTCACTGAGTTGCTAGGAAAGGCACAAAATGCAGAATGTACCCCACTCTAAGAAACAGGAATATACTGGAAATCTTCCCTTCATGCTAGACAAAGAGCAACATGCCCCTTCTCACCATGAGATCATATCTCAGCACACGATGTTGCAGACATGAATTACAAAAGCTCATTCAGGCAGCAAAAAAGAAAACAGAGAGAGTCACATTATGGCTGCACTCATTTTGTTCTGGGATCTTTCAGTAGGAGAGCCCAGTTGTTATGACATTTTTAGTTTGAATTAAGCCCTGATGTTACCAAGTGCAAAATCTTTACCTCTGCAATTCTTGCAGGGTCATGACTGAGGATGGCTTGCTGAATTGTTGCATCTGATCCCATCATACATGTTACCACAAAGTTGTCAGGGACACTGGTATTGGTTGAGCCAAATACCAATGTCTCTATGTGGGGACTGTATCTGAATGCTTTTTCCAGTCAAGAGCACAAAGAAAGTGGTTATCACCTTTCTGAGTGTACATCTCTGACTGACACAAAGAGTCATTAGTCAAGGGATAACCACTTCACAAATATTCACAACAATGCACTCCAAGCAAAATTGACAGCAACCTCTAATTACACCTTGATGCACTGCAGCAGTGTTCTAGGCACAACTACATTTAGGACTTTGACAGGTCATTATATCAGCAACTGTAAGAGGTTGGAACAGTTAATACAACAATTACCAGATAACTCTCCTTCTGATGCCTTCTGCTCAGAATTTGCAAGTCCTTCCTCTTGCTGCTCAACATTAGGTTCTTGTTCCCCAGTTTGGACACCTGCAGCCTTTATCAACGTCAGATTCTTGTTCCCCATTTTAGCATCTTCTCTTTCCACTCCCCCAGCATTTGACCTCTCAGATTGTTTGCCCAGGTCTCCCTGTTCAGTTTTTTCAGCAACTTCCTGTGCTCCTTGTTGAGCGTCTTGAGAACCTGTGTTGTTGATGTCTTCAATGTTCTTTAGTCTGTTGGGATCTGATTCAGGTTCCTGAAAACAACAAAAGGAAGGCAGGCAGAAGTAACTGAGGTTTCGTGTGAATGTGAGACAGCAATAAGTTTAAGATCTGGTCTTTCAAACAAGGTACTTGAAACAGGAGAGGAGACAAACACTCCAGAGGAAACAATGGTCAATTTCACTTAATTATGCCATGTTGTGCTTTTTAGCCTTGTATACAAGTGATAACTACCTGTTGCAAATCAGATGCTTTCCTACCAGCATCCACAGTCTCTTCCAATACCCAAGAGGAAGAGAAATCCTTCTTGCCAGCAATGTTAAGATTCAAAGGTCCAGCCTCCTCATCCTTGTTTGCAGTGACAACAATATCAAGTACCTGAGCAAACCAACAAAGTTGTAAGGTGGCATTCTAATATCCTCACTTGTTGATAAGGCAAAAACACAACATAACAAAAGACAAATACAGCAAAAGCCAAGTAGCAAAACACGCAGTCGGTACTTGGTACAGCAAACAAATGCAATGACTTATCTATACTAGATGCACAAGGAGAATATATGGTGTAATGGTAAGATTCCTCTTCCAAATATTGATGACACTCAAACCTAATTCCTTGCATCCAGTGCCAATCATCTAGCAAAATCCTGTGTAATTGGAGCAAGAACACAAGTCAGGATAAGCTAGAGATAAAACTGCCAACCTCCTTGGGAAAAAGAACTTCTAACTGCTCTAAAGCACTGCGCCTTCTGACTTCCTTGCCACGAAACTGCAGACAAGAAATAGTTGCATAATATTAAGATGATATCAGTTATTGCATTGCCCCTGGACTGCTGGAATCAAATGGAGAACTTTCATTGCTAGCAACCCTTGAACTGACATCGTTCTTTATATCATCTTCGATTTCTTCAGCACATTGTTGTAAAAAAAATCACATAAAACGCATGACAACATCTGCCCTCACAATGACAACACTAGAACAACAAACAGCATTGGCAAACAAGTACACACAAAACAAAAACTCATGTGCTTGTTGGGTTACTAAGAGTTCAGAGCATACTCTGTACAGAGAGGCATCAACTCCATGATCATCTGCACATATTCCACCTTGTCAGGATAAGGAAAAACAGCACAGGAACTCAACAAAGTGGAAACATCTGCAGGAAAATGAGAATTCTGGTGTTGTTACACTACTATATGTGCCACGCAATCAGAATTGTGGAGCTAGCTAGCATCTGGCGCACAGGTGGTGAAGATGGATCATGGCGTACCAGAATTGTAAGAACTGCTGCTGTTCTGATTGTCAAGTAAGAATATGGGCGCGAGGACGGAAAAGGAGACCAAGGAGAAGACCAGAGCCCGCCGGCACCAATTGATCTTCGTGCTACTGTAGCTGCGTGCTTGGAGACCAGCACCAGCAGTGCTGAGCGGCGACCGTCTTGATGGCACTGACGGCATGGTTAAGGTGAACTGTTTAGCTCCTGCAGCTGCAGCAACTCAACAATTTCTTTCAATTTCGCCACAGCGGTGGTGGTGCTGCGGTTCACAGAATGATCGCTTCTTCACTTCTGGCTGGCTGGCTCTTCAATGAGCGTGCACGCAATTCTTTCGACAAGTGCATCTTCGGCCTCGATTCTCACGGGAGGATTAGGGAAGAATTTGCAGCGCAAACAATAATATTATGTGACGGTGATCGAAGAAAGAGATCTTCAGTGAACGAAATGCAAAACCTCCTCTCCCTCGTGTAGCAGCTACCGCATGTTTGAGAATAGCATAGGAGGACTTCATGGATCCGAGAACGTTCAGAAGAGACACGAACCTTATTATGAACAAGCAGGCCGGTTCTCCTCCCAGTAGCCGCCCTGCTACACCTCATCCTCCAACAACGCCAGACAGCCGGAAGTCGTCACGAGATTGCCTGCAATGCAGATAGCAAGATTATCATCATCGGCCGCAGCAGCCGCACCGAAAAAAAGCATACAAGAAAAAAAAGAAACGCAAACCGAGCACAAGCACGGGCATCCGGAGACAGTCAGTCACACACAAGAAGAAGAAGAAGAAGAGATAAACAAAAATGCGAATCGAAATGTTAGCAAAAAAAAATGCAAGGGAAACACAAACCCCGCCTCCCCGCGAGACAACCACAGCCGACGGCAGTTGTTGAGCTGATATATCGCAGAAATCGAAGGCGTTTGTTCCTCGAGTTTTAACCGATAACAACAAAAGCGCAAAATACAGTTACGCATAGAGAGATGCACACAAACAAACAAACAAACACAAACACACTCGTTTCTAAAAAAATTGTAAGAGAATTTACTTACGTGTGGGAGACTTCTTCGTCGCGTCCAACTTCTCGAGAGAATATTCGCAGCGGCAGGCAAGTCAGTCAGAGCAGGGAGGAGAAATTTTGAAGAAATGACGGCTAAAGGCAACAGAAGGTGATCTCACAACAGAGAACAAAATAGATTTATTGCGACGAGGACGACGACGAACAGATCCGTTATTTTATTTTATTTTGTTTTTTTTCTTTTTCTTTTGGTTGCTGTTGTGGCGATGAGATGTGGCTACGACGAATTGTGTAGAGAGAGGGGAATGCATCAGAAAACAAAGAAGGAAAAAGAGGGGGGGGGGTTGAAAATCGAGGAGCAAAAAGCATAGAAAAGGAGAATGGGAAAACAAAACAAACAAGAAACGAAGGAACGTACTACCTACGCACATACGCTCCCGCGAGAACGCTGACAGCGAAATGGCAATTCGTGTACTCGGAAGAACGTACGTATTCCAATTCGCGTACGCATAAGAATAAACGCCGATTCGCTGACGTACGCGGAAGAACGTATAATGCCAATTCGCGTTCACGGAAGAATGTACGCCAATTGCGTACGCTTATACGTATTCCAACTCGCGTAGACGAAAGAACGTATGCCATTTCCCGTATGCATAAGAAAGTATGCCAATTCGCGCTTACGAAGACGAAACGTACACCAATTTGTGTACATGTATGCCAATTGGTATCTAGTTTCTTTTTTGGGGCCTTGAATTGGGCGCCAAGTACCTAATTTACGTGCAAAGTAGGTATAGGTACCTAATTTAGGTGCAAAGTAGGTGCTAGGTACCTAATTTAGGTGCAAAGTAGGTACTAGGTACCTAATTTATGCCTCAAGCACCTGATTTTAGAGTTTCCCTGAAGGTGTCATGAGTCAGATGCACATGGTTCATCCCTTTTGAATGTGGATACCTAAATGGGATGAAAATTTGAAAAAAATTCAAGAGAACAAAGGGGTGTATCACATTGTATAGCCTTTGCCATTTACATTAAAAATTTAGTTTCTTAAGGCAAAAGAAGAATTATGGAAAATTCAAATATTTCACCTTGCAAAAATATAATCTTCGCAAAAATGCTTCAAAACAAACCAAAATCTTTCAAAGATATTAGAACTCTATAACTAATCTCTAGTTTCAACACAAACCAAAATATTATCTTCAAAAAATCCTCATATAAAACTAAACATGATGGTATTGTGAGATATAATCTAACAATTTCAATGCAAAATATATTGGTTTACGGTGAATCCAATAAGTTGCACAATTTTTGACATGCATTGTTGAATGAGCGTATTTGTCCATATGTGATCAATATGGGATCCATAAATTGTTGTTATTTTTAACAATTGAAGTTTCATTGAATATTGGTTTATAAAATTTTGAAGTTCATTTGGTTGTGTTGAATTTTCCATCAAGCATGTCAATATTGAAATTGTCAATTATTATTATGGTGGGATAAAAATTTTGACATTAAATTCAAAAGCTTTTGAAGGTGAATTATGAACATCGACAAGAAATAATGTTGAAGGTTTGTATATTGCTACTATATGAATAGTCTTTTTTGTATTTGCATTAAATGTTGTTGCAATATACTTTCAACTCCTAAAGATGTGAAAGTTTCATGTGATGATAAGGCTGTAAAATTGTCATATATAATGACTATATCATTATGACCATTTACACTAATCATTGAATGATTATTGTAGCAATGTTCAAAGATGTATTATTAGACGTTAATGTGTTGAAATGTGTCTCATTGAGACACAATACGTGAGTTATCTTGATATTTTAATCCGAAAAAACATCATTTTTACATGAAAGCAATGACCTAGTATTAAGAGAATAAATTAATACATGTGAATTACAAAATGTATGTGATTTGGGGACAAGTACATTCCATCATATAGTGGTTTGTAATTGGCGCATCTCCATAGCAACACTTGGATCAATTTGAAAAAAATCATTTGCAAAGGTTGAAAAAGGTTACAAAGTTCTTTTTTCTTAACATGAGAAAATGTTGTATACGTCAAGCCATGTTTATAAACATCAATAGGATAAAATGTTAAATAATCAAGCGATAATCCTTGTGTTTGATGTATAGTATGTGTTATAGTCAATTGAATGAAAAATTGTGTTCTTATTATAATGTTCACAAAATTTGAACCAATTTGAATATATTTGCATATGGGTTTTAATGTCCATGTAAGATGTGTTTCGTGTTCATACAAATGTGCATTCTTTATTCTTGTGAATTGACCACATTTGGGATTATTAAATAATATCCATACGGCTTCTTATGAATTCAATATTTTAGTTGATCTTCGGAATATTTCATTTACACCATTACAAGACCATCACGTGTCACATAATTTCCAACACAAAGTTCAACCAACATTTTTTTTTGCTTGAAATTTCAAATGTAGTCATGCTATGAAGTTTGTGTCATTTTGTAATTGAAATGGTTGAAAACATGTATCATGATATCTATCTTACGCACGCGATATGAATACATCCCTTCATTTCAAAAGAATGTTGTATCATTATATTTTTGAGCATTTGTTTCATTTGTGTAAAATAAATATGAAAATTTTGGATCATTTGGTGGTGTATGAAAACATTCGTTATTTATGGTATCCATATCCAATTATACATGTGTAACAATTTGAAATTGATTTCATATGTTAATGAATTGTTCATCATTTTGGCGCATGATTTGGTTCAATTCATAACTCTTTTTTTTCCATCCAAAAATTTAGAAATAATGATCAACATTGTTTGCATTAGTTTTGGAAAATCCTACATCATGAACTAGCTAAATTTGATAAAAATCCCTAGTAATGATTACATCAAGATTTTCAAAAAATTTGAGGTGAATACATTTGATAATTAAAAATTAAAGAAAAGGTGTTGATCCCTTGTTGAGTTCATCCCCTTAATGGGAAATTTGTTGTTTTTCACCTTACTAAGTCCTTTTTTTTTGGGAAATATTTTGAATGTTTCCTAATTATGTTTATAAAGCTAAGTAAAGTCAACATGTTTCAAAACCTTTCATATAGAATGTAAGTGTTATCTTCTTAATTCCTAAACATTAAGGTGAGCGAATTTGGTTCGCTTTTCAATGTTATTTTGTTTTTCATGAAGTTTAACCATTAAAGTTTATGTTAACCTTTTTAATGACGTGAAAGGAAGCCCTAGCCCAAGATTTGCTCTTGAAACTTTTGGACTTTCTCTTTGAAGAGAATAAACATTTGATGAATGTGAAGGTTCTTGAACCAAATTGTTGAATATGTACATAAAGTTGTGTTTCTTCGTATTATTGTTTCACCTTTGAATGCATACCTTTCATGCCAATTTCTTCTCAAACATACTATTCATATTCAAACTCAATGAAAATATTTTTTGTGTCGGGGAAGCTTAAGAGTGCATCAATGGGAATTCACAAGTAAATGATTTAATGAATAATAATGATTTATAGGATGATATCATGCTTTCAATTTAAGTAATGTGTAAATGACCTGCACGCAAAAATTCACAAGGACAATTGTAAAGGACAGTCGTAAATGAATCAAAAGACATGAAATTATCCAAGGATTGATTTGTAATGATTATTATTTTTATTGAAAATTATTTCCAATTATCAAGTGTTGCAATTTTTTTATTAGCTTGCATATTCATTTGAATGCATTTGGGTCAATCATTGTATAAAAACTAACCAATTTGTTTAAAGGAAAAATCTATTAGGGCGCCCTTTCTATATTTTAAAGTTGATTCATGAACCCATATTAATTATAATGAAAAATGAAATTTACAAAACCTATCAAGGGTCATGTTCAAGCATTTGTTTTTGTCAAATTTTTCATTTCAAAAAATTGATGAAGTTTTCCCAAAAAATAACTAAATTGAGTTGAGTTTACAAATATATATATTTTTCTAAAAACTTCCCATTTTTTTGGTTAAAAAACAAGAAAATTTATCATTAAAATAAACTTTCTTTTTTTTGTCAAAGTTGGACAACTGCCAATGATATCAATTTGAAGAACACACACACACACACACAAAAGTCAATTACAAATGTAATTTTGTCAAATCGTTTTTTGAGTCATGAATCCATGCACAAATGGTCTACCAAATTGTCTAGAACTTGAAATGTAGCTACATGAATCCATAATATACCAAATTGTCCAAAACTTGAAATGTAGCTAGATGAATCCCTAATATGTAGGCCATACAAAGTTCAAACATTCAAACTTGAAACCCAAAGTTACAAACCCCACAACCCCTTGGCCCACCCCTAGTTCCAAACATGATGGTTCTTAACACTTTCTATGTACCTTCACACTCTAGATCTCCCACTACATTTTGATGTGTTTGAAAGCACAACAAGTACATATGAGTATGTCTTTACAATTCACATGTTGGGGACTTCATAATTTCCCAATCCATCACAAATTTTATTTGAGTTATGTGCATGGAAATTGCAAGTAATGTTTTTTAGGGTCAATTTTGTGATGTAGCCAAAAGTGGCAATCATCCATAGGACGAGTTAGCCAATTTGACTTTAATTAAAATATGAAAATAAAAAACTCATGTGCATTGCGTGTACAAATTAACCTTGGTTATTGGGAAAGTTAGTTAACCTTGGTTAATTATATGCATATGGGGTAAACATGTTTAGTGAGTTTACTCCATGATAATGAAAAATGGTAGATGTGATCCTTGTGAGGATAATGGTGTAATTGTTGTTTAATTTGTTTTGGAGACCCATTTTAAAGAAAAAACAAAATAATTGCCACGTGTTTTCCCTAACTATTGGCAATATAATTGTTATTTCCACAATTTCATGTAAGTATGCAATAGATAACCATTTCATAACATAAAAGTTTATAGGAAGGTCATAAATTATCATAAGCATATCATTATGTAACATGGGTAGAAAATAAATATTAGAAACAACAATGGCAACCAATTATGCCATTTAGGAAAACCTTTAGAACATGTCAAATCTACAAGTACAAATCATTATGCAATAGGAAAACCTTTGAGTCACATGCTTACACTAGTTTATGAATAGCTTAAGACTAGCCTAAGTGCCTAGCCTATGGTAACCTACACATAATTTAAGAATAGTTACAATTAACCTAAAAAAATTAGCCCATAGTAGTTAGGAATAGTTTAAGGTAGCCTACATTAGCTTAGGAATAGTCAAGAATTACCTAGCTTATAGTAGTTTATAATACTTTAAAAATAGCCCAAGAGTAGACAAAAACTTAACGAATGATATGCCTACATTAGTAGCTTAAGGTAACCTATTAATATCCTAAACTATGTAGGTTTGTAACATTAAGGTAACAAAGTAACACTAAAAAATAAAATAAAAAATAAAAAATAAAAATAAATAGGATAAATATTTAATAGGTAAGTTAAGGAAAAAATACAAAAATAATATATGGTGTTGGTAAAAATTGTTCCTTACAAGATTGACCACTTTCACCATGATAAATTTATTCAAACTCACATTGAACCTACAAGAGTTTTACAAAACACAATGGGTTTTTAGAAAGTTCTTTCAAAATGCATACATTGAACAAATTTTGCAAATCAACACGAACTTAGGGCCAAATTTAGACCATCCCAAGTTTTGGTGCCAGAAGTAATGTGATACCCAATCAAATCATTTTGTAAACATCTTGTGCCCAATTTTGCATTTTGACCTTCATTTTTTTATGAAACTTAAGTTTTTGATGCCATGTTTCATAGACTTTGTGGGTAACTCAAATGCATGTTGAAACTCAAAAAAGGAGCAGGCTTGTTATGTAACCATTTTGACAACATCTACCCCCCAAAAAAAAACCCCAAAATGGTGTGTAATGGTCACCAAATCCATTAAAAAGAAACCCCCAAATTTGGTATGCAAAAGGTCACCAAAACCCAAAAATTTCATCTCAAAATGAAACTCCCAAAATTGTCACCAAATTAAACACCCAAATTTTGTTTTATAATGGTCACCACACCCATGTCATAAGAGGGAATTTGGTGACATTTTGTAACCCAAAATAATTTACATTGCTAATCATAACCTAGAAGCTATTAGCTCAACCCATTCATCCATTATTCATCCTTGAAACCTACATCTCTTTCTTATGTACCATGAGCTTGAGCTGAGCATGACACTCTTCTCTGCATGCTCCTTCCTTGCATGTAGTACTAAGTGATGGTGAGTAGTGAGCAGTCCTCTCTGCCCAAGAGAATGGAGTGGGGGACCCAACTTGGTCCAAGGATTCAGGTTCACAAACAGCACCAGCTTTTCACCAACTTCTATTGATCACAATCTGATGATGTACAGTAGTACCTAAGTCTAGTTTTCCTCCAAATAATTGAACATTCACATAAATGGGTCTTAGAGTTTTAATCTCAATTTGAAATATTTCTCAAATTTTGAGTACTTTGAGAGTTTAAATCTCAATTTGAATATTTCTCAAATTTTGAGTATTTCTAGAGTTTAATCTCCATTTGAATATTTCTCAAATTTTGAGTATTTTGAGAGTTTAAAATCTCATTTGAATATTTCTCAAATTTTGAGTATTTTGAAAGTTTAATCTCAATTTGAATATTTTTCAAATTTTCACATGTTGAGAATAAATGTAAAATGTCCCAAAGCACACATACATCTACACAACCATTTTGGTAGTTCAAAGAGCAACTAGGTACTACCTTAGAAGTGTTGTTTCCACACACATTATGAGGTTTACAACTTCACTTCTGAGTTTTTTGATAGGGCATTTGGTGGTTCTTCAAAGTTTTAAAAAAAAACACTTTCATACCCAACCTCTTCGAGGATTATTCAACATGGAACCTTCACTAGTATGATAAAACTAATTAGGGCATATTTCTTTTAGTTTTGTCATATGATTGTGAACCTTTCACTATGATAAAATTAGGTCACTTTTTTTTGAAGTTTTGTCACACGATTGTGAGGCAAGTGATTTGAGGTGGTGACTAAATATTTTCCTTACAATCTAATCTACCAAGTTAAGAACTTTGCTACCTAACATTTATTAAAAAATGAAGAAACTCCATTAGGCAAATGGATTTGGAATTTCATCCCTAAAGTTAGGCGATTATCGATTTATCGTTTCTTTGAATTAGATTAATGAATTGAAGATGGGTTGGGTTCAACACATGACCACATAAGTTTTTAAGGTGTGACGTGTTAATATACTTAAGATTTGTTGTAGAGCTTGTTATCAAGGTTAGAGGAATTTGCTTTCAAGCATTGCATTTGTTTCACCTAAACCCTATTGTTTAAGTTTAACGAGTTTGTGATCACATGGCATTATTTCTTGATGAGATCTAATGTTTTTAGGAATTCATACTTAATTAGTGTCAATGCGCACGTTACATACATTTTTCGTGCTTTAAAATATTATAATTTATTATGGGGGGTTTTTTGGGGGGGGGGGGGGGCAAAAAATTGGTGAAATTTAGGAATTTTTCTAGGTATATTTTTCAAAAATTAGGCATAGCAAATGCCTAATTATGCCATTCTTCTTTTAATTCAATTTGAGTTCGTAGGTACCGTACTCGAATGCTGACAAAAGCCTTATTAGTGTTTCGGAAATGTCAGGATAAGATCCCACTCTAGCCAAGAAATATTTTGAGAACTCTTAAGCAAAGATATGGAGGCGAAGAAGCAAACGAGTTTTGGTGTCATTGATTTGGGTACTTTTTTAGGGTTTTTTTTTTTTCCGAGGTGGGATAGATGGGTTATCTACTCGTTCCGATTTTGGTTTTGCGAGTTTTACTTGTGATGCCAATCAATGGGAGGGAACACGAATTACATTTTGGAATAGGCCTCCGTAGAACCCATTACCACCACCCAATGGAATGGCATATCATGGGAATGCCTAGCTCCTTGGGCATTACGTTACTCATAAAAAACGTGACATAATTCAAATTACGTGAGAATTTTTATGTTGAGAAAAGGGCAAGTTGAAACAATTACGGAAAATGCTGTATATTAAAATGCATAATCGACCAACAAGCAAATCCTAACTTCAACACTACACACAGATAAAGAGGACAACGGTATCACAAGGGGCCCGGTGTGCCACACTTTGGCCTTGCCATTTACATTAAAAATTAGTATCTTAAGGCAAAAGAAGAATTATGGAAACTCGGATATTTCACCATGCAAAAATATAATCTTCCCAAAAAAAAATTCCCTCTAGAAAAAACCAAAAATCCTTCAAGGTATATATTATAACTCTATATAACTAATCTCAAAATTCAACACAAGCCAAAATATCATCTTTCAAAAATCCCTTAAGCTACTACTATACTCTATAATGAATCTTAACACAACAATATCATTGCCTTGGTAAGCAAGGCCAACAAAATAATTTTGTGTTGTTGACTATCCTCACACATAAACACAACACTATTGTCGCACATAAACGCCAAATAGTTCATTTGAAATAGTGATTGGATTATTTAGGCATTTACATTTGGATTGTATGACCTAAGGTACAAATTCCTAATTGCCATTGTGACTATAGTTTGCAACCGTTTCATATGGTTACCCTATGCCCCATTGCCCAATTAAAACATGTCCATATATAGATGCATGCAACATATGTTAAATGCGCAATTATTTCATTTGAATTGATTGGGTGTGCCTAACTATCGTTTAATAGAATGGGTGATTTAAATACAATTTTAAAGTCACTTTGAAAAGACCATGGTCCATGAATGGAAATAGTGTAACTTTGAGTTGGTGAAAGGGAAATCGACCCAAACACTTTGCAAAGCTCCTATGTCAATCAACTCATGTGAATGATGTATGCATGGAACATACTATGTCAAATTCATAACTCTATTGTTGAATTGAGTTGGATGTGCACTCGATATTGTAATTTAAATTTTGATTTTAAGTCACTTTGGAAGAACACTTTGCCCAAGCTCCTTTTTTAAGCACCTTGTGGAAATGGTGTCTTTTTGAGTGGTTTTCACGATGAAAGGTTCAATTTCTTCATTAATCCCCACTTCCAACTTAAAGAGGAGGGAGGAGACAATGCCCACAAGGCTCATCAAAAGAATAATCCACTCCCTCCACATCAAACCTACAAAAATGCCAAATCAATATTTTCCACACATTTATTTTTGCTAATGTGAGTGTAAAGCCATCATTTGCAAGTCAAATTTCTTCACACAATGGCAATCTTTTGGTTTAGATCCCTCAATCACTAATGTGAAATGGGCCCAAATAAAAAAACCAATCAAGCAAATCTCTATCAAACACTTGACATTTGGGAACATTTGTAAGCAACTCGTTGGATCTTTAAATATCATCCAAATTGAAGGCTTCTATACCCAAAGAGTTTGCACATTATGAAAGTCCCTTAGAATCTTCCCTTCTCCACACAGACTCATGAAAAACATCTTTTGTAGTTTCGCTATACAAGTCTTCTCTTGAAGCTTTGCTATGGCCAAAGAAGTGGTACAAGTTCTCGACCTCCCAAAAGAGTGAAGCTACAAAAAGATCATTGCAGGTACCGCAAGTTGACATTTCCTTGTTTCATCAAGTTCTTGAGAAATGAGCTTTTTCACGATGGATTGTTGGGTTCGGAGAAGAAGGAGATAACATGCAATAAAGAAAAAAGCTCTTCAATGTTTCAAAGGATGGAGAATGACTTTGATTGCATCCTTCCATCAAAAACTGCCCATGAATACCAACCTGTCCATTATTGCATCAATTCAATGTTGAAATTTTTGACTATGGTTGAATCCACCATGTTCCAAAACAAATGAACTCATTCATAGATTTGAAAGCCATGTGGTCAAAGAAAGAATTCTGGATAAGGACTGAGGAATTGGGAAGAAGAAAAGCTTCAAGGGGGAGAACTTAAGTAGGGAGAAGATGGTGATCATGATGTTGATGATGACCATAACACAAGAGATGAGATTTTTGTCGAAGTTCAAAGTGGAGAGATAACATCAAAGTGATGTAATTTTAGATTTCTTAATCATGTAATGACTTCTGAGACATAAGCTTTAGCTGCATGGCAGTCAATTCTTGGCCTGTTTCCTCAAAAGAAGAGGGATCCAGAGGTAGCTTACCATTCAAACATCTGTTGAGGATCTATGAGGTAATTAAGGGGCCTCCAACAAAGGCCCTATGATGGTTTCAGGTTTGTGTCAAAGCAATGCTTGGTCTCCAAGAATGACTTGTAAGCTTGAATATTGTCGGAAGGTTCAAGAGCTGAACCTGTAAACCAATGGAACAGCCAAAGGCTAGAGGAACTTGCAACAGAATTTTGATGAGCCAAACCTGCATGTTTTGACTTTTCTTCATCCAATTTTCTTTGGCAGGGTCAAATACTGAGCACCAGTGGAGCTGTTTTAAGAAAGTCTTCTATTGAACATCATGACATTCAACACTGTTCCTTCAATCAAAACCAGATATCTATGAAATTTGTAGAGAAATCAATCTTCCACAACAACAAAAATTGAAGGTAACATGACAATGAGTGTGGCAGTTGCGACCTTATGAGAGTGCTTGCTCACGAAGTGTTCGACATGCACCATCACCTTTCTATGAATCGCAGTGACAAGTCGCCATACTAAGCTCTCGACAGTGGGTGTAGATCAAATCAATCACATCACTGTACATACATACATACCTTGCCGTTTTCCAAATTGAGCTTGGAATACAATTCAATGGCTATGGAGAGGAAATGTGTAGCCAAGATGCCTGCAAGAGGAGATGGACCGTGAGGAAAATCTGCAACTTCCCAAGTCGCCTTCATCACTTCATCAAATACTGGAGCTGCAGCCACATCCCGTCAAACTGCTGCCACACCAAAACAGAACACCAGAATCAGAACCACATTTGAAGAAAAAAGTCTGTGTCGTTCTTCACATCCAGCAATTGGAGAAGATTTGTGCAAGACAGCGCAGTAGAAGAAGGAACGAAAGTCTTTTTGTGCAAGACAAGGTAGTAGAAGAAACAAGTTTTCCATCTTCACATGCAGCAGCAGCAGCAGCAGCAGCATTGGAAAATCTCTTGCTCTAGATGTCACAACACTAGAAAACAAGAACCATAATAACATATCTCAGAAACAACTCTAGAAGGTTATCGAAGAAAGCCAGAAAAGCTCACAAAACCCTAAACCCTAACCCTGAGTTCCAGTCCCAAGACACTTCTTCCTCCGTTCGACGACAACGTCCGGCGCTGGACGTTGTAGATGGATCATCGACGGAAGTGTTGGTTTAGGCTTTTCTTGTTATGCGCGGACGACGGAAGTGAAGAAGACGACAGAAGACATTAGCAGAAGAGGGAAAGAAGCAAAACAAGAAGAAGAGGCTTTACTTCTGGATTTCCCGCGTGAGCTTTCCAAGACTCGTTCTTTGCTGCGGCGGTTTTGTTTGTGGCTGCTGTCATCGTCATCAAGAAGAAGAAGTGAAAGGCTACAAATCGGTGATCCTGGGAGAAAGAAAGGCGTGAAGAAAGAAAGAAAGAAAGAAAGAGAGAAAGAGGGAAAGAATGTCGCAAAACCTGGAAATCTTGGGAGATCGGCAGACCGGGCAAGATGTTCGCACGCAAAATGGTACCAAATGCACTTGCAGCACTTGTGTTGTTCCTGTCGCAAACTCGTAGTTTGTGTTGTTTTTTCTCCCTCGCTTTCTTGCTTTCACGGGTCGGTTCTTGATGCGCTTCTGGCTGACACGCTGAGGAATTGGGGTCTTTTGTCGTCAATGCAGTCATGGCTTGTCAAGCCATCGCCAATATAGTGAAAAGCTCTTTAGGTCCCGTCGGACTTGACAAGGTGCGCATCGTCGTGTTCTTCATTACCGAGTCTTGCTCGCTCTCTTTCTGTTTTGTGGTTGCTCTCTCACTTTAGCTTTCTGTCAAATTGCAGGCAAAGAATGGTGTAGCAGTAGTATCCTTTTTTGTCTTGTTCAAATTTTTTCTTTGGTCAAATTATGTGTGTGTATGTGTGGGTTTTGGCTGTAGATGCTTGTTGATGACATTGGTGATGTCACGATAACAAATGATGGAGCAACTATCCTGAAAATGCTGGAGGTGGAGCATCCTGCTGCAAAGGTAAGAAAGAGAGAGTGATGGTTTAGGGTTTGAAATGGGGTAGGCAAGTGAAAGATGTCTCAGGGGTGGTTGGTCATTAGAAAACCCTATTCTTGTCTCCTTGGAAGAGAAAGCAAGCAATCTGGCTACACCACACATGATGAGAATGACACATTAAGAATCCTTGATAAAAACCATTGAATGTGAAGGTTCTCATATAGTGTGCATTCAGTGGGTTAAGCTCAGATTTGAAAGTATGGGCATTCCACATGCTGCATGCTTTTGAGGACCATTTTTGTTTGCTTTTGTCAACCAATTGGGGAAGGCTAGGTCATGGCAGGAGTAGATGAGTATCCTCCTCATGCTAGGTGTTGGCAACCAGAAGTCCTACAAAGTAAGATAGTTTTTTTGCATTTACTGAGGTTCTCATGGAAATTGTTTTGGGCAGGTTCTAGTGGAGCTTGCAGAACTGCAAGACCGGGAGGTCGGAGATGGAACTACTTCTGTTGTAATCATTGCAGCAGAGCTCCTGAAAGTGAGTGACCCTGGTTCAATTGAAGCAGTGGCAGTACTGGGTCATTGTAGAGCATCCATCACAAAGGGAGGGATGAGCAGTCTTTGGGTCATCGTAGGGTGTCAAAGCAGGTGGATGAGCATTCCTTGGGGTCATTGTAGAGCATCACAAAGGGAGGGGAGTGAGCATTCCTTCCAGCAAGTATCTCTAACTCTTTTATCTTGTTGTCATTCTGTCTTTGCAGAGAGCCAATGATCTCGTCCGAAACAAGATCCACCCCACATCAATAATAAGTGGATATCGTGTAAGTCAGATCAATAGAGTTTGCTTTTATCTTCTCTGATAGAGACTTCTCATTTGTTTGTACTACTCCTTCAAGGAAGTGCTGTATGGCCCATATTGTGTTTTGGTTTCTTTGCAACCTGAGAACACTTTTTCACAACTCTGTTTCAGCCATTTCCTTCCCCTCTCATTTTCTTTACCCAAAACCCAACAGAAACCTATCTTCCAAACTCTGTAGTCATTAATTGGCAGCATGGATATCCTGCGTGAATCTTGATACATGTGTATGATATTGTTCTGGACAGCAGTGGTGTTGACTCAATCTGTCCCTGGATGTGAGAGGTTTATACACCCTCACTGTGCTTCCTTCTGACCCTGTAGATTTGGTGCTCATCTTTAATAGTTTGGTGGACACAATGATTTGGTTTGCTTTGAATTTCCTTTTTTCCCTTATTTGTTGCTGCAGCTCGCTATGCGAGAGGCATGCAAATATATCAACGACAAGCTTGCCATCAAGGTATGCTGGCTCAAGAAAATTCATTTCCTTTCCTCAAGTTTTGGGTTTGGGGGGAAAACATAAATACCATATGAGCTTGCTGTGTTGATTACATTCCAGTTGCTGCATCACATTAGAACAGCAATGACAACCATTTATGCAGGTAGAGAAGTTGGGGAAGGAATCATTGATCAACTGTGCCAAAACAAGTATGTCTTCAAAGATCATTGGGACTGACAGCAACTTTTTTGCGAAATTGGCAAGCAATCTGACCTTTTCCTTTTCTCTTGCCAGGTGTGGTAGCCACAGCTTTCATGAAGGTGAACTAAACTCAGTTGTTGCAGAATATGTCTAAAAAACTTGTCTGGAATGTCACAGGTGGTGGATGCAGTTTTAGCCGTGAAAACCACAAATGACAAGGGGGAGACAAAGTACCCCATCAAGGTGGGTGTTATTTTTCTTTTGAAGATGACAGCTTTATTTCCTCATTTTCTTTTGCTAAGTTTTTGTCATGGATGTATGGCACAGGCAATCAACATTCTCAAGGCTCATGGAAAGAGTGCTAAAGAGAGTTATTTACTGAATGGCTATGCCCTGAATGCGGGTAGAGCTGCTCAGGGAATGCCCAAACATGTGGCCCCAGCTCGCATAGCATGCTTGGATGTTAATTTGCAGCGGACAAAAATGCAGATGGGTGTCCAAGTTTTAGTTACTGATCCAAGAGAACTTGAGAAAATTCGTCAGCGGTGAGGGCAGCTGATCACTTTTGCTGAGGCTTGAGTTTGTCTTTCCTATTCTGCAAAGCTTGGTCCAGATGTTTTGTACTTGAAAAGTTCTCTATCACTGAACATTGCTCTACTCTATTTCCCATATCAGAAGCTGATGAAGTCACTGGCCAGTACGGGACTACTGCCATGCATGTTGTCACTGTGTCTGTTGTATTGATCTTTGGTGAGTATTTCATGGGTGCAACAGAGAAGCTGATATTACAAAAGAGCGGATTGAGAAAGTTTTGAAGGCAGGAGCCAATGTAATCCTAACCACAAAGGGCATTGATGACATGGCACTTAAGGTCAGAGCTTCAACTCTTCTTACAGTGGATCCTAGAGTACATTTGAATTCGGGGTTGCTTTTCTCAACAGGTTGAACATGGGGTTGGATGTTTTGAGTGCAGTATTTTGTGGAAGCAAATGCCATTGCTGTGAGGCGTGTCCCTAAGGAGGATATGAGACACATTGCCAAGGCAACTGGTGCTACTCAGGTAAAAAGTTTCAATCCGCCAGCTTTTATAATTGTCTTGTTTTCTCTCCATTGAGAATGCTCCTTGGAGCTGAGTGCACTTGCATGCTATGTTTTCTCCATTGAGGTTTACCAATGTGTAGCCTTGTCAAATGTCACTTGTCTGCTCTTTCTGCTTGAGAAAGGTTTTCCAATTCTGTATCTTTTTGAAGCTGCTTTTGCTGTCATGATCCCAGTTTTGGGACTTCCTTTCTGGTAGTTTCTATGAAACAATGTGTAAACTTGGTGCTGAGCTCTTTTTTATTGGGGTTTTCCATATGTGTTGTGTGCTGTACTTTAAGTTTTGAGAAGTAACTTCTGGGCTGGTTGTATCTTGATGATGAATCTTCATGTATGGCTGCTGTAAGAGACCTGGGAGAACTTTTGTTTGGAGAGATTAAGTTGCTGACTGTTGAATTATGTGGCACAGGTACTTACCTTCGCTGACATAGAAGGTGGGGAGACATTTGATGCTGCATTACTTGGAAGTGCTGAAGAAGTGGTAGAGGACAGGGTGTCTGATGATGATATCATTCTCATCAAGGGTGCAAAGAGTTCAAGGGCGGTAGGAACCTTGATACCCATTGCTTTTGGCTTTTGATTAGCTATATCTCTTGAGTGCTAGCCAGCCAAATCACGAGTCAGTCTTCTCGTGATTGGCTTTTGGCTTTTGCGTCTGGAATGGGACAGAAACTGAGGATGCAGATGATGTATAATGGTTTGCCTGAATTTTTTTTATGCATATCTTCTACACCTACTGTCTGGGTTAGTCATGGCAGCTCATCATTGCTATTAATGATGAAGGTGAAGGTCTCACACTATGTGAGTGACTCTCATATGGTTATGAGTGCACTCATTGTTATGTCATGTTAAGTAGTGTTGTGGAGATTTCTCTACAATCTCATAGATATGACTTCTGGCTTCTGTGCTGAAGCTTGTGCATGGATTTCATTAAGGAATTTGGTGCCTCTTCCAGAGTTTCTGGCACTCCCCTTCAATTGCAGTACCCTCAAGGGGGTCACAGTGCTGAATGTTTGTCATTTGCTGCAAGTGCACCAGACTGCTAGCCCAGAATTTTGAAGTGGCAAATGGTGATGTTGAAGAACAGTAAAGCTGAGATACTAAATGTGGTAATTCAGTTTAGCACTCAGCTTGACTTCCCACTTAAGAGACTCAATATTTGATGTTCTCCTTTCTTTTAGGTCTCAATTATATTGCGTGGAGCAAATGACTACATGCTAGACGAGATGGAACGCTCAATTCATGATTCTTTGAGCATTGTGAAACGGACATTGGAATCAAATATGGTGGTAGCGGGCGGTGGAGCAGTAGAGGCAGCACTCTCAGTCTACTTGGAAAATCTAGCAACAACACTAGGCTCAAGAGAGCAGCTAGCTGTTGTTGAATTTGCACTGGCTCTTCTCATAATTCCAAAGGTAACATAGTCTCTCTGTCTCAATTTCAGGAATTTGGGTTTTTTCTCTTTTAAAGCTTGTATTTGTGTTGCCTATAGTGGTAAGCAATAAGCTGGAATGATTCCAACAGGTTTTGGCTGTAAATGCTGCAAAGGATGCAACAGAACTAGTGGCAAAACTGTGTGCTTATCATCATAATGCTCAGACAAAGGCTGATAAGCAGCACCTTTCTGGGTATGTTGTTTCAATGACTCTAGTAGAAAGCTATCTCATCATATAAACTGAAAAGTTTACTCAAGATAACTGTCAGAGTGCATCATAATGTGCAGAGAGCATGTTATCAGGAGCCATTTGTCAAGTTTTTTGGAAGTTGTTCAGAATTCAAAGAAGGTCTAGAGGCCAATGGTAGAAGGGACTAGATCAGATCAATAGGCCATATGATGTTATTCCAGTGGAGAACTCAAGCTGGATATCTGTACTCACAAGAGCAAACAGTCCCATTAGTGCTCACACTGTCATTCTTCAGGAGGTGTTTAGTGTTTTATCTCATGCATAATAAATGCTTCCAGAGTTTTTTGTCCAGGGGTGGAGTTTTCCTATTTATTGACTGTATCATGTTGCTACAGGTCAGGTTTAGACTTGATCAAAGGAGTTGTGAGGAACAATGTTGAAGCTGGGGTAATTGAGCCCTCAATGAGCAAAGTGAAGATTATTCAGGTCTCTTCTTCCTGAGCAGCTCCATTTTCATGTTCTGTTGTGTTTGCTAAATGACCCAACTGAATAGGGGCTGTGTTTGTTTGGAAGTCTGGCATAAATCATGGGCAGTGCCTTCTCTTAATTTTCTGTCATTGTTCATTCTTGCATATATTCAACTGACCATTTTGCACCAACCATTGATTAGTCTGCCATAATGCCTGAGATTTTAGGTGGGCACTGATACGTTGCATGAGATTTTTGGCAGCAGCTTATATCACTACCATTTCCAGTCACATCCACACCATCCAACTTGGTCAGCTTGACTGCAGTACTGTGCTAAAATCTGGTTTACTTGGTCTTCTGCAGTTTGCAACAGAGGCAGCGATCACAATTCTACGAATTGATGACATGATCAAGCTTTTCAAGGAGGAGAACCAAGGTGGGGAGGATTGAGCAAGCCATGGGTTTATCATGTTAGTATAAAGGACATCACAGTTGTCTAAGTGTGCACAGTGGAACATGGAACCCGTTATGCGGTTTGTGTGGCCCTTGAGTGGATCATCAATAGGAACAGATGTTATTGATTCCATTAAACAAAAATGGACAATTGTTTCCAAAAACAAAGTTCGACAAATGAGTGATGGGTAGTAGAGCATGCAGGGCACAGTTTACAGACTGCCCCAGTTTTGGGTTTTTTATTATGACTGCAAACTGAACATCCTTCTCACTGTGGGTGTACTCATTCTGTATGTGCAAATTATCTCCATCAGTGAGGTGCACATCCTCTGCTAGTTTAATTTTGCTTATTGTCCCTCACTTCTGATTTGTTATGTACTGTCGGTAGTTCAGCTTTTCATTTCCATTGTTGACCTCTAGTTGAAGAAGTAGAACATTGGCCCCTAGTTATTAGGATTTTCAGATAAGAGCTTTTGTCTTTTTGTTTCCCTGATTACAGAATCCAGGCCATGCAATCAAGCCTCGAAAAACCTGGTCCCATTCTCCCCTAGGGTAGATATGCCAGTGAACACTTAAGAACTCAAAGGAGGTTGAATCCTCACACATTGTTCCTCTGCTTCTGAAGTTCAAAGAACATTTGTAGCCCTTCACCTAGCACTCAAATGGAGCACAAATTGCTCAATATGGTAAAGGAATGGGGAAGATATGGGGTGTTTGGTCTAAGGGAGTGCAGTATTCAGTGATGGGTGAATTAAAACAGATTAGTATTTTGAGCTTGAAATCTTTGATCTTTGCCTTTGGAATACAATGAAGCCTCGAAAGGCTCTGGTTGGTGATCCCATTAGGTTTTAAGTTGCTCAAAATGAGGAAGATATAGGGTTGGCACTAGAGATTTGTCTAGAGCAAAATTTGAAGCAAACTATCACTCATCCTCCTCTTCCTGTGTTGCTCCTTTACTTCTGAAGCTCAAAGAATATTTGTAGCCCTTCACAGTGTGTGCTCGATTTGGATAATGAATGATGAAAATATTGGAAATTGTTTGATGATAGGCACATGTTCAGCGACCCTTGTGCTCAAGGGGAAGGGACACACACACAAAGGCATGAATTTGCAGGCTCATATCATGAAATGATATACAAATTCCACATTCTCTCTTCGATATTTTTGGGGTAATTTCATTGTTTTGATGCCTAGTGGTGGTGGAGGCATAGATTCAGTTGTAGTAAAGTGTGGAGAAAAATTATTGCCTTGGTTTATGATTTAGACACTTTATACTACGGAACTAGTTTTGGGTGTGTACTACCCTAGTACCTTGGCCAATTCGACACTAATTATATATATTATTTTCAATTTTTTTGAAATTTTCAAAAATTATTTCTTCCAAATCAAAAAATGTTGTGAAGGATAATAGCGAATATTTTAGGGTTATTCCATTTGTTGAAATGATTTTTTCAAAATTAGTTAATTATTGGACCGATATGTGTTTGAAATGCCCTTTCTTGCGGGTGCTAATTTTGGTGCAGTCAGTTTCACTTGTATTATGATTCGTGTTTAATGGCAAAAACAGTATGATTGAGATATGAATGAACAATGTGGGAAAAACCGGTTTACACTATGAAACCCTACACACTAAACCCCGCATTTGTTGGCCTTGCTTGCCAAGGCAAGGATTTTGTGTTTAGGTTCATTCTAGAGTATAGTAGTAGCTTAAGGGATTTTGGCTTCACCCCTAGGTAATAATAATAGGTCTATTTTTATACAAGGATTTTTGAAAGATGATATTTTGGCTTATGTTGCAACTTGAGATTAGTTATAGAGTTATAATAATATCTTGAAGGATTGGTTTCTTTTAGAGGATTTTTTTGACGATTATATTTTTGCATGCTGAAATATTTGAATTTTCATAATTCTTCTTTTGCCTTAAAATACTAATTTTTAATGTAAATGGCAAGGCCATAGTGTGACACACCCCCTTGTTTGTGTGGTAGCTGATGCCATTTTGGCCACACAAACTTTTGATGAGCAACTCTAGGCAATACCTGCTCACTCCCATAAGTGTTCAATCCATTCCTCAAATCTTACTACATTTGTGACCAATTGCAAGATGAAAATATAGACTTTGAATCCAACACTTGATTTTTCTCTTGTGATACTCAAATAAAGGCATCTCCACTAATACCATTCCCTTGTTTGGGCCTCTATTCATACATACAAGTTACAACATCCAACATAGAGTGTTCATCCTTCGCAACCCACCCAAACTGCGAAAACTTGGACAGTTTCTAGCGAGATATAGTCATCCTCTCTTGTGCATGTTTAGAGGTCTAAACTCAGTTTTCCACAATGTAAAGGGTGTCCTTCATCCTATACTTCACCTAAGTAATATGTAAAGGTATTTCCTTTTCCTTTTTGAAACACAATAACAAATCCAGGGTTTCTTTTTTATATTTTTAATTCATAACATGACTGGCAAGGGCATGTGTGACCGTTGTGCCCATATATGGTTACTTGTCTTTTTTTTTAAAAAGTGTGGCTAAATTGTAAAGCACATAAGTGGCAATTTGGCAAAGACTTTTGAATTGGTAGAGGCACTTTCGGGCTCCCATTTACACATTCAAATGAAAAAAACAAAAGGCTTCAAGCTTGCAAAGATGTTTAGGTTTTAGGCTTCTAGTTTATAAATATATTTTGCAATTAAGCAACATGCAACACTTGCAAGTAGAATTAAAAATTTAAATGTAACTTCTAATTCAAAAGATCTTGTGAGAGATTTGAACCCTAATCATAAGGACCTTGCCCATTACAACACAAGGTGCTTGAAGTAATCGACAAAATTAATATCATAACACAAATGACATCAAATTTCAAAACATGTAATACTATTAAGAAAATAGATCATACGTTCATTCTTACTTTGACCTTATTTCCATCATTCCAATTTACAATAACATCTTTGAAAGGGAAAGTGTCTTTAGTGAAAAAATCTTGACGGATGGCAGATTTGTATGACGTTGGAGTATCAACAATTCAGAAATACACAATTGTGGTATGTGAAATACTTGCCAATCGTGACAATCTATTCGACATTTATATCCACATTCCAAGCACAAGACAATTGTGTTCAATCACAGAAAAATTTAGAGATATCACTGGATGTGTTACGTTGCAGGTGTTATAAATGGAACTCACATCCCTTTGTTTGAAAAACCAAATAGGAGAGTCATCACTACATCTATTGCAAACTTTTATAATCGTAAAAAAATTTCATAGCATTGTCCTACAGGGGGGTATGTGATTGTGATAAAAAACATTTGAATTTTTCTGCATCACACAACCTAGAGGAGTTGTTGATGGTGGTTCATTCAAATTAACTAGTTTGTATAAGGAACTCAGGTCTCAAATATTTTTGACAGAGCCTGTAGTTGATGTTGGTGGAGTGCAAGTATATCCTTACTTGCTAGGTGATGCAGCATACCCATTACTAACATATTGTTAAGCTTTAACTATGATGCAAATAGAACATTATGTATCACTTCACCAGCCTCCCTTGCTACATCTCCTTTTTTATAAACAAGAACACGTTGGCCATGAAATCCGACCAAGGGATCCTTTTTTGGTTGTACATCTTGCACCATTGGCTCAGGCATGTCCATCAATAAACAAAAATTGTGAAGAACAAAATAAACCATGATGATTTTCCCACCTTTATCACACACATGAGACCTAATTCCCTAATCTTCCTCCTTAGTAGCTCTTTGGTTTTAGAGCACTAGTAAAAAGAGTTGCAATTTGAGCTTGTGCATCTATTTTTTTTATTTGCAAGCTTATCAGTTCATTCAACTATTTCTTTTTGTGCTTCAAGCTTAAGAATTTCAATTTTGTTTGAAGATTCTGCAAATTTGATAATGTTGCAGCAAGGTTACTTGCACCTCCAAAATTTCTACGACGTTTCTTTGAAACAGGTTTACCATCAAACACCTTGTTGACAGCAAGCACGAGTGTGATGACTAGATGGGGATGCCTCTACATGTGTTCCATCAATAAACATTGGTGTTGTGTGAATAGGAGAAGACATTTCACCTCGAGGTAGAATTTCTTGACATCTGGTTTGGTGTGATGGTTAGCTTCTTCTATATTTTGATGCAAAATTCCCCATATTTCCCTCCCCTCCCTCGGTAAATTGTCTGCCTTTGCAATGCTTGCAAGAATTTGAACTATGTAATCAAACCAACACCACTTTGAAGGTGCACTTTCAGTGACTCCTTTTGCTTTCTTTTCTGCAATACATATATTTTTGAGCTTCTCCCACTTCTTCTTGACTTGGGCATGATTCCGCATGAGCTCATATGAAAATGTCTTGGCCAACTTTGTTGCAATTTCCTGCCAATGAGCTTACTTGAAGTAGCCCTTGCCAATAGCCAAAACATTTCTCCTCAAAGCATTGTAATAAAAAAGTAGTTGCATCTTCAATCCAATCACAACTCTTCTTAGTAGCTTTCTTGAACTTTTATGAATGTGAGATATCATACACAATACTAGGTGGATGTGAAAGACCGAACAAAAGAGGGACATGTGGGACCATAGCATTACTAGATGAAGGTGGAGAGTCCATGAGAAGTTGGGTGAAAGAAAAATCTTCCATGGTTATGCACTTGATAATAATGATTTGAGAAATGTCATTGTTTGTACTTAGGCCCACATTAGACAAGGGTCCAGTGTCCAATTTCCTAGGAACCAATTTGGACTGATTTGAAACAAATTAAATCCCTGAGCTGGACTATACCTTGGACCCTAGCCTGATTCTTGGTTCTCCAAATTAGGAGCTCTCCTTTTAACACTATTTTTTGGTCCGAACCAATTGATTTCCCTCCAAAACAGGTGCCATGTAGGTTTAGCCTCACTTTGCCACTTTTTGGACTTGGACCCTCGTCTTTTAAAGGCCTTGGGACCAACTTAAAGCTTTCGACCAATAAGAATGCTTGAATTCATTGATCCCTGGACCTTGAACCCTCGTCTGTAGTCGCTCTTAGTTTGGTTAAGAAATAAACAATTTGAGGTGTGCACAAGAATGGGCCCTAAACTCTCGCTTACAAAATAAATTTTCTTTTTGGGCTGTGGAGGGGTGTTTTTTTTCTTCTCTGGCAGGCTGTGGCTGAGCTGCAGCCCCTGGCTGCTGGTGTGGGGAGCAAAATCTCTACAGCCAGAGGGCTGTCGCAGCCACTTTTCTTGGCTGGGCCTGGCTGCACAGCCGTCATGTGCGTGGCTGTTCTGTTCCCAGGGTCCCAGAAAAGGGCTACCAGTCAGCCATTATCCATGGGGTAGTAAATGGAAAGCTCATTTTACTGCTGCTGCTGCAGGTGGAGATGGTTCTAACAATTTAAAAAGATCTCTCTCAGCACTTATAAGGGTCTCTTTGTCTCTTTCCCATGAGGTGATGGGAGCAACCTAATGGAAAGCAGCAATTGACATAAGGCCTTGTTTCTTGTTCCATGGAGAGCCACATTGCAACTGAGTTGAAAATATGTAGATAATCAATGCTGCCAACTCTGGGAATAGGCTCTCCCGAAAAGGAAAGCAGCAATTGACATAAGGCCTTGTTTCTTGTTGCATGGAGAGCCACATTGCAACTGAGTTGAAAATATGTAGATACATCAATGCTGCCAACTCTGGGAATAGGCTCTCAGGAAAAGAAAGACAGAATGTCACTTTGTGATGAGGTACAGTGTAATTTGGAGCTCCTGCGTTTGATCAATGCTTGACCAATAGAGTTGTGAGATGACTGTGAGCATAGGTAGCTGGAAAATTAATCATAAAAAAAGTTGCTATGATCACATAATTTGTGATGACAAACAGCCTAATGGAAATATGTCCCTAGCCACATCAAAACAAAAAGACAACTAAGGAAAAGGGTTGGGCTTTCAAGGGTGAAAATTGAAAGTTGTCTAAATTTCAAACCATTTGCCCCTTGTCAGACACAACTGGAGTATGATGATGAGCATGAGGTGAACTGGCACAAAGCTCTTTGCAGTTTCATTTCAACAAAACTCAAATGGAGTGGATGTTTCCAATCCACTGAAGTACAGGAAAACCCAAAATACCTTACCCGAAGGTCAGTTTTGCCATTAAAAAATCCACAGAATAGTGAAATGAAAAATTTGTGAAAATATGAACATATTGGAAATCATCATCATTATTATTATAGGCTATACTCTGAATAATTTCACTACTCATATCACAAATATTATAGTAGATGATGGAAAATATACATAATTTCAAAATCAAAAAATGGATTCAATTTTTGAAAATAAATAATTATTCATTTTGTCAATGTGGAAACTGACCCTAGCTGGCTACGGTAAGTAAGTTACCATATGATCTATCTCTCCAAGTGGTGCAAAGTGTTCTAACTTCTGCCTTGCAAAGTGTTTTTTCCTCCAATACTGTGATGTAAGAAAGTGATGTTCATGAAGTGTGTGTTGTTAAGCCCTTGGATTGTAGTAGATGGATGGATGGATGGATGGATGGAGGGTATGTATGTCCAGAGCAATGGAAGGACATTCTGAGCTCATGAATGGAGAAAAAGTGTCTCCTGACACTTACACCTCATCCATCTTCCATGGTGCACTGGTGGGTGCTCACTGCTTCTGGTTCACTCTGGCCATTCCATATGAATATTTTGATATCTATGACTTCATGGCCCTAAACCCTAACACCCTAAACCCTAAACACCCAGCTGTATGTAAGAAATAATTAGAATGATATGGGATGTGGTTTAGCCATTATTAGATTTGCAACTTAATTTACCAAAAAGTTGAGATTATTATCCACCTGTTTATCAGCATATAACAAATGATTGGGTATTAAAAATGAATATTTAGGTGTGTTAGTTACTAATTTATTTTATTTTATTTCGATTTTATGATTTTGCCTCATTGCTTAGCATCCCAAAGAGGGATTTAACATTAAAAATGGAGATAGGTTTTTAGAACCTCCTGTCTAACCCCCCCCCCCCCCCCAAATTGGGCTATTTTTTTTCCCAGCAGACATTAATATGGAGACGGAATATTCCCTTTTATCTATTTATTTTTTATTTTGGCAAAATTTCGTTTCCAACACAAATGATGGTGTAATGTACAATTTAAGGTTTTTTTTTTTTTTTTTTTTTTTTTTTTTTTTTTTTTTTTTTTTTTTTTTTTTTTTTTTCCTGGCGAAATTTGGCAACCGGCTGAATTTTCTTTTCAAACTGGCCACAAATCAGTGCCTTTTTTCTGGGTGGTTTCTCATTCCCAAATTTAAAGAAACCCCAAATTTAGGCGTGTTTTTTGGGGGCTGAAATCACCAACATTTCTTGTAAACTAGCTTTCAGTTAGTACTTCATATTTGGTTTGTAGCCAAATTTGGCTAAATCTTCTTACAGATGATTGCAACTTGTGCTACATCATAGAAAAATAGAAAGGTCTGTAAATGTTTCTAGTTTCAATATGTGTTTGTAGCCAAATTTGGCTAAATCTTCTTATGGATGATTGCAACATCATAGCAAATAAGGACTCCAAAGGTCTTTAATTGTTTCTAGTTTCATATTTTTTAAAATCAAATTTGGCTAAATCTTCTTAATGCATGATTGCAACTTGTGCTATGTCACAAATGAAAAAGAAAACCCTGTTTAAAGTGTGTGGCCCCTTCTCCCATCCCCACTTCCCAATATGCCCACCCTAAAAGTTGAGTTGGTACAAAGTACCAACTTTGATTTGTAAACAGACCTTTTTGGGTAAAATAGTGTTTTGATATGAGTGATGTACTTTGATAGGCTCACTTACTTCTTCTTTTTTTGGGAGTGACAAGTTAGTTTTCATTTTGCATGTCAATGTGACAAACAATTCTAACAAATGCATTTCATGCAAGGGGATGGGTTGAATTTTTTTTATAAAAAATATGTGAAAATGTGAACATTGATGCATATCACATTAACAAAAATGAAAGTAGAGCTTGAGTTTTTTTACAATTAATTCAACTTTAAGAGTTCTTTGAGTTCTTTGAATCTTTTTTTTTTATAAATGTTTTGAGATCACATTTCAAACAACACCTTCCAATGCATGTTCTTCAGCTTAATGCCACATAGTGACTACTTGCATCAAAGCATTGAAAAAATTTCGACTTCAATGAAACTCACAAGTGACTCTTAATCAATGTTGTTTTTTACTAGTGAAATTTCATCATAAATTGAAATAAAAAATTTAGAATTTAGAAAATAATTGATTATGGATGGATGGATTTTTAGTTGCTAGAAGTGAAAGAAGAAAAGGGTTAATTTTTTGTCATATTTGTGTACTCTCTTTAAATTGTGTGACCAAAAATATAAAAGGATGATTAAATTTTTTGTAATTTATTTCTAGTTTATGCTAGTTTGATTAAATCTTATTATGATTGTCACTTTTTCTCCATGGTGTTCCCATGAATGATCTATTGTCACTTTGGTTACAAATAAAACTTCCTAAAAGGACATTGCTCTTGATAACATTTTGTTGGGTTTTGAAGAATGAAGACACATTATTTTGATTCACAATTTACTAATAGCTTTGTTTCAAAGAAGTCTTCCTAGCCTCATCTAGACATTTGGTGAATCAACTAGTAGGACCTACAATGTTATCATGATCCAACCTAAAAACTTAAGTATTTTTTCTTTTCTTTTTTTGAGTTCCTTCTAAACATTTATAATATACACTAAATAATGATTGAATTTTAACAGTTCCCAAGTTGATATATATTTTTTAAGAGGCTTCATTCAAGGTGAAGATACAAATGTAAGTGTTGATTCATTTAGCCCCTCATCCAATGACAAATGTATTATTTCATTACATTTTTTTATGGGCTATTTTTTTATGCCTATTTTTTTTTTTCTTCATTTTTGACCTTTTCTTCAGCAATATTACATTAGGATTTGCCTTTATTTTTAAACTAAATAAATTATATAAATGAAGTGATTTGGGAGGGCTTCAATTGACAAAAGTGAATTTTTGTTTTGTGGCCAACTTTTTAAATTTTGTTTTCAATATGTAATTATAAATGTAGAAGGTCGATTAAAGATTTTTATTTCATATCTAAATAGTTCAAGGAATAAACAATCAAATAAGATATCAATGGCCAGAAACCATCACAAGGGAGACAAAAAGGGAAGGCCAAAGAAAGGCCAAAAGATGACCAGCCCACAAGAACCAAAAATAAAAATAAAAAATAGTCCCTCTCATGGTAGGAAACTATCTCACCCATAGCCCTTCTAATGTCACCTACATGCAAATTGTGAGACCTAATAGTAATGGAAAGTCTAGAATACACATCACTCATCAACACAATCTTCCTTTCTATAGTAAAAGCTAAAGCATGCTAAAGCGCAATACTAACATGTTGCTTGAAAAATTGAATGCAAAAAGACAAGGATAAATGACCTTTTGATCATTTATTATGGAAAAGACGGGCACATTTCATGATGAAATGATCCATATCATTCTTGGGTGTGTCATGCACCTCCATGGCCATCAAAATAAATTAGTGCCCCTCATGAAGCCCTCTATATTTGTGGATATTAACAATGGCACTAAATTCCCCAATTGCACCTGTTAGTCAAATAATGACATTCGAAGCCATTGTCTGTCGCATTGGGTCAATAACCACCACATCAACAACAAGGACTTGGTCCTTTTTGGTCATGAAGAGATTAGCTTATAATGAAATTCTTGACATAAAAGCATACCATCATTTTTCCATACAACATGCCCATTATTTTGAGCAAGGGCATATATGACGTCTCGAATGGCATCATGTGTGGCTATACATTGACCTTCAACCGAGCAATGAGCTAAGTGCATGCTAGATGTGTTCAACCTATGTCCACACTCACATGTGAGGAAACTAAATGCCAAAGGTTGAATCAAACTGAAATGAAAACACAATTTTGAAATGAAAGTAAAATGTGCGATGTGAAAAGAATGCATAAATGACCTAACAACCAACCATAACCTTGCCCCCTTGCCCGAACAAAAACAAATGTGGGCTCTAGATGCTGAAGAAATGGATTCATCTTCAAAGATAGACTTAAAGGATGTGTCGTGGTGGAAGTCCATCAAAGATGCCTATAGACTTGGGGAACTGCTAAATTCTAAAAAAAAAGGGTGCATATCCCTAGTTGCAAAAGAAAGGTCATTTCATGTTGCATATCAATAAGATTGAAGTAGGTGGGGGGGCCTCTCAACCTAAGAAACATACTCTTCCAAAATGGGTCTATTGAAAATATGAAGCCTTAAGCACAAATACGAAACCACTGAAGCCTAATTCCTTAAGAGGTACTAAGTCGATGTGTTACATATGAGGACAAAATGCCTAAAGCAACTTGAACATCTCCCAGGAGAAAAAGATCATCAATATGCGCCACATCCTAAAATAAAACCTTATTCAAAAAATGTTTGGCAAAGTATGAAAAACCTACTAACACACCCAAAATGCATAAGCCATCTGCGTCCAAGGTGCAACTTTGAAAAAATTCTATGTTTGGAGAGATCCCTAATGGATTCCAAAACTTGCACTTTGAAACGTTGACCCTAAGCCCAACTAATGCTAATTGGGTCAAAAGGTCATCAAAAGCGTGGAGTTAGCCAAATCTAGCCAAATCATATTTATAGCCAAATTTGACTAACTTTTCATAAAGATAATTGACCATCTTTTTTTACATTTTACTATATTGTACAATAACCATAGTTAACTAAGGAACTAAAACCAACATAATTTATTTTTTGACTATTGAACATCCATCCTTCATGATGCACTTTGGTTCACTTTTTGGTTCCCTTTGTCATTCACTTTTTCCTTTAACAAATATATAAGGGCTAAAGTACCTTGAAATTACTATATTTTATAATGATTTTCAACACAATATCTTTGAAGCTACTATACTCTATAACAATTTTCAACACAATATTTTCTAAAATTATTATTTATTCTATAATGATTTTTAACACAATATCCTTGCCTTGGAAAGCATAGCCAATAAAGGCATGCCTATAACAATAAAAGAGATTGTCTTAGGTATTGCACTTTTAATGGTGTGCGGGTATGGATTAGCAAATCCACTTCCTTTATGATGGCCTTGCCTTGCAAGATGTCAAATTGGTTCTTCTCAATTACACAATCAAGTAGCACCATCCAAGATACCATAACTTAGAGTCAATTTCCACATTGACAAAACGATTTTTTTTTTCCAAAAAATGAAAAAATTGCAATTATATATTTTTCCATTATCTATTATAATATTGTGATATGAGTAGTGAAATTATTCAGAATGTAACCTATGATAATTATGATGATTTCAACATGTCAACTTCATATTTTCAAAAAAAATCATATTGAGGATTATTTAATCACAAAAATGACCTTAGAGTAATGTAACAATTAAATCTCCTCCAACTGCTACCTACATCATGGTGAGTGGTTTTTTTTATGATATTATAATGTAGCCTGAGTCACTGTCATACATAGAAAGATGTAAGGGAAAAATGGCTATCATCCATATTTAGCCAAATCTGGCTATGAACCAGATATGAAGAACAAATCTTTAATGAACCATTTATATCTGTGGCTACATACTGAAAAACCAAAGAAAGAAATTTGATGATTTTCTCACTTTTGGCAATTGAAACCCTTCAAAATCATTTTTTAAAAAATATATTATTTCTCATTTTCACAAAAATTCACCACTTAAAAAGAGGGCTGATCGTAAACCACATTTCGAGAAAGTTTACTCAATGATTTTTCTTATCAAGCAAAAAAAATAGGTACCATAATTTTGCAGAAATTATTATTTTAGCATGGGTACTAAAGGCATAGCACCACCTCTTTGGAGCCAAACATAAGTTGACTATTGTTGTCTTTGCCTTTTGTTTTTGAGAACCCCACTCTCACAAACATAACCTTTCCTTGCATGTTTCCAACAATAGCATAGCACCTGGGCAGCTTCAGGGTTTAGGGTTTAGGCTGAATAATTAATATATTTTATTTTTATTTTTTTGGCATATATCTTTTTTTTTATTTGAAAATTTTGGCAAACAAATAAGTAATATGGTAATAATTAAAAAGCACAACAAATTTTGGAACTTTCTTACTATATCTTTGTGATTAGAAGATTCATAGTTAGTACATTTGAGTGGCTTAGGCTTGGGTTTCAATTTGGTTGGTTGCCTTTAAGATGTGATGTAAACATTTTGACGACATTTTAAAAATCTTTGATATAAAGAGCTGATCGATTTTTTATAAAAGAGTTAGCAAAATAAAAATTATTTAATTTATGCTAAAGTTGTCGTCTTTTAGGGTTTCAACTTGATTAACATGTAAGTATTTGTTAACCGAATGGATCGTTGATAACCTGACCATGTGTTAACTCCCTTTAATAATTTAAACCACGATTAGGTTGGGAACCATCTTTTTCATTTCCTTTTCCAACTTAGATCTCTCTTTAGATGTCGGAGTTGTTGAGATACTCTAACACTTTGGCAGCTTTAACACTAATTACATTATTTGTAAAAGATGTTGAGAATTTCCACCAAAAATATTTCAAAGAACACAATTTTGTGAAGAAAAAAAAAAAAACAAAAGGAACATATTCAATTATTCAGAAATATTCTTTTGTGCAACATGAAAATTTCAAATTTAATTAATTATTCAACGGATATGTGTAGTATCACAAGTTTCAAGCCTTTTGTCGGGACCCAAAAAATAATAAAAATAATAATAAATCCTTTGCTTTGTGACTTGATTTGCTAATAATGTTGGATTATGTGACCATCACCCACTAGTGTACCATCCCCTTGAAAACTTGTTATGTCCTTTACGGAAAAAGGCTACTTTTGGTCCTTTTCCACCGGGCCTAGGAACGCGTCAAACCTTCGACTGTTCCGCGGCCAGGTGGGTACTACTGGTTACGGGCTCTACAGGCGCCTGTTTCGGGACTGGTTTCAAACGCCTTTGAACAGGTTCTTTGAAACGCCAACAAGTAATTTGCAAAAATGAATGGAAATTATTTGGAACTGGTTTTTGCCCACGGGGTCTTTTCCGAACCTTTCATGTAAACCCTCCTACTTGCCCTTCACACTACCCTTTGTAAGTGAGAAAGTAACTCATGTGAGTGGTTAGTATAGTGGTAGGCAAGTTACCTTAGTGGTTACTAGGTAGGTAGAGATGCATGTGGATGGTTAGTGGGTAGGTAAGGCCTATGGATGGGGGGGGTGTTACTAGAATAAGGTGCTTGCTCAAGATGGCAAATGTGCGGAGCATTGAATGCAACCTCGAGCAAGCACTATATTCTCTTCTAGCTATGTGCTCAACCGAGGACCTTACCACACGTAATGCAAATGGTTTGGGACTTACACTCCATGTAAGGGCTTAATATTCCTTTAGATTTGTATGTGTGTAAAACACAAAATGTGTAAGTGTAAAATCGTGTAAATTTATTTTTAAGTCGTGTAAAATAGTGTAAAAATTAATAAATTTCATACGATTTTATGTGGCGATGTAAAACAATATAAGTGTAAAACAAATACGTTTATATCATTTTATCTGGTTGTGTAAAATCATATAAAAGTTTTTGGGGATGGAAAGATTTCATAATGTTTTTGGTGTATAGGCCAATTAAATGGCCCATTGCCAAAAAAAAACCCATCGAAAACATGCACCCACTATTAATTAATATGCATTTGCAAAAATGTATGCTCATGAAAGATGTATAATAAAGATATAATAGAGTTATTTATAAAATTAAAATTATATATTACATCAGATAAACATCAAAGTTTGGTCATAAACAGGGTGACATTAAAAACAAACCTGCAAAAATAAATACATTAAGATTCAAGAGGGGGGGGGTGGGGGGGGACTCAGAAAACCATCAATTTCTATGATGAACTGAATTTCACCTTGTCTTTCATTTTTCCTGAACGCCTCCACTGCTGCTACATATAATTCCGTTGCTCCTACGTGTACAACTACTATAATTACTCTAGAACTTTATGCATTTTTAAGTGTTGAGTTTCAGGATTTCATACATAAATTGTAATAAAACTTCCTCAGTTTACGAATACAATTGAAAGAGGGGTTCGAGGGGTGAAAGGAGGTCAAAGTCAGGGTGACTTCATGAATAACCTTAGTACATATATATACATTTACACACCCCCAAAACACTTACATGGGCCGTGCAATGTATTTGACAAATATTTACACTGATCTCATGTAAGTGTTAAAAAAAAATTATATACACACCAACAGTGTAAGTATAAAAACTTAAATGTGTAAATGTTAATAATTTACACTTACACAAGATTTACATGTCGTATACAAGGATTGACATTTACATGCACAACAGTGCTCATGACATTGTAAATGGGAAGTTGTCTATTTGAGTATAATAAAGCCCTAGGGTAGGGGCATTCCCAAGATAATGGGTTGAGGACGAGGTGGTAACCCAGGTCAGCCCGACCTCTTGGGAATGTTCCACACCCACAATCTTTACACATTGGAAAGCATGCATTGAGGGCATGATCCTGGGTAATGCCACGGGCCACAAGTTTTCTTTCCACCTTCAATGGACACAATTTTTCAACCAGTTTGACAATTGAGATGCATCAACACAAATAAAAATTGGAAAGCACCCACCTAAAAATGGAAGCTCGCCCAGAAAACAAACACTACAAAATTTGCATTAGGGCTTTTAGATATCAAGGTTGGTCTCTTGTTGATGTGTAAACTACTACCCTTGTATGCTTTAGGGTTTACCCCTTAGATTTACCCTAAACCCCACTTTTCTCATAAAGTGAGAGACTACCTACAAGGGATGTTCAGCTTTCTGGATGCAAAAGTCTTTCTTTTGGTGGACCCATTGTGCGGATCTTTTAGCAAACACCAATAAGGTGCAATTGCTTCAATGCAACATAGCCCCATGTTGTCAAAAGGACAATGATGAAACCTTACCAAACTTTATAAAAAGAAAGCACCCAAGGAAGGGAGAGAAAAAGAACAAGGGGCAAGCACCAAAGTCCAGGCAAAAAAAGAGCCCAACCAAGGTGGGCAACATGGAGGAAATGGAACCATGAAGAACCAAACCCACCACCAATTGTATGAAGCATATCAATTAAAAAGAGAGGAGGTGAACCCAATAAAACTTCAAGCTTAGAAGGACCAATGGAAGCGACCTGCACTCTCTTCTGTAATGTCACTAACACTCGCTCTTTATAAAAGGAACATAACACCCATAAAGGAGGGTTTCTGGTGCCCGTTGTTGTTCACACCATGTTAGCACCATGGATAAGGTTTTTTCACACACACAAAAAAAGTTTGTTCAAAGCTTTGAGAATGTAGGTACATTGATTTTTATGAATCCAACTCTCATAAGTAAGCTTGAAATCAAATGTAATTCAATGAAGGACATATGATGTGTTTTATCCTAGTTTAGGTTCTAAAGGCATATGGAAGGAATGATGGTCCAAATATGATGGAAATGACTTTATCACTTATTGAACTTCCCCCAACAATCAACCTCCTTGGATGCTAGCCTTTTTTCGTTTTTGCTTCTTCTTTTTCTTTTTCTTTTCAAGAGGTTACTCAACCTTTCACCCATTTTTCATTGTATGAAATAATGAATTGAGAAAGATGAAAAAGTTGAACAATGGATGAAAATGAAACTAGTTTGGAAAGATGAATAGAAAAAAAGTAACTTTTGACGATATGCACGTTAGGGAAATTGTTAGTTTTAAAAAGATAAGGGATGATAGGTGTTGGGCAAGATATGTCATATGGGAAAGTTGGATCTCGGAAAGACATCAAATGCTAACAAAAATAAGATTTTTTTAAAAAAAATTATTTATTGTTGGATAAGATACGGATTAAAGTTTTTTGAATTTAAAAAAAAGATAATGGATCCCCCAAATGTATGGAAATTTTTGAAAATTTGACAGCCAAGGAAGATGATGGTAAACATGAAGACAAGATTAAATAGATCGATGGATGAATATGGATGAAGTACGTGACCAACAAATTATGATAAACATGGAAACATGTACATATATTGAACATTGATTAACTCATTGAACTTGTTTAATGTTTATCACTAATCCTTATCTATGACGGTGGCGATGGATTTATTTACATGTTTGTTCCCAAATCTTGGGGTTAATTTATTTTAGGTTTCAAGTTTAGGATTAGATTGGTACTACCATAGTAGTACCTGGGTTGGTTCGGCAGCAATTTGCCAAATAATAGTAATAATAATTTTTTCCATTTACTTTCAGCAGTGAAAATAATATTATTTTAGAATTAGGCAATATTATAAATAATAAAGCTAGTGTACTTGAGAGTTTTCTTTCAGATTTTTGGCATGGCAGTAGATATTTTTCAGAATTTTCAGCAAATTCAAAAATAGTTAATTAACTCCTAACCAGCCTAGGTACTAGGGTAGTTTAATTGTATGTTAACTACCATTTATGTAGGCCAATATCTTTTTGTGGTGTTTTATTTTGTAGCTTGTGAAATATATTCATTTATAGCCAAATGTATGATATAGTGGCCTTGTTTGAACACTAAAAGTTGATCTTATGAACCACAAAAGGGAAACAGAAATGGTGACAAAATAAACACTCAATGAACAACAAATTTGGCATTTCATTGCTTTCGATTTGTGGCCATATTTCAAAATAATAGTAGATAGGAATCAGCTTAACCTCCATGGCTCATGATTAGATGATATTTTAAACTAAATGTTTAATAGTTAAAAATTAAATGATTGTCTTAAATAGATTACCTTAAGGAAATGATTATTGTATTTAGACTATTCCCCATGATATTAGGAGAATGTCATTTGCTTCTTTTGATTTTATATTTTGCCCCCAAAAAAAAGGCCTAAATTTAGTGGTGATGATAGCTCAAAGTTGGGTTAAGGGGTTTAGGGTTCTATAGAACCTAAAGCTTTAGGTTCTATTAAGGATCCCATATTTTTAAACAATGATCCCAAAACATAATTTTAACATGGATTCTTTCAAAATTGATAATATTTTATTTCCAAAAAGTTTTGGCATCAAACTTATTGCCTTCTTATTTTGTTTTTCATTTTTTCACTAATTGATTCTCTTTTCTAAAAATAATTACTCATAAGGTGCCTTCCAAACACATTCACAATGTTTTTTCAAGTGCTATACATCCCGTTGACACGCCCATTATTAAAAGGCCAAAGGGTCCAAACCAAAAAAAATATTATCAAAGGGAATTGTAATAATCGGAATTTAAAAAAAAATCATGGCTTTACATTATTGATGATTTAAAAAAAACCTTATAAACATCATTAGAAAGAATAGAAGAAAAACATATTAAGAATGATCAAGATCAAATACCCCACTTACGAGTGTTTTTTGAATTTTTTTCTCATGTAGCATCATTATCAATTATCCCAAACAAGATATATTGTCAAGTTTCAACCAATGTTTTTTTTCATGGCGAATTTTTGCACTAGGTGAAAAAAGAAGAAAAAAGTGTAATTGTTATTGTTTTGATATGCTTGTCACTTTAGCATACCACAATTTAAAACTTTATAATAATAAGAATAATAATAATAATAAACAAATAGCAAAATGTTTGTAAAAAACTAAGGAAAATTTGCCCCAAAACAAAAAAAGTGCATCAAAATGTGGCGACAATTTCTCAAAATTTCCTCACCACACCCAAAACAAGGAATTAACCATAGAATATTTTTTTGTTTTGATAGGTCAGAATTTTGGAAAATTTTCATAGAAAAAATCAGAAAAACCCCATCCAAAAGTAAGGGGAAAAAAAAGAAAAAGAAAATTGAGGAGGGGTGGGGGGGTATTGAATGGGTAGGTAAAAGATTTCACCAAGTAGGTACCTACCTATTAATGAGTTTGTTTGTTTGGTTGATGTTTTTTTTTTTTGACAAAGCATAAAGGGATTAACATGGGGGTTTTTTTTTTTTTTTTTTTTTTTGTTTTTTTTTGGCCAATTTTGTGACATAGCCAAATTGGAGGTCATCCACAAGAAGATTTAGCCAAATTTAGTTATAGAGCAAACATGAAAATAAAAATTTAAAGCAATTCAATTATTTATAGCTACACAACATATTGTAAAAATCCAACAATTTCAATTTTGGAAACAAAACTTGGCAAATTAAGGCCTAAGATGTTGTTGTTGTTGTTTTTCAACCAACTTATTGGGTGTTGAAAATTTGCCAATGAATCAATGAGAGAATAAAGATGAATAAAAACACAAATTTACATTCCCAACCAACATTCTTAAGCTCACACAAGTTATTACAAATTTTATGATCCAACTTTGAGCTCTAATTTATTTCTAATATTCTAATAAAAGGTGAACATATCGCCATGCAGATGTTATCTTCTTTAATATTTGCATGCATAAAACATATATGCATAAATAATAAGATCATCAACCCATGCAAATGTTACTTAAAAATTTCACCTAATTAAGGGATAAACATCACACGTAATGAATTACATAACTAAACTTCAAACACATATATTTAAAGTTTTAAAAAATAACTTGATAAAAATAACTTAATAGAATGTTGACATCCAACATTGAGAACCTTATCCAGAAAATATGAGGCAATAAAATAAAATAAATAAATAAATAATAATAATAATATTAAGAGTTGAATAGGTAGGTAGGTAAAAGATTCCCACCAAATAGGTAAGTAGAAAATGGGTAGGTAGATAGGTAATGTAGGTAGAAGTAAGGAGGTAGGTAGATTCTCACCAGTTGAGTAGGTAGGTAAGTAAGTAGGTAGGTGAAAAGATTCTCACTAGGTAGGTACCTATTGATGAGTTTGTAGTAGTGTTTTTCACTCGGCAGATAAGATTGGGATTTTTGCTTTTGGCGTTTGCTGTGGTTCCCTCGCGGTCGGGTGCTCGCTAGCTCGCTAGCTCGCTCGTCGTTGTCCATGGCAAGATCTTGTTAGTTTTCTGTGGATCTCGCTCCTTGGAAGCTTTAGATCCGTGTTCTTCTCGTCTTTTTTTTGGGGGGGGAATTTTTTGGGGATTTTTTTCTTGCTATTATTGTTATTGTTGAGAAGAACTTGGGGGAAAAAATATGAAGTTCAAGGAAGGTTGTTGGCAGGAGAAGAAGTAGAGATGATGATGAGGGAGGAGAGGAGCAGGAGTAGTAGGAGAAGAGGAAGGAGCAGGGGGAGAAGAAGAAGAAGGAATGTTGTTGTTGTTGTGTGTGGTGCGGCGGCGGTGGCGACAGGGGATTTTCTTTTTTCTGCTCCAGGATTGGAATCGCGCGCTGCTCGTCGGCCATCATGTTAATGACGACGAGTTTACAGGATAGCTAGCTCGGCTCCATGGCAGGTAAACCAGCTGCTCCTCTTAAGCCACAAGCAAAGAGAAACAGAACTGTCTCTGGAATGAAATCTGGGAAAAAAATATTTTTCCTCTTCTTGTGGCCAAAGAATGCGCGCGCGTGCGTACTCGCTAGTCAGTATTTTCTTTTCGCGATTTCGGCCAAAAGGATGCGCATCATGCGTTCTCGTAAGGATTATTATTCTGGCCAAAGGATGCAGCATTCGTGCTGGTGAGGATTTTGCACGAGTGAGAGACCAAACGATGCATGTGCTCGTAAGCATTTTGACGATTTACCTATGCGGCTGCGGCTGTTGCTGCGTGCTTGTGGAGGGTTTCTCTACCGGAAAAAAGAAAATTTTGGCCATGAGGATGATAATGATGATGATGCGGAAGTGATCCGCTGTCTGATGCACTCTGTTTTGTGAATCTTGAACTGCATAGTAGGCTCTTCATGATAGCCGGATAGATCGCTACTTCTTGTGTCACATTGCAGTGTTTATTCTCTGTTCTATGTGTATCTTTTGCGCCTCCTCGTGGCGTTGAACGGTAGTCGAAGCATTTGAGAAGAAGAAGCATTCCTGCGATGCAAAGAAACAAGGGGGGAAATGAAAGGAAGGCGTCTGTCTTCTGTTGTTGTGCTGTCTGTTATGTTGCTGATAATGTACTGTACGCGTGGCTTTTGACAGGCATGAGCCCTTTTGACGAAGAACTTAGTGCAATGCTGCAAAGTGACCTCCACCATAGCCCCGCTCAAACAACTCTAGTAAGTGTCATGAGCTCACCGGCGGGCATGTCCTTAGGACCCGAATCAGAGCACATGGACAGCAGCACTCTCTCTTCTCATTACTCATCATCACTTGAGGGAGGAGGATTGATCTCTTCTTCTTCAAGTGGCGGCAGCCATGGAAGGCAGCAGCTGCTTGTACCACCTACAGTGAAGGGGGCAACAAACCTGTCTTCTGTTGAGGTGGCGGCTTCTTCCCATGTCCTTTCACTGGCAGCAGCTGCAGGTCCAGTCCAATGTAGTAGATCAATGGCTTTGGAGCAACAACCGCTGTGGCCATTCATTGCAGCTGATCAGAAGTTACTACAACTCCAGGATCCTGCAACAAAAAACCAAGACTTCAGGAAGAAAGCAGTGAACTCGCGAGTGATAAATTTCAGTACAAGCTTATCAGTTGCTACTAGTATGTCATTGCAAGACTTGAATCCTCCTCCTCCACAGTTTTCTTCTAGGGGTGGCTTGCAGCACTACCATTCAGCTCCAAGCTCTTTGCTACGGAGCTTGGCAGCAGATTGCAACAATGAGGATGGTTTAGGCTTCTCCTCCCACCAGGTCTCAAGTCCTCTGGGAAACAACACTGGCAATGTTAGGGGTGACACCAGAGGTCAAAGCCTTATCCCTCCATTCTTCTCAGGCACTGGCAACAACAACAACAACCTGACTTCAATAACAGAGTGCATTGTGCAACCTATGGAAACAGACAAGATGTTGAATGACTCCTCCACCTTGCATCAGTTCGATCAATTTATTTCACCTGCAACTAAATCTAACAAGCGAGCTTCTCTTGTTACTACTACCTCTATGTTTGCGGGAAAGCCAGACTCAAAGCCTGGTAACTCTATCTCCCTTGACATTTTAACAGCTTATGAAAGCTTCCATGATTTATGTGTAGTTAGAGTTTTTTGGCTCAAAGGAATGTGTTTGTTCCTGCTGTTTCTTTCTGTCCCATTTGTGATTTTGGAAGCTTCCTGTCGTGCAGCTGACTTGTTGGGGAACCAGCCTCAACTTGGTAATGATAACCTTCTTCGCCAGCGCAGTTTACCTGCAGATTGGCTCGCAGCTTTGCAAGGTAGCATTGATGACACAGATCCAAGTTCACAAATGCCATCCATGACATCCCCTGATGAGAGTTTGTCTGGCAGAACATCTGAGGACACTGCTGGTGTTGGTGTGAGTGGCAAATCCTCAATATACTCAAGAGATGATTCTTTACTTCTCATTGATACAACTTCTGGAGGACTGTGGCATTCTCCGACAAGTCCAGGTATGGAATGACTGCTGCATGTTCTTCCTGAGTGTATACTGGCTCTGAGTGTTTCTCCAGTTCAGCACCTCACTAGGTAGCCCAGGTCTCTACTGAATCTTTCTGGGCAATAATGTGAAGAACCTTCTAGATGAGAAGATAGGCTGTATATAATTCAAGAGCTCTCTTTTGTTAACAGTGTGCATGAATGGGTTTGTGAAGATTCCTCAGCTGTCGTAATTGAGCACAGTGCCTGTTTTTTCGGTTGTCAGTGGGTCATATTGGAGCCAAGCGGCTGCATGGCATCCTGGGCAATGCCACAATTGACACAGAGGAAGGCTTACGGAGGGACAGGCTTGGGGGACCTGGCACCTTGATTAGGCATACAAGTCTACCAGCAAATTTCAATAGGCCAACTATTCCAGTACTTGATGACCTAGCTGACATCTCAGTGCCGTGCCAGACTCGAGCAAAGCGTGGTTGTGCCACTCATCCCCGTAGCATTGCTGAGCGTGTTCGCCGAACCAAAATTAGTGAGCGCATGAAGAGGTTGCAAGACTTGGTTCCCAACATGGACAAGCAAACCAACATGTCAGACATGCTGGATGAAGCTGTTGAATATGTCAAACAGCTTCAACAGCAAGTGCAGGATCTTTCTGATACAGTTGCTCAATTAAGGGATCTGCAGGCAAAAGGGTTAAAGGCAGAAGGCAAAGGAAGTTCAGAAGTTTAAAGGAGTTCTCATACCCTTCTGGAGCTCAACTTGCTTATGGGAGTGCTTTGGAATGTGTACAATAACCCTTAACATTGTTAGAACCATTTGGCAAATCCTGCGTGGTTTGTGAGAATTGTGGAGTGTCCTGGGGTTAGAGGTTCATCATGCTCTCTTGAAGAGGCAGATGTCTTCAGCAGAAGGTGACACCAGGCAGTTGCAAGGTGGTTGACTTAAAAAGGATTGGGACCTACACCCATAGTGGAAGAAGCAACTCTACTGAGCTGGCACCCTTATATTTTTGTTCTTGTTCCAACTACAAATTGATTCCATTTTGAAAGGGAGAGGAAACTGAGCAGCTTGATCCTCAGTGGAATCAAGCCTCTCATCTTGAACATGTCAAGATCTTCTCTCAAGAACTTTTACTGGGGTGTCCAATATGTTGTACACAAGTTTCATTTGTCTTAAATGTGATCCAGCAGCTTCCACCAACAGCCCCAAGTGTGATGAGATTTCCCATTTCTGTGTCATTTAATGTTGTTACATTACCATCTGCCATCTGATTTACTTTGGTATGTGGTCATGGCCAATTCAGAGCTGCTATCTGCAGCCAACAAGCAAGCCCCAGGATTTTGGATGTGGTCTACTACAAACACTGGCTACTCACTCACGAGAGTTCCTTTTGCTGAAACAGCTACGACTGGTGAATTCAGGTATGTATTTGATACACTTCACTTTTAAGTTTCTTTTCTTGCACATTATTTGATCTTACTTCCACAAACCAAAGATTTACCATGGACAAGAGAGTAGTGGGGTGTACAAGGAGAAACTCTAGTAGACAACAGACAGTTCAGGACCCAGGGAACAAATTCAACCTCAAGCTTAGATACTTACATGAGATCAGGATCATCTTGAGATCCCACCAGAACCAGATACCCATGCAGTTTACCAATTGAATGTGTGTACAATGGGCCCAGTTATTCTCAACAAGGGCTATTCCTCGTCTGTGTGGTTAAATACATTGTCCATGAAGGGTATCTTTGATGCCCTTGAGACAAGGCTTTTATACGACATTCAAGAAACCTCAAGGGACTTCGGCCCCAAAAACTTAGGTCATCCTGATTGAAATCCCTCTTCTCTATTGAAAGGGTGGCCAGCCATCCTACAAACAGGGCCCTTCTATTGAATGCCATAATGGACTAGGTAACTGGTGAGACTGGGCCTATAACCCACCAATTTGACAATAGAGATGAGCTCTTTCCGTCCATGTAGACAGTGCTTGTTGTGTTTTCATCCAAGAAGCGATAGGTTTACAGAATCATGGGGCCAATGAGAACCAACATCAGTACCTTGTGCTGAGTAGTAGGTTGCTAATGAAAGAAGGTCAGAGGTTATTGTGATATAATGGCCAATCAGGTGCGTTTGAGATTCTTGTTCCGGTCTTGGCTATGAACTTAACTGACATTTCTTGAAGAAAGATTGATCCAAACCTGCATCCTCACACTTTTTGGCAACCTTCTGCATCAGCCTGACTAACTCAAATCAGCTTGAGAGTAAGCACACAGCTGGGACACATAGCTGGGGATGTTCAGATCCAGCCCCACAAGCTGTCTATGACCTGTTACCGCATGTTGAACTGTCAGGCATTGTAACCTTTTCCTGGTGAGCTTATTGTTGATGTATCAATCGATTTATGAAGTAGGTTTGATTGTCTGGCATTTAAGCTTGCATGTTGTGAGCTCACAATTCTTGTATGCATGTTTTTTGATGGAGGTTGGAAGTGTGAATTCCAAGGCATTCAGGTTCAGACTATGAGAGGAGATGAACGAGCTTCACCTTGCACCTTTAAAACCTCATGTAAAGAAGTCCTTATGGGTTTGACATAATAAAAAGCTTGGAAAAACAATAGATTATAAAATTGATCGGTTCCATTTTGTTTTAAACATGGGTTTTGGTCCCAAGGTAATGTTTGTTGCAAGGAACACTTCACCATTCACTATCACAAATGGTCAAATGTGTTTTGGCCTGGGTTTAGGCAATATGTAGTTGTGTTTTGTGGCCTTGGTGTCATAATTCTAAACGTGGTTATTATGTGAATTGTGAACTATGTCTGAACAATTTGTCTAAGCTCACATACATTCGTTGAAAGAAAAATTTAAACCTTTTTTTCTAACATTCCTTTTTTTGGCAAACCATACTCTATGGTGTTTCTATGTTGATTAAACTATTTCAATATATTGAAGTGTTTTGACATGCTTTTTGGATGACATATGTGGAGTAAGATTTGAAAGAAATTAAACAAAATGTAATCAAAGAGAAATCAACCAAATATGACCAATGAAACCAATCATGATTGACAATACAACAAACATCAACATGCCAAAATTTGGGTACACTACAAATACAACAAGAATGTATTCCTTTCCTTTCTACATGGTCAATCAACAAATTGCATGTTAGTAGTGTATGACTCGTGAGAATGGTCAAATAGCAACCATATTGCACTATTGAAACTTTGTAGTGCTATTTTGGCAAAATTAGACACTACGTTTCCATTCTCTTATATTCTGCTCTAAGATTTGATCATGAAACATTAGCTAATACAAAAACCCAAAATATGGAGAGCAAACCAATTCGATTCATAAGAAACCTTACCATATTAACCCCCAAAAGAATTTGGATTGCTTCTAAACATTATAAATTTCCCCTATAAAGACTAAATTAGAATTTCTAAGTACACAATTAACATTTCTTGAATAAAAATATAATCAGTAAAAGCATGTCTACCAGAGTTTTTTTTTCAGATTTCTCAAGTAGGCTTAGTGTTGAGGATCCCGAAAGGGTTAGTAATAAATGGTGATAGTAAATGTTTTCCAAAAAAAATTGATTGCCAAAACCGTTGCAACAATTGACAAGTTAGCTATGGGTTTAGGGTTTAGATATGGGAAATTTGGGTTTGATTTTTTTGAAAAAATGGCAAAAAAAAAAAACTTCAAGATCATGAATTTTTCACTTTTGAACTTTCAAGAAAATAAAATTGCCAGAAAGAAAAGAAACACTATACACAACATTTCAATAGGAGAAATTGAGTTTGGTGTAAAAAGATCTCCAAAAGGGTTAGCAAAAAAAGAAATGGGTGCTTTTGATTTGGCCAGCCATGATGATAGTATCCATGGTCCCATATAATTGTCCTATGACTAATGTCCTATTTTCAATGACTTTTGAATCTTGATCAATGATTCCCTCTTGCCACTCCTCCCATGGATCAAAATATCTAGAAAATAGCAAAGGACACTTGTCTTTTTGTTTGATTGATTGCTTGATAGCTAATTTGCTAAGTAAAGTATATTTACCTCCAATGTTTGTCCTTCCCACTCATCCCATACACGAAGGATATGATAAGGGTACACACAGAAGCAGTGGGGATTCTTCTTGCAATTTTGTGAGGTAGGTGGACAGGTGATTGTCCACAAGAGGACTTTGCCAAATTTGGCTACTGGTTAGAGAAAAAGCAGATTTTGTTTTTTGAACCTCATGCATGACATATGGCAGTGGTGGACATTCAAGAACCTATGGTCTACATATGGTGATTTCAACTTTTTCTTCCTTGGGATAATATGGCAACTTTTGGGCCATTTTTTTTTCTTCCACAAAGAAACTTTTGTACAATTGAATATGGAGAAAGAAAAGACATAAGTGATAGATAAGTTATGGAATGTCATAAACTCCAAAGTAGATTGAACAATACATAATCTCCCTTTTTCAAGGGTGAACATTTTGGTTTGTTGAATTTACAATTAACTGGCCAGGAAGGTTTCAAAGGAGTTTTGGATAGTAAACGAAAGCTTTCAAATTTTGAAACTAATGTTAATTTAGAGAGCTCCAAAAAATTAAGGGTCTTCTTGCAGATTACAATATTCAGAGAATAGTTGAGATCAAACCACAATTTGGCACACTCTACTACAGTCACCATATCCAAGATTTACCATGAGCATGACACCGAGGACATCCTTCCTAAATCTATAATCACAATACACTTTGTCCATTACGTCTGTGCTCACAATCATCTCACAATTCTATCAGTCAAGCATTGACCAATTGCAGGAGCTTTGAGAGCTGTGAATCAAAATACGACTCCCAATAGAATGACACCTGTCCCTTCTTCATGATTAATTATATTATATTATATTTATTTTTGAACAACCGAGAAGATCTTATTGCAAAGCAAAGAACAAAGGGCAATCACAGGGCAAGAACCAGGGGATGTCCCTAGGGATTCCAGGGCATCAAATTGATTAATTACATATTTTCAACACACTTGTAGCTCTCCAATGGAAAGCGACTAACCTGGCAGCAAGAAACAAGGCCTTATGTCAGTGGCTTTCCTTCAGGATCACAGCATACTGTGTGTAACTGTGATCACAAGAGTGTAATCAAAAGAGACTGTTACTAACTTCCTGTTCCTCAAAGGTGCTCTACCACGTGGTTAATATTCCTCCAAATGCAGCATCAAATGAAAATTACACTTCTGTAATGTCTCCTTCACTGGCAGAGAAAACAAGTACTAAATCTTGTAAGAACCCTTTTATTGTATGAGTGCTGGTACACAATTGGCGCTCTGAATTATTTTGAATCACAATTTATTTTTTTACAGTGTGCATGATTGATGTAGTCTACAAATCTGCAGAATGCGCAGACAAAAATTTAAAATAAAAAAATCTGATCAAGTTTTCGAGATCAGGTGAGAAAATTGTTGCAGTTCAAACTTGGGCCAAATTCAGCCCAAGTGAGCTAGACTCTTCTAGAATGCTAAAGGTGCTAGAATTCTACAGTCGCTGATCATCATGTCGTCGCTCTACAGAGCTACAATCTGCACATTAGGGCAGAAAAAAATTTAACAAATGAACCTGATAGATTCTAGATCCTGCAGGGTAGAAGTAAAAAATTGTTTGCACACTTCGGCCAATTGGGTTGTGTAGGATTTCAGTTAGCAAGCAACGATCGTCAGATCACTGCTAGCTAGCTGCAAATGGACAGGGAAACAAAAAACTCAGCCTGATCTTCTCCTACGGTACATGTGTACAAGAAGAGAACTACCAGCAGCAGCTGATTCGGAACTGCTCACAGTGGAACTCTCAAACTGATCCGGTGCTTAAAGTGCTGATCTCAGTAACTACTCGTGTCCAGAGATGGAAACAGAAAATTTTCCTGGTCCCAATCGTACGTCCAATCCTCCTGCTGCTCTGTAAGCCAGCAATTCCCCGTGCTCATGTTGCTGTAGTGATCTAAACCATGTAGCTGTACCCCAAGTGATCTCTGTACCCTAAGCGGTCTTTCGGATCCGGCATTTATACGCTTCGTCTGTAGCTCTTGATCTGTACTCCCATTTTGTGGTGGTGTCCCAGGGGCTGTTTCTGCAGAATCCGATGAGCTTTCGGGATGGATGTTGTTCTCGAGCCCTGTATATTGGTCGATGTAGCTCTGTTGTTCACTTAGAGACAGAGCGATTGGTTTCGTGATCGACAACGGAGTACATGGTTCTGATGCTGCAGCAGCGGCAGCAGCGACAGTCTGTACATCTTTTGGAGATTGACAGGGAACGTAGAGAGGTGGCGAGTCAGGGAAATTGAGAGTCGTACTGGTGCAGCCTGCTAGCAGCTTGGGACCTCGTAAACAAACGACTGCAGCATCATAAGCTCGAGCTGCCATTTCTGCAGTCGGAAAGGATCCCAGCCAAATGCGACTTCGTTTGTTGGGCTCTCTTATTTCCGAAACCCATTTGCCCCATTGACGCATACGCACGCCCTTGTACTTTGGACTGGTACTCAGCTGCCGTTGATGCTGCTGCTGCTGCTTCGGGCTTCTTGGAGACTTTGCAGATGTCCCTCGAATCCGATTGTTCAATGCTGCACCAGTACCATGAGCGCCGAGAAGAAATTTCGAGATTTCCTTTCTCCCCGTATAACCATTACCGACCCCAGACATTAGATCTTTGTTCTTTTCCACCATGACTGAAAATCCAACTGTGACAGATCCGACTAGGGCGAAAAAAAAAATGAAAAAAAAGGGAGAAAGAAACTAGCAAGCAAGCACAGAGGCAATTGAACAAAGTGTAGAGAAATACTCTTCAAAATCGGTGATGATGGGTAGCTGCTATTCAGGAGCTGCAATTAATTACAGAAGTGCACATTATCAGCATTCTCATCAGAAGAAGAGGAGCTTCAAAACATAGAATCTCTCAAGGAAAAAATTTCCGGACTCGAAGGAGAAGAAGATTTCGATCAGCGAAGAAGGACACAGTCGTGAAGAAGAGGCGTTCGGACGAGAACAAGAGCGTTTGGAAGGACGGACAGAAAAAACAAACAACACTTCGTCCAGGCCCAACGAAACCTCATTTTATGGACCTGCTCTTATTGGGACCTCGATCAAGACCCACTCACGTTTACACACGTGCCCGCTGAATTTATGCCCACGCGGCAAAAATATCAAAGAATATTCTGACTTCTTTTCGAACCCCATTCACACCTACTAAGACTTGATGACTCAAACCTTATTTTAGATATACCTAAAAATAGAGCCTAGCTTGTGGGTTAGAGAGCCAATCACATTGTTGTTCGTAAAACTTTACTCCCCGTTCACACTAGTAAGACTTTTTCAACCAAAACTGGTGTCCCTTTGCCCACTGTCCACTGATTTGTCCCGCAGTTAATGCTAAGTCATCAACGGTTAAGCATAATAGCTCAATCAGCGTGTGAATGAGTCCTCCATTAGTGAATCAGATATCTCTAAATACATATTTTAAAATTTTTTGGATTTTTGAGTTTAATTACAATTTTTTTTTTAAAAATTAATTTAAATTTTCCCTCCTGTCATTACACAGCTTACCCCTCAGGGGAGCCTTCGAGGATGAAACCCTAAAAATCAAAAAATAAAAAAATAATTTTTTTTTTTGGAAAACTATAAAATTATCTTTAAAGCCCACAAACATGGCAGCAAACGCCTTACCCACATGTCACAAGCTCTTTCAATAATAATATTATTATTAGTTAGCCCAAAAATGAGCCCAAAAATGGGCCCAAAAAATATCCTGAATATCAAATTTGTTTGGTCATCATCACTGATTGGTGACAAGTGGAGCTGGGTGAGAAAATAGCATTTAGTCTTTAATTAGTAAGGTAATAATAATTAATAATAATGATAAAATATTGTGGTAGGTGGAAATATTCGTGAGAATTCTCTACTTGTCGATACGCTATTGGGTAGTTGGGCAAAAATTTGTCCCATACAGATCCCCATCACAAAATATCAGGCTGTGAAACTACAAAATGTTCTGTCACAAATTAGGTACCTGTTTAAATGAATTTTTGCTGAAATTTATAGAAATAACAAATTTGGAGGAAATATTTCGTTTTTATTTTTGGGGCAGGTTTTTGGCCAGTTTTTTTTAATTTTTAATTAAAATTCTAATTTTACATTTTTCTAAATAATTCTTGCATGTTTGCTACTACCATTTATTTTTTTTAATCTCATTTTTCTGTAACCTATAACCAAATTTGGCCCAAGTCCTCTTGTGGATGATCACCAGTCCACCTGAGAGTTTTTTTTGTTGGGCGATCTTCTTTTTTTTTTCTTTTTTTTTTTCCAGAAAATGAATAAAGAATGCAAGAATTTTTTGATTTTTGATATAAAAAATAATTAAATTAGCCATATCAAGACTTAAGCATTTCCGAGGTCACCATTTTGTAGAAGCACTCTTGTAAAAATGCTATAGCCCACCTCAGAGAGTTACCATTTATTGCTTAATCAGTAGTGCTATGGATCCTCACTAATGGACTTACTATAGGAAATTTGGTGGGGCTAGGAGCATGTGTTATGTGATGAGTTATTTATTAAAAATTGTTGATAATATGTTGTAACCAATATTCCGCTGTTATTTGAATTGAAAAAGAACCGTTGGTCCCAATCATTTTTTATAAAGAATTTAAAATTAGTTTGATTTAGGACAACATTTAGTTCCATCTCCTTTCCATACATGTATATATATATATAGTAGTATTAGTTTGTTTAACTAGTTCACATGATTCAAAATAAAATTTATGTAACATTAATTTATGTACAAAATGAATTGAAACTAATAACTTGACTAAAAATATAAGGGCAAGTTTATACCTTTTTTTATAAAAAAATTGTACTTATTTACCTAAAGACCTTGAACCTATTAAAAGGATACAGCGCTTCCCGTTCAGATTTTAATTCAATTTTGGAAAAAAAAAGCCATTTGCCTGGGTCAAGTCCTAATGACAATTTTAATTCTTTAAACCTTATAAAAAAAAAAGATGAAAACACACTAATAAATAAATGAACCAAATTAGTCCACCTTAACATTTAGAAATTAACAAAACACGAAACAAATACCCTGAATAATTTGACTTATAACTTTGTACCTGAACCCAAAAAACTCTCAATACCCCCCCTCCCCTCCTCCTAAACCCTAAATCCTGAACCCTAAACCTAAACCCTAAACCCTAAAAAAAACTAGGGATAATTCAGACCTTGACTTTCATGAACAAAATACATTAGAATCAAATAGGTACCTAAGCAATTTCATGTCTTAAGAAGAAGCCAGGAATGAATGAATGAATGAATGTCACATGAAACTTTATCCATAACTCTACAAAATCCAAAACTGACATTAGGTTTCGTAGTGATGTCAAAACTACACCCCCAAAATAAGAGAAAAAGCATCATCACCATATCTAATGTTAAAGCACACTCTTTTCATGCACTCCCCAAGTGTCCTCTTAGGACACCACCACACCAAACTCATAAAGTGGGAATGCAAAGATCTTTGAAAGTTGTTGAAGAAGAAAAAAAAGGAATTTGTAGATAATGAGTTAATTCTATGTGTATGTGCTAAGTATGTAAGTAGTTAAAATCATGAGCAAAAAAAGTTTGCCACAGACAACATAAGACCATAAAAAAATTATTCATTCATCGATTTCACATTCCTCTTGACATCTCATCACAATTGAGACCCCCCCCCCCCCCCCCCCCCAAAAATCAAAGAAAAAAGTTTAGGGTTAGGGTTTAGGGTTAAGGTTTAAGATCAGAGTTACCTTAGTAACTCTCTTGAACATTCTGCAGTTAGTGTTCACGCCTTCCTCCCCAGTTGCACTTACTTTGGGAACACCCCACTCCAAGGGCATTATCCCTTGCTCCCAAAGTAAGTGGCCCTCAGAGTTGGCCTTACTTGGGGGAACACTACCACTCTGAGGGCATTACCCGTTGCTCCCAAAGTAAGTGGCCCTTAGAGTTGGCCTTTACTTGGGGAACACTCCCACTCTGAGGGCATTAAGCCCCTTCCTCCCCAAGTAAGTGCCTATCTAAAGTTGCACTTACTTTGGGAACGCCCGGCTTTGAGGGCACTACCCAATGTAATGGCTCATGAGATTATTTTATTTTATTTTTCATTTTTCCTCTATATCCCCAATGAGTATCACTCTTAAGAAAAAAAATTAAAAAATTCATGTTAGCATTTTTATTTTTTTGAAAAGCCCGGAAAAATCTACTCTCTAAAGGTTTGCCTCCAAAGGTTTGCCTCCAAATACACAAGAAAATTGGGGGTAGTGTTTTTAGGAATTTAGGAGGCCATCTTTCATTTTATTGAAAAATGTGTTGAGATTTTTTTTGTGTGTAGGGTAAAGACTACAGGGAACCTGTCATGCCCCCTTGGAACCTGTGAGGCCTGACACGTGGCCCCCTTATCCTTCCTTCATAAAGACTCTTTAAAGTAAAGTTTGGAAAAGAGCACCATTCACATTCGCCAGCATAGTGAGGCGAGATACTAGTGTATGATATTTCCAATTTTTGGGAATTTTTTTCACAGAAAATTAGCAAAATTAGTTGAACTTATGCTAGAAAAACACCACTTTCCAAAAACAAATCCTAATTTTTATTTTTTAAAGGACAAAAAATTCTGGGTGTGGAGAGGGGGGGGGGATGCTGCTCTTGACATTTGTGAAGATTTTTCCTGAAAGCCAATGATGAAATCAAAATGGAGAGTTAGCAGGTAAATAAAGCAAGCAAAAAGATTGAAAAATCATAAGTAGTGAATTTGTTTTGGAAACTGTATGTACATAAGTATTTATCCAGTTTGGAAATATTCCAAATTTACAATAATAGGGGGGGGGGGGGGGGGGTTAAGAGCTACAAAATTGTGTATTGAAATTTAATTTGTTATCAGGGCAGACTTTTGGGCTGTCTTTGAGAGCCTCTAAAAAAAGAATGAACCTAACTCAATGGGGGATACTCCTCCTAATGAAGAAGAAGCATATCCTTATTGTGTAAGTAGTAGCTAATCTGCTACTCATTAAAAAAATTTATCCTAAAAAGAATGTACCCAACAAAGGGTTGTGATTGCTAAAAAAAAATTGACCTAAAACTACAAGACATTTGAGTTCTTGATCAAGCTTTAGGGTTTTGAGAGTTTAGGGTAATTAGTGCTTGAGAAGTTTAGGTTTTTGGGGGGGGGGGCATTTTTCTCAAGCCTGGAAAATTTAGGCAGTTCAAAACGTTCACCTAGCCTACCTAGGTGGTCTGCACAAGATTGGGAATGAATTTGTGAGTGGGATTGTGTTAGTGTGTTCCAGTTTTGGCAATAGAAGTCTAGATTCCTCCTGGTCCAGTTGGTGAACCTAAGTAGTCTTGATCCACTTCAGTAACCAAGATGTGTAAGGTTTAGTGGGGTTGAGGGTTGGTAGGCGAGTGTGTTGTTTGTGGAGCTCTAATGCCCGGCGAGCGAGCATCGACTCTCCTACTACTACTACCAAGGAAAGCTCCATAAGGAAAGCTCGAAACTCTCATCTTCAAGGACTCGTAAGTCCCAATCTGTTTGGTGGTGATCAGCTGCTGCTGCTGCTGCTGCTTGTGGTTGTTGTTGAGGGAGGTGGTGCAGGAGAGAATTCTCCATTTCGTCGTTCGAAAACTCCAGCTCCGGAAAGTAATCCACTTCTTCAAAATCTTCGAATTCGCCGAATTCCTCCTCTATCCATTCCACTCCCGCCGGACTCCTCCGCTGCTGCTGCTGCTGTATCTCTAGTTGCGAGCGGCCTGTTGTTCGTGATTCTTCCACTGCGACTAGGTTGAGCTTTTTCATCTTATAGTTGTCCGCTTCTTGGTTGTTGTCGTCTTCATGATCTGAGCTGCTGCTGCTGGATGTTGATCTTTCTTGAGATTGATCCGGAAAGTGAAGAGCAGTAGCTGGAGGGATAGCAGAAGCTGCGGCTGCGGCTGCCGCCGCTTGAATCGCCTGAGGTGACAAAGTATCATGGATTTGAAGAGTAGGAGGAGAATCAGGGAAGTTGAGACGTGCATTGGGTCCTCGCAATGCCACCACTGCAGCATCGTAAGCTCTCGCTGCCATCTCTGCTGTCGGAAACGATCCAAGCCAAATGCGGGATCTTTTGTTGGGTTCTCTGATCTCCGACACCCATTTCCCCCATGCTCTCATTCTCACACCCCGGTAGGCTTTCACATTTGAACAGGTGCTCTGCTGCTGCTGCTTCTTCTTCTGTATGGAACCCGAAATTTTCCCCTTTGCAGTTCTCTTGACGCCCAGAGAAGGCGACTTCTTCTTCTCCATCATCATCGTACTGTTCTGTACCTACGACAACACTTCACCAGAAACCAAACTTGATTGCTACTACTGTAATTCTCTAAACCCGTCAATTACTGACACCTTCAAACCCAAGAGCCTCTAGCCCTAGAAAATTCTCCACTTTTCTTGTCGACTCTGAGTCCTTGAATGGTGATTTCTGAGGGCAAATATGAAACTTCACTACGAGATAGAAGATCTAGATTGCTTCTTCCGGCAGCAGCACAGAAACAAAAGACACATAGAAGAAACTCCTCCTCAATTCTTCTTCCCCAAATTGGTTTCTACCAAATCAAACAACACTTGGCTTTCTGTGATTTTTTTCGAGATGGGTAGTTGATGTAATTGTTGTATGAGATCAGTGCGAGTGCTGTCTGCTGAGAGCGCAGCTGAATGAATCCCGATTGCAAATGGAAGCAGGAAGATTCGGGTATATATACTTACTTACTCTCTCAATCCGACGCGCTTAAGGACAAGAACCCTAAAAAAGGCAAGGGCAGGCAGGCACGTGGTGGGATATGGAATCACTGCGCGTTGGGGTTTCAACTCCCTACAAAAACTCAAATAACTCGGTTTTGTGTACAAATATTGAATCCTAGCGAGTTCCGATACTGCTTCTAACGCCAACACGTTAGGGATTTCAAACCCCGATCCCCTTCCAGAACATAACAACACATATCCCAACCTCCTAGAACTTAGAAGAAGAAGTGATTTTATTTTATTTTACTTTTAATTGTGCCGAGTTTTCGCCATTTTGCGAAAATATTTTGGACAATGAATATCCTGTATAAAGCTCCCTGTTCTTGTGGGAAAATCATTTTTTCAAATTTTTTATACAATTTTTTAATTCAAAAAATAGAAAATATAGAGAAATAATAATCGAATTTACACTAGAAAAATTTGGACGAGCCCAAGTTAAGTAATTTCTTGTTCAAAAAAGAAAAAAACTGGATTTTGAGATTTGCAATTTGGGGATTTCCCGAAAGGGCAGCATGTCATCTGCCCGGACTGTTGCAGCATCATGAAGCGGAGTGTTTTTTGGTCTTTTCAAAAACAATTGGCTTGGCAAAAGTGGGGAATTTCAAATGGAAAAAACACATTTCAAAATGGAAAACAATTAAATTAAATTAAATAAAAGAAAATCTATACCGCCAAATCTCACACTGATGTTAATAAAGAGCATAAATTTCTTCCCTTAAAGGCAGAGCCAATTATTACATAGGGTCTTACTATAACTAGTTCACAAGCTTTTTTTTTTAATGGGCAGTGGGGCCAGGGACTAGCCTATGGATTCATTTTATCCATCAATGGGTCCTTATTTGCAAACAGTAGAAAAGTACTCGCTCCTTCTTTTTTCTTCCCCTGACTGCCCACTTGCCCAACCAAGATGTGTCGAGTCATCACCAGACACATCTTGGTGCTGCCCAGACACAAAATTTGTACCTTATAGTACACGCTCTGGGGCATGTAATGGACACTTAAGAGGCATAATCTTGTGTGTTATTATACACGGTTTGGGTGTGTAAAGGACACTTAAGAGGCATAAAATTGTGTCTTGTTGTACACAGTTTGGGCATGTAATGGACATTTAAGAAGCATAATATGCTTTCTAATGTAATTAAGCCTCATAATGTCCATTATACAACCAAACACACCCAAATTATGTTTTATAAGACACGATATTATGCCTCTTAGTGTCCATTACACACCCCCAAAGGCCTGTATAATAAGACGCAAATTTCATGTCTGGGCATCGTCCATCATTTCCTTGAAAAGATGGATAGGGCTATGGGCAGACAAGGAAAAAAAAAAAAATTTCTTTCTGGACCCATTACTGATTTGATTTACCATCCTCCTCCTCTTTCCGCACTTGTTCTTTGTCCTTTTTTGACACAGAAAACCTTTGTAGCTCTTTTGAACTTATCCTTGTGAGTAGTATTAGTAGTGTTGTGTAGCAATTGCTCCCAGAGTTTCCCTTGTGAAAATTTCACATGTGCAAAGTACAAACTACAATACCCCCCCCAACTAATATCACCTACAACTAACTCGTCTGTAATACATAAAAAAATTGCCCCACTAAATAGCACATGTTGAAATCCCAGTTCGGGGGAGGTGGCCAACAGAATATCGTTTCATATTTTTGACCCCTCGAGAGATTTCGAACACCTCAAACCTTGCTCATCTTATAAAGGTTTAGAACCTTCCAATTCCACCTCCCGGAGGGGGCAAAATAAGCTTATGTGGCTCGAATTGACCATATGCGGTTTGTTCTTTACTATGTTCAAATATATTACAATAGAAAGTTGTCTTTGTACATCAAATGATTTCATTAGATTTTGAGTGAATTCACTGGTGGTAGCAAACAGGACCCAGTGAAGAATGTTTTTGAATTCATGGGTCTATTGAACAAAGGCTATAATGAACAGGACCTAGTGAGAATGTTTTTGAATTCATCAGTCTAATGAACAAAAGCTAGTGAATTGCACACACATTTTGTAGCAATGAAACATATGCTGATATAAATTGAGGCCCAAAGTGAATGAGCACTCACCGACACACCAAGTAGGATGAATGGATGGATGGATGGATGGATGAATGGATAGATGATGTGTGAAATAAGGCAACACTTTTTCATTGTAATTCTGTCGAGTAGCTAACCAGGATGGTTGGTTACTGTGTACTAGCCATCCACATTCATCTACCTACCTAGTAGCCACTGAGTGCTTTACCCTACCCACCTAAATAATCACTTAACATTCCCAACCTTCTTACCTTGTGAGACTTACTGACTTACATAGATGTAGTGTGAAGAGGAAGTAGGAAGCCATTACTTACCCCATTTATCTTTCATAGTGTGAAAGGGGTGAAGCAAGAGGGTTTACAATTATAGGTTACCTTGGTAAAACCTTGGTAATGTAAATGTGGTTCATCCATAACTAGGGGTTCATCCATAACTAGGTCATAATGGGTTTTCAATGGATGGTGCATTAGCTGGTGATTGGTCACATGAATCCAGAAAGCACAGCAAATTAGGATCTTAGTCGGTGACAAATGAAGAAGACTCAACGCCTTGGCGTCAACAAGGGGGCAAGGCTTTGGGTAGGTACTATGACCCTCACAAGAAAACAAATACAAACCCACCTGACTTTGCTTTTTACAGAATACACCCCCACTTTTCCAGCGCACAAATAATGCATGTGTTTGTGTTTGTTTCTTGTTGGGGAGGGTCATTCAACTCTGTTCGCCGCATTCGGCGTTCAAAGGCAGTCAAAAGGGTCTCTTGGATTCATCAAACATCAACAACACCAGTCAAAAGGGTCTCATGGATTCATCAAACATCAACAACACAAGTTGTAAGCCCAGCAGATTCTAGCTTCCCCATCCGAAAGATTATAATCCTTTCAGGGAAGGAACTAAAGAGGCTTCCCCCAACAAGATTTATTATAATTAAAAAAGGGTTTTATTGAAATTTATTTTTTCAAATATCATCATTTCCTTTTTAGAATATTCCCCAAAAAATTATAAAATATATATTCAATAAAATATTTTAAAACATTTTGAGGTGAAATTGTAGAGAGCCAGGAAGTGAAATCAGCCGAAACCTCCAAAATTGACACTTGTATGTGCAACTTTGACCATTAATTTCTATCTTTGTCTCAAGTTCAAAATGTTGAATTTGTATTTTTTTCCAACAACCCTCATATGCCCACGTTTCATCTATTATAAAAAAAATTTAGGATCGGTTGAACTATGGTAGTTAAATAAAATATTTCAAAAAATTAATTTTTTTTTGCCTTTTTTCACCCAAATTACACATTTTTTTAACCAAAAGATTCATATTGAAAAATCCCTTACAACTCTATTGAGTGGGGAATTTATTTTAATGTGGCAAAATTCTGGCTATTGGGAGGTTTATATGGTTTCAACTCCCTCCTATCACTCGGTACTCATTTGGTCAAACCATCAATCCATGGATGGAACCAAACATCCAGTGTTTTTCCTATCCATGGATGGAACTAAACATCCAGTGTTTTTTTCAAACATGGATGGAAGTAAAATATCCAGTGTTTTCAAAATGATAAAAAATTCTGGTTCTGATTCCAGTTCTGAAAATCAGTCTCACTTCAAATTTAAAATGGGGTTTGGGTAGCTATAAAGTTCTATAGTTAATTAAATTAATCAATTACCTATAAAGTTTGTCATTTTTCAAATTTTAAATTAAAAAAATTAAATTCGCCTACCTAAGGAACTTGAAATTATTTTTCAAGAATTATTTTTTCATGATTTTTGTTTTCAATTATGATCTTAATTTCAAATGTAACAAAAGACTCATTCCATAGTCCAATATTGGTGTCGATTCCAATGAAAGGATGTTAACTCAAGCCTCATAAAATCTGGCAAATGCCAATTTTGCGAGAATTAAATTAATTCTGGCACATTTTGTCGCCTTAATACTGGCACATTTGGCATATGCTTTATTTTTCGTAACAGGCTTCCCCCTACTAGAAGATAAAATCAAAACGAACACCGCTACTACCATTCTCGCGGCTATCGCAAATGGAACACAACTAGGCAAATAATATGTTGAATGGAATGGACATGGAGACAAACTCGCAGTGTTATTCAAGGGAAAGATTGGTGCTTGATCATTTTGATTTGCTCGAACTACTTCGCGTGCATAATGCCCGTGAGGGACAGACTCGTCAGGCTGCTACGGGAGTCGTTTTTCTCCCATTTAATGATGGAAAAGTCACTCTCGACGGACGTCGTATTCGGGAACGTTGTCGCCAATCCACCGCACAGCTGATGCAGCTGCATGAAGCACCCTTCAAGCAGTCCCACGCCTCATTAAAGAACATCTTCTTGTCGCGCTTGTCGAGGGTAGCCTTCACATCCGCCTCGCGCGCGTAGACAACAAGCAGTTCACGATGTTCGCTCTCCGCCTTATTAATCAGGTCCACACTCCAGTGTTTGGCTAGGTGCCCGTGATAATGATCCACTACTTCGCTGATGAACACACCAGGACGCATCTTGACGAGATCCGCTGGCATCACAAGGGGCGCTTCCAATTCCCTGGCATTGTTGTTGGAATCACGCTCCGCCTGGATCTACAATCCGTCAGCCACAATGGAAAGCAAGAAGATGCTAAACTTTAGTGACTCCACGATGGGAAACCACAAAAATGACTGCACCCAAATCACTATTTTGGCCCTCAAAGGCTCAGACCAACTACCAAAAAATAGTGATAGTGACCATTTTAGTGACTTGCGGTGGGGATGCTCTTAATAATTGTATTACTTAATTATGGCACTTTGGCAAAATTAATTCTGGCAAAGTTGGCATATAAAAATAAAATGCCAGGTTTTATGAGGCCTGTGTTAACTCGAATCTAGTTCACAAGAACTTGAACCACAACCCCCAAGTTTAACCCTACAAACCAAGAAAAATCCCGTCAACATTAGTTCTCACCCACCATAGTGGGTATTCGCCCAAAATTAAATTAAATAAGACCTAATAGTTGTTAATGTATGTGAATATATATATATCTTATTAAAACCTATGGGTTCAAATTTTTTTTATGTGAAAAAAATTTAATGACACATGTGAAAAGTATATTTGGTTTCATATTATTAAAAGTATAATAAGCTTTTTGCATTCTTCTTTGGTTACGATAGTGCATTTAAATCACAATGTTATGTTTAAACTAGTTAATCATTAATTAGAATTTGATCAAAGCCATTCCAAGTGTGAAAAAGAAGTTGGAACCGCATAAATGTCATGTAGGCATTTTAGAATTTTGTCATAATCTTACAAATTTAATTCAAGTAGAGTTTTATGGGATTCAAAATGTTTTTCGGTGAAAAAAAATTGAAATTTGGGTGAGAATTTTAAAGTCCTTGCCATTGAAAGTGCAATTTTATTAGTTACAAGCAATTTTATAAAATTGAGTTGAAAAATGGTGACTTTTGGAAATAGGAATTTTATTTAGCCAATGAGAAGGCTCACAGCATGCACTTAGGAGGCCTCACTTTTTCCTTTTTCTTTTGGACATTATTAATAATTGGGCAGTGCCTTCCAATTGTAAATTTTTTTTCTTTTTTCTTTTTTGGCAATGAGCTTCTTTGATTGGCTCATCACAAAAAAAAAAAAAAAAATCGGAGACTTTGGAGTCTCCTCAATATAGAAATATTCACTCCAAACATAGAAGCATGGTAAAAGCCCCAATATTGGCCCCATTCACATTACGTTCCAAGAGGACAACATTGAGGCAACCATAGAGGACAAAGTGAAGCGTTATTGAGAACAAGTTGGGGAACACATTGGAAACTTGAAAAAACAAGTAGAAAACTCATTGGGAACACAATGGGAACAACAAAAATCCAAAAATTCCAACACCCACCCCACCTCTCCTGAAAAGGGGAAAAAAACAAAAATGGGTTTTAGTGGGGTGCATGTGGGCAATTTCTCATTTGCTTAGCAAAATTGCTATTCCCAACTGCGTTCGTCACCTATTTTGGCCTACCGTAACGAACTGGGGCATGAATTGTGGGGTCCAATAAAATTATATAATGAAGATCTATCTTCATGACAACACATTCGTTTCAGATTTCATATTATTTTGTTTCCATTTTGTCTTTTTTTGGGCACAAACGGACAAAATCCAAGATTTCATTACAATTAGTTTGTCGACCCACTTGGCTCCATCTAATTCTAGAAAGGACTCAAAAAGGGTCGGATATTTAAAATTGTGGGTTCAAAAAGCATGAGAATAACTCGTTTCACCCTTTTTTCTTTATGGTTCTATTATGCAACTCCTTTTTCTTATGGTTCTATTTTGCAACTTCGCGAACCGAGTCATTTTTAGTACAATGGCTATGTGACAATTTCACGGGTCTCTTCGGGGTTCCTTAAACTAGGGCTCAGCATTTCAAAAAAGACTTAGTAGGTGTACATGGAAATAACTTGAATAAATATTTTGCACATTTAGGCCACAACAATTTGCTTTCCCTTTGGGATCAAATAAAAACATTTTAATGTTAGAAGTCCCTTCGACCATGTGGTGAGAAATACGTGGTCTATAAAAGCACACCAATTAGAACGACTTCGTATTCTAAGAGAACTACCTTAGAAAGGGTAGAACTTAAAGCTCTAGAAGTAATTAAGTATAAATAAATAAAAAATCTAATTAAAAATAAAAAATAAAAATAAAAAAAAGCCCCGAGCCAAATGATTCGATACTCATGGATTTCAAAGATATATTGTAATTAACTTGACTTATTAAATATCTCATTTTATTTCCTCATAGTACAATTTTTGGTTTGCTTGTACCTTTTGTTTTATGTTAAGTAATATATATATATAGTTAATTTAATTTGAAAATCTAATTAGAAGTCAGAACTTAATAATAATAATAATGCAAATATCATGTGGCAAAAACATTTTGAAATTTTGTTTATTAAAAGGAGGTTTGTATACATACTCTTTGCACTTCAATCCTAGTCACAATTGGGAGATGCAGTTAGTTTTATGACTATTTGTTGTAAGGGGAAGGCCTCTTGCATCTTTCCAGTGATGTCATATAACATGAGTCCAGATTGGAGGGTGGAAAGCACTAGTTGAAAGGGGTCAAATGGCCTTGTAAGAGTCAGGTCACATGTCGGCTACTCTATAACTGCATCCAAGTAGTCAAATTATTGGAGAATAGTCTAATTAAATAAATAAATAATTTAATTTAATTTAATTTATTAATTATTTATATATTTATATATATATAGAGAGAGAGAGAGAGAGAGGGAAAAAAAAAAGGAGGAGAGTATAGTTCACATGTGCCATAAACTATTGGGTCATAGTCCCATCCCCCTACCACCCGTAAACTCTTAGGAGACCACCTTCTTAGGAGCCCACCTTCACCGAATGTAACAAAAGATCAACTGGCAATAATTGGTTCCATTGCTGCCACCTGAGTGAATGTGCAAAACGTTGGAACTAGTTGAATCTAGTGTGTCAAGGACCCACTGAAAAACTATGGAATGAATGAATCTCTTGTAGTTGGGTAGTTGAGTAACTTTTTTTTTTCCCAGGCCGACATCACTCCATCATTAGATTTCAGAAAATAAATGATTGAGTAGCTTACATGTGACCCGACCATACAGACATCTTTCCATTAGGTTTTTCAACCGAGTTGTGCTTATAGTCAATTCATAGCTCTATAAGTCAAGCATTGATCAATTGCAAGAGTTGTGTAAGTCAAGTTCCAAACTCACCATACCATACAATGACATCTGTCCTTTTTTTTGAAATTTGAAACCACGCATTCTCTAAGAGTTTCGAACATGATTAATTTTACATATTTTCACCATTCTTTGCAGCTCTCCACTGGAAAGTGATTGTCCCTGTGGCAAGAAACAAGGCCCCTCTCTCATTGGCTTTCCATTAGACTGTTTTGTTGTGTTGTGATCCCAACACACTCTTGGATCACAGCCAGCTTATTGTAAAGAAACCCAAAGTCCTGAGGGAATTCTTCTCCTTTCTCACACCTAAGAACCCTTGAGAATTTTCTTCTCATTGTCTTTTATCCCTTTGGGAATTGCCCCTTTGTGAGAACCTTTAAGGTTCTTTAAAAAAATCGCAAAAGCTGAAAACTAAAATGGGTATCTCCCAATACTTTCTTCAGTTTTCAGCTTTAGGGTTAAGGCTAGTCGTCGTTTTAGGGTTAGCCGTTTAGTTTCTATCTTTAGCTTTTTTTCACTTATGGTTCTTGCTTGGTTTTTGCTTTTCACTTTTGGCTCTTGTTGGCTTTCGTTTCTTGTTTTTGGCTCTTGTTTGGTTCTCGCTATTCTCTTTTATCTTGTTTTTGGCTCTTGTTTGGTTCTTGCTATTCTTTTTTATCTTTTGCTTTTAGCTTTTTGTCTAGCTTTCGCTTCTCACTTTTGGCTCTTTCTTGGTTTTTGCTTCTCACTTTTATCTCTTGTTTATGTCTTTCATTTATTGTTTCTATCTCTTGCTTCTAGCTTTTACATGGCTTTTGTTTTTCATTCTTATTTTTTAGCTAACATTAATTATTTATGGCTCTGCTTTAGGTCTTCATTCTACCTCAACTCAAGCCTCGACTCTTGATTTAGCTATGGCTATTTGCTTCATATATGAAGGTACCTTTCTACTTTGGCTCTCGCTTTTCACTTTTGTTTCATGCTTCCTGTTTTTATCTTTTGCTTGCACTTTAGCTTGCACCAGATGCATTGTTTCTACATACTAGTACTTGCCCCCCGGCCCCCCTCTATGTTTTTTACAAGTTTAAAATTCCAAGGCTAATTCAAAATGGAGGTCAAGCTTCTAAGCCCTTTTTGACCTAGATTTGAAATCAACTTTTATTTTCTCCAAATTTTTATATATATTTTGAACAACAATATTTAAAAAAATATCTATCTTGTAAATTTATTTTTTCCTGTGTCTTTTTTCTTTGTTTATTTTTTAGGGTAGGGTTAGGTTGTTTTAATATTGTCCATAAAAATCAAACCCTAACCCTAAAACTTCCAAAAAAATAATTGTGGCTAGATGGTGCAAGAAAATTACTTTTCTACGAAGATTACTTATTATACATTTTTCATTTCAACTATGTTTGAAACGAGCTTTTTGATTTATAAATTTTTGTAAATGATTTCTTAACCCTAAACCTTAATCTCTTTTCCTTATTAATTTTTCAAGTTTCGTAATTGTAACTTTTTTAATAATTATTTTTTGTTGTATAAACTAAATAGTAATAAAGTAATGGCTCGGTCCAACCAAAATGAAAATGTTATGAGAACTGAAATAAAAATATTATGAAATATTCCAAAATAATGTTTTTATGGAAGAAGAAACTTTTCTTGAACCATCACAAGAAAATGAAAGCTGGCAAAACCAACTAAATACAATTCCAAAAAGTGATCAAAAGAGTGTGAATGACATATTTAAGGTTTTGCATGCTTAGAGATTGTTTTGGGACCTTATGGCAAAAATGCACTATGTTAGGCTTTTTATGTTGTCAATGATAAACACAAATAGACAACAAGGTACTTCAAATGATGCACTGCATGATTTGTCACAAAAAGTATGTCCCTTTTCCTACAAAAACCAAACCCAAAAAAAGAATTATATCATATTTTGAATTTAATAGAATAACTACCTTTAAAAAACATGTGGATTCAAAACATACAGTGGTTGCAAATAAATTCGAGGAAGAAATAACAAGTCCTATGAGGAGTGGTTTGGAGAAACAACCGACAAAGAAAGACCTAATGTGTTTGCTAATGAAATCTCTTACTTTTTTTCTACTAAAGATCCATTTAAGAATAATGATGTGCAACAAAAATCATTTTTGCAAGACCTTGGTTTGCTAGTTGTTAAAAGTCATGTTTGTATGCATTATGTGGAAAGTTCTTGGTTCAAATGATTTACCTTACATTTGTGTCCTCAAGTTGTCATCCCATCCATAAAAACTAATTTTCCAAGAAATTTTGCTTAATTTGGTGGAGAAAACAATAGAGTTGTATGTCTTACCTCAATTAACAAAAAGTCTATTAGCCATTGTCAATTTTGATTCATGGATGTCTAAAGGAGCCCATATGTTTTTGCATTGGTTGTTGACTTTTTAGATGCAAATTTGTAGCCCAAGCAAGTGACTATTGGGATATTTGAAGCTACTGAAACCATAGGGCTTCTAATTGTTGATTTGAATAGTTTTTTGGATTCCTTTGGCCTTAAGAAAAAAATCATTACATTTGCTAAAGATGAAGGGGCTAATTTGAATGCAATGACTTTAGTACTAAGGTCTATTGTGAGTTGTGATATTCTAACATTGGAGGAAAGTTTCAATGGAAGTTTTTTAAACAAGTTTTTTCCAAGGCATGTCAATATGGGACTGTTGAAGAGAAGGTTTACAAAGACATGGGATTCGTGCAATTAAAAATGCACAATCTAACATTTAGAAGTGCATTACTTGACTGAAAAAATCTAGTAAAAGTAGACAAAAGTGGAACAAAGCATGTATGGAGGTTGGAATTCACCCCAGAAAGTTAAACACACCATTAAAAACAAGGTTAGTATTTCATGTAAATAAAATTCCACTTTCAATTTGTCTAATAATTTTTGTAATTTGAAGTTTTCTCTTTTGTAATTATTGACATAATTTTTTGTTTCCTACAATTTTGAAAATAAAATCATTTTATTTAAAAAGATTTTGTTATTTTGTGAAGACATTGTAACATGTTATATCAAACAAATTATTCTTTGGGTTTATGGAAATGTCCCACTTCCTAACATGTCTCTCAGACTATTATTGACCATTTAGGACTTGTTGTGATAACTTGTATTTTGAATCAGTCATGTGGTCATTAGATGTTGTCTGATGCCTTGAACTATTTTATAACCTTGAGTTTAAGGATGAGGAAAAAAACAAAAATACAACCAAACGTTGACCTTTTAATGGATGATGATGGAAAAATTACCCTTGAGTTGTCTTTGTTCGCCTCTAATATCATAAAAGAAGTGTTGGGATTCTTAACTATTTTCTTACATTCTTAAAAAATTGCGAACAAAAAAAATGTTCATAACATGCTCTCCTTGATGTTAGACCCAAGATTTAAAGGTCTTTGTCTTATGTCCTCTTATGTTGGGCATGTGTAGGGAATGTCTATTATGGAATAATATGATGTGAAAAACATTATATCCTATTTTTTGAAGTGTTATCATTACTTACATCCTATGGGAGAAAGTGAACCGGGTGGTATTGTAAATCACAAAAATGATGATTGCAAATTACACATCTTCCAAATGACCACCAGCAATAACAAGCATGTGAAAGAGTTGGTGACTATAGAGTTGTTAGACTTTAAGGGATTTCATATGAATGTGAAGGACATTAAAAGCCCTTTGTTATGGTGAGAAAAACATCATTCTAGGTTTATAATTGTAAGGTTTCTAACAAAGCAAATACTTGGCATTGTAAGTTTTCAAATAGAGAAGGAACGTATTTTTCACTTGTTGAAATTTTAACAAACCTTAAAAGATGTTGGTTGTAATCAAAAAACCTAAAAAAACTTATTTTTGTAAACAAAAACTAGTCGAACGATCTTAGAGTAGGTTGTAAGGAGGCATTTAACTTGGTAGAGTTTATAGAAAGGGAAAATAACTTTGAGGAGGAATTTGAAAGAAAATGTGAAAGAAAGGAGATTGAAAACTAGAATGATGAACGTGAAAGCCTCAATGGGAAAAAAATTGAAAGTTGTACTTCTTTGGTGGATTTTTGTTATTAAGATTATCATTTTAAAAACTACTTATTAAAATTATTTTATTTATTTTTTGAAATAGTAATTGTGATAACCATTTTGTGAAAACCATCTCTGAAAACCGGTTGTTCAAAAACTTGTGAGGATTGGCTACCTTCAAAACCACCAAGTTTCATTTCTCTTGAATTTTTGAAAATTGAGGCGATTATTAAAAAATAAAAGTCTAAAATTTTAAAAATAATTGGGTTGGTTCTTTTGATCTTATTAAAGAATTGAAACTAACGATTCTTAGAAAGAAATGAAAATTGCACAACACTGATGTAATATTGAATGAATTTTGAGATAACAAATGATGCACCTTTTATAGCCTAAGTTTAATTTCAATTTTCATTATATTTTATATTTTTATTGTAAGTTTAATGACAAATATTACTCAAGATTCAATATATTTCATGTATTAAGTCTAAAACTTACAAAATCATTTGGATGAAACCCTATTCATTGAAGACTTTTCAACCTAGTTAAAAGTGTGGAATTTTTTGTAAAATTCAAAATTTTAAATTATTTAATGATCACTGATTAAAATTTTCAATATTTTATCATTAATGTACTATATGTTTCAACATTATGAAACCACCTTGGTAATGGTTTGTTTCAATTTTGTGATGTAGTATAGATAATGATCATCCACAAGTTTATTTAACCAAATATGATTATTAAAAAAACATGATAGGAAAAATTGAACATTCTTAAATTTTTTTGTTAGCTAATTTAACCATGTATAAAAATTAAAATATTTTGAAAGTAACTTTCAAATTTTTTGTGATTTTTCATGATTTTTAAACATTATTGATTTTGCAACATAAGAATTGTGAAATTTGATTCAAAAAAAGAGGTTGCACTTTAGTGCGCCCCTATTCATTAAAGGTTTTCAAATAATATGAAAAGTAGGATAATGAGCATTATGGTTTAAAAGGTCTCAACAAAATAAAACAAGGGATCAAAAACATGTGGGCCATGCCTTGACATCAAATTGATATTGATTGATGAAAACAAAATCAAATAGTGAAGTTGTTTAAGTATTGGAAATAAATGATGTTTTCAAAGGAATTTATGAATATATATATATATATACACACACACAAAATAAAATTATGTAAAACATTATTAGAAAAAATATTTATATAGTTTGGAATATTTTAAAAACATATTACATGTTAAATTAAATTGAAGATTTATATTCATGTTATTAAATAATTAAACCCAAAAAAATGTGAATATATTTTGAACTTCTTTTTTTCCTACCAAAAATTATATTAAAGTGTATGTGTAAAATTGAATAAAATTATTATTTTCAGAAATTTATTTAATAATAATTATTATAAATTTTAATTTATAAATAAACTTAATATGACTAACATAAAAAATATTATATATATACGTATGTATATAGATATTAGAATTGATTTGTAATCCATTTATAAATATTTTATGTGGATAAATTTTATGGATTCATATGTTTAAATCAAGAATTATTAATAAAATTATGATATAATGCAATAAAATTTGTATAATATAAATTCATAAATCAAATGAAGGTTAAAGATATGAAAAGTTTACTTTATTTATTCTTGTACCACCCACAAGGGTTTTTCCATTTATAAATCATATGTTCAAATTTTTGTATTTCAAGGAATGGTCTTTGAAATATTATTCAATAAAAAAATTCAGATATTTTATTTTGAAATGAATTCACATTTTTAGATATATAATAATAATAATAATGTACATTATTGAAGGAAATTTATGACTAAGTTTATATATTTTTTCATTTGAACAATTTATCAAATGAAATATGAATCATCAAATTTGAAATTGTGTGTAATGTTTAAATGAAGTATGATTTAAATAAAATAAACACTACATTGTTTAAAGAACAAGTGGGGTGGTTTAGTGGTAAAAGAATTCAATTCCATCCTCGAGGTCTAAAGATCAAACTTCACAAATGACATTGTTGTGGTCAATGATGGAAAATTGATCAAATGTTCCATACCTAATTAGACTACCTAGTTTAGGTGCATACTTAGGTAGATTAGATGGTCTATTCAACCATTTAAACTAATTTTAAACCTATTTTAGATGGTGACACATGTCAACAATTGATAAGATGGAAATAATGAAATTACAAATAATGGATATATATATATAGTTAATTTTTTCACATATGTCTTTTATGACTAATGAATGAAATGTGCCACATTATTGACACATCATTGTGCCACATGATGTTTTAAACAATTATTGTCTTCAACAACTTGTCCATAATGACTTTAGTGTTATTAGTCATTTTTGTCTTTTATGATTATAATAGTAATCATAAACTTAGTCATATATTTAAAGATTTTTTCTAGTGCACCAATTTGAAGATGTAGAAGAGCCTATTTCAATTAGTGCACCAAATTACAACAAATGAAATGGGAAAAACCAAACCTACAACAAGCAACAACCAATATCATTCACTACTGAATTATTTATCGGAAAGCACACCATCAAAATTGAAAAACAATTTCATTTTGTTTGATCCATGGTTACAAATGCAAAAGTTTTGACAAAAATGTTTATTGTTGCAATGGGCTTTGATTTCGCTCCATCTCACTGATCTCCTAATTGGTAAAGGGACATTAGAATAGATGAACTAAACATCAAGTTGTGCACTCCCTTTGCTATAGAAAAACTTGAGCAAAAAGTTTGAACTAGGGAGGTTCGAGCTCCTTTCAATCTCTGGAATTAGCCCTTGCTTACTTGTAGGAAATTCACACACATGCTAGAGCTTCATGCTCATGTACCTTCAACACAAAGAAATGAATGGGAATTGAGTCAAGAGGAGCCCGACCTATGCATGAAAAATAGACAAAAGGGGGGGGGAGGTAGGGGGTTTTTGGGTCGCTGTTGCACAAGAGAACAACAACTAGTTTCGGGTTTAACAGCCTTTAAGGTTTGATAACCAAACATTGTTTTGCCCATGTACCTTCAACACAAAGAAATGAATGGGAATTGAGTCAAGAGGAGCCCGACCTATGCATGAAAAATAGACAAAAGGGGGGGGGAGGTAGGGGGTTTTTGGGTCGCTGTTGCACAAGAGAACAACAACTAGTTTCGGGTTTAACAGCCTTTAAGGTTTGATAACCAAACATTGTTTTGCCCATGTACCTTCAACACAAAGAAATGAATGGGAATTGAGTCAAGAGGAGCCCGACCTATGCATGAAAAATAGACAAAAGGGGGGGGGAGGTAGGGGGTTTTTGGGTCGATGTTGCACAAGAGAACAACAACTAGTTTCGGGTTTAACAGCCTTTAAGGTTTGATAACCAAATATTGTTTTGCCCATGTACCTTCAACACAAAGAAATGAATGGGAATTGAGTCAAGAGGAGCCCGACCTATGCATGAAAAATAGACAAAAGGGGCGGGGAGGTAGGGGGTTTTTGGGTCGATGTTGCACAAGAGAACAACAATTAGTTTCGGGTTTAACAGCCTTTAAGGTTTGATAACCAAACATTGTTTTGCCTTGTTTTAGGGTTTTAATGTCAACCCTTGAATAAAGGTGTTTAGTTTTTTCAATGAACATGATTAGTTTGAACATGAGATTATTTGGCGATAAGGTGGATTTGTGACACGTGTCAATGCAAAGGTGTTCGTTGATAGGATTTCCATTGCTTAAACATAGGTAGAAAAAATGTTTGGTGACTTTTTTTTGTTTGGACAATGAAACCAAAAATTTCCAAAGGCCATATCTTGTGCATCTCTAGTCCAAATCCAACGATCTAAATTGCATTAGGTGCGCCTAGAGCTCCTCAATAACTCATCTTTGGACCTCAGAGGCAACTGAGGTCTGCCCAAATCAAAAAGTTCCTTTGTGGGTTTATGTGTACTACAACTAGCTAGTTTACCTTATATGGATCAAAAATCCCAAAAAAAGGTAGGTTGGAAAATAAGATAGTACCTCACATGGCAAGTAATAATTGATAACTTAAAAGATGAGAAACTTCAAATTTTCATGGATTTCAACATTGAAATCTAACATTTTTTCAAAAGAACATTTTTGCATGCAAAGCTTGTGAAGAAAATTGAGATCCATGTGTAGTCTCTAAAAAAAATGATGAATATGATTTCATGGAGGTGTTTTTCATAATTTTAGAACTTAAGATGCAAGAAATATTGAATTTTGAATAATTCATGTCATTTTAGTTCAATAATAATCAAAATTTTAATTTAATGGAAATTATATTTTATATTTAAACAAAAGAATTGTGAAGATTTTTTGGTGAGAAAAAAATGATTATCATTCATACATAAGATTTTAAATTAGAAAACCCAAAATCTCTATATTTTGAAGAAAAAAATTGAAATCATAAAAGGTATATGATAAGTAGTAACATGTTGCCAATAAATAGTGGGGTACAAAACAATTATATTTTCTTTTCTAACCCATAGCAAAATTTGGTTGAATCCTACTCTAGACAATTACTAATTCACATACCTTACAAATTTGAAAAAAACCCTAGACTTAGGCTAAAAAATGGTGTACCATGCATTTGCCCTTTCAAAATTCATTCAATATTTGTGTTCACTAGCACATGCAACACCATTGTATGGTTCACAATAATGATTAAATTATTTTCTCAAATGCCAAAATTTAAAATTTTTATTTGGCATTCACACTGAAAGCTTTAAAAATTAGTGAAATTTTTTCAAATTTTCAAGGTTTTTGAAATTTTCCTAGTTTGTTGCATTTTTGTTGGAGTCATTTATTGCATCCAACGTGGGGAGTTCAATGATACATGCCTTGCTTTCTTTCATAAAAAAATGATTGAATTATGATTAATTAATGACATGAATTTTGAATGGCAATGAAACTTTGGATACAATGGTTGGTTTTTTCATAATTGTATTGTGGTTTGTGATGGGACATAGCGTCTATGATTTCTCTGGATGACTTTTTAAAAACAAATTGCATGGACTAGTGTTGTGGTTTATGTGGGGTGATGAAGGTTGTGATTTTTTCCAACCAAATCTTTGACTAAATTTGTGAAAATTAATGTTGTGGTTTTGTATGGGGAAATGGGGGCTTATTTAAATCTAATTATATAAGTATGATAACAATATCTTATGAAAAAAATCTTTCATTGTCTCTAGCATTGATTGACCAATGATTTTATTAAATGTAAAATCCGACTTGAGTTTATGAATTTCATTTTTCCTTCATTTGAAAGTGGTAAACATTTGTGGGTTGTACATATGAATACAACCTATTCATGTGGGTATCCATTTAGGTGTTAAGGGTGGAAGACAATTTTTTTAAAAAAAAATGGTAATATTTTTAGCTACAAAATGGATACCTATTTTCTTATATAATTATGTCTTGTTGGGTTGCTCAAAGATAATTTGGCTTGAGTTTTTTCTTTTGGTGTAAACCAAGTCCACAAAGTTATTTCTAGTTAGCTTTTCATATGGACTTGCAACTTTTGGGTTTTGGTAAATAGTTCACGAATAAATGAACAACATTAGAATTTGACTCATATTTCCCTTTTGATTTTTGATGTTAAGAAACTCACTTCCATCTTGGTTGTTTGCACGTCCCTTTTCACCATCTTCCTCTTGTTTGATCTATCTTTGTAAAGTTGTTGTACAAATTTTCTTGGTCACCCAACTCGTGGCGTCTTTATACACTCTTTTGCGTTCATCCTTATATGTTTGATTGACATTGTTGTTGAACTACTCAACTTCTTTTTGCAAAGTTTTCTCTTATTTTACACTTTGTGATAGTCTTGAATAAAGCCTTGCATTCATTCTACACTCTTGTGGTATGGTAGTCTTTCATAGACCATGGAAGGAACAAACTTAGTTACGTTTTTTCCATCCCCATTTCAACTCTCAAATGCATGTACATTAAAAAAAAACTAACTATAGCACAAAAACCCTATGGTCTCTTCTTCACCTTTTACTCCCTCTTCTTCACCACATGTTTTGAAACATAACCCATAGAAAATTGGTGACGTGGCATCACCCCATTGGTGGAAAGGCCATAAATTACCACCTATATCCATTGCATATTGGGTCGGCCAAAGGGGTGTAGGAAGGTTATGGCAACAATGACATTCATCCCAAACATTGACAGAGTCATTAGTTATGGGCGAGTGAAATCTCATCCATCAAATCACCGGTTATGTTTCATAACATGGCTTGAATAGGCCAGTTACAAAAAAAAATTTGCCATTCATGCGGCTCGATTTTTTCACATAATTGGTTTGGTTTTGCCAATTATGTAGTCCAAAGCTCTTTCCAAAATGAATACACAATATTTAAAAATCAAATATTTTAAAATTTTTAATCAAGAAATCAAGAATCCGCAAATTCAAGAAATAAATTTAATACGTATTACAAAAATAAATATGTACATATACAAACATGGTTTTACATCATTGTTGTGTATTTTAAATTTCAAGTAATAATTTGCTGAATTTTTCACAAAAAAATCATTGCTAAAACTGATTTTGAAAAATAAATAATAATTATCATGCACTTAAGTGCCAAACCTAAAAAGGTTCTACAATAATCCCCCTTTATAGTCATGCCCTTGGTGGCCACCTTTTTTTTGTGACATTAACAAATTGTGATTTAAATGAATATAATCACATTCTATATAAACCCTTACAAGCTTGTGATTATAAGGGGGGAAAAAACCTTACAAAATAGCCTTTTATGCTAGAATAAAGGTGCGAATTGTTTAAATTTCTTACTTGGGTTATTATAAGCTTTAGTGTGCATTATTAGACTTGAAGAAAGTTGTGATTTCCGTCTATTTTAATGTGACAATTTACATTGAGTTTGAGCTTCTTAACTATTAATCTTGTCAATTAGATTTTTTTAATTAAATTTTTTTTGCTTTCTTGACTAGTTCATAATTTTTTTTGCTTGTCTACACTAAAAAGTTATTGTTTTCCCTTTTGTCTTTAATTGGATTCATTGTTGTTAGTTTGCACAACTTGAACACAAATCAACATTAAAATTGTCAACGAAAATTACAATTTATAAAACCCTAATATTTGCCCTAGATTTCCCCTCATTTTAGTCACATTTATAAAGAAAGGTTTGCAAATATTTTGTGCTAGTAACGAGTGCAATAATGATTATAAAAAAATGGTGTTTCTTACTAAAAGCAAATGGTTACCAAAAAAAATATGTGGCACAAACAAGAATGTGACTAAAATGGGCGTGATTATAAAAGGGGTTTACTATAATAAGATAGTAAGAATCAATCACCAAGGGTCCATTTTTAGTATTCCTTTTTCAAGCATGTATGTGGCTAACCATTCACATGCACACATACATGTTCCCTTAAATTTTATAATTTTTTTCACCCAATTGAAAATAAAAATTTGTTGTACATGCCCAAAATTGGGTGGGAGATAAGACTATTGCCAAGGACAGGCATCTGTGCCTGTAATTTATTTATTTATTTTTATTTAAAATTTTTTGTGATGTAGTTGAAGTGGAGATCATCCATAAGAAAATTTAGCCAAATTTGGCTAAAGGCTGGATATGAAAATTAATTTTTTTAAAGCATCCTTAAAAAAATTGGCTACAACCTAGAACCCTCCCAATAGAGAAATCTGGAGAATTTTCCAAAAACTCTGGCCAAATATGAGAACTAGATAACAAAAAAGAAATGAAAAGAAAAAGAAGTTTAGCCATTTCGAAAACAATCCAAATGGCTAAATTTAGCAAGAAAAAAAAACACCAGTAAACGTTTTTTCAAAGGCCCAGAAAAAACACTCCAGTAAAAGTGCCCCCCTAAAAACCCAAAAATTTCAACCCCCAAAAAATTTCCTAAAGAAAGTACCCCAGTTGCCCACCCCCACTTCCCCAAACCCCCATTTGACCTGATCCCCAATTCCGCCATCCAGATTCGAACGCGGGAGCCCTTGGAAGTGGGTCCTCAAGGATTAGGGTTAGGGTTTTGCGCGATCCCCGATCTCGGGAAACGCGAAGAAGTTCGCGCGCTGGAATGCTGACGCGTGCGAGTGAAGATGTCAGCAGAGCAGATCGATCGAGAGAGAAGAAGAAGAATTGGAGATTTCTCACGCGCGCGTCGATCTACTGCAATCTGTTTTGTATCTACCCAACACATGAATTTCTTAGCTTCTCTTACGTAAGAGAAGCAATCTTTTCAGCCTGCAGGAGGGCTTGGTTTCTGGCACCTTGCAGGCAGGCAGTCGGGGTGGTATTCTTTTTCTTCTTCTTTTAGGCTAAGAATCCTCAAAAATTCGTCAAACAACTTTGCCGTGAAGAGCTCAGATGTGCTGCGGATCATGATGGCCAGCAGCGATGGGACCTCCTCCTCATCAGTGTCTCCTCGCACTGGTAAATTTTTTTGTTGCTGCTTTTTCCATGTCTAAATTGTGCAAAGAAAAAGAGGGTTTGGGTTAGTAGTAGTTTCTTCGCTTTTGTGGTCACTTTTTTAGCATATGGGGTGTAGAATTGAGAAATTATTTCAGGTTTTTGTTTTTTGTGATGAAGGTGGATTTTTTTGAAGATGGGTTTTTTGAAAATGGTGGGTTTTCAGGAAACCTACTGATTGCATTGCAGTGTAGTTTTTACTTACTGGGTGATTGATTCAATGAGCAATTGATTGCTTAATTGATCGATTTAATTGATTCAAGCATTTGTGAATTTGTGAACACATACATACATTGTTCTGTATCTGATGAACAAGATGAAATGGGAATCCTCTGCAGCAGTTATTCAAGTGCTTGTTGCAGCAGTTGGGGATAGCTCACTGGCAGTTCAAGAGGCTGCAGCAGCTGCCTTGCGGAACAATGCCCAGCAGTATGTTACCTACCCCAACTTCTGACAATCCCTGTTTTTTTCTAACTACTCAAACAACAAGGCAATTTGAACTCTGTCTTCTTTTTGCAGATCCTCCTCCCATGTCCTGCCAAAGTTTGTAATATTAGACAAGCAAATGCTTGAGTCTTCTCTAGGGCATGCAATGTAGATGGCTCATAGGATGGACCTATGGGTTTGTTCATTCCTCAAGGAAATATCTAATGGGTCTAGTTTAACTGTGGATGAATGGCAGGAATGCTGTAACTGTACTTGAGTGCTGTGCGACAAGTCTCCGAGCTGGCAAAAAGGTAATAATGGCGGCTTCTCAAGAGCAAGCTTTGAAGATTGATGATCTGTCCTTGGGTCAGAGTGAAGAATGTAGCAATTTTTTTTGTTGACAGTGCTGCTGCAATTTTATTTTATTTTATGTTTCTGTCAGCTGTTTTGGCATTATGTTTTTTTGTGTTATGATGTCCACTCATACTACTATTACAGTGATGCCTATCATCTTGGTGACATGCACCCAGACTTGTTGTTGTGACTGGATTTTCTGAGCAGTCTAAGTAGCAATTTCAGACCCCCCTTTTGGAGGCTAAATGCTTTGTGCCATCATGCCACAGCGGAGTGGGCAGCCAGGCAGCCATCGAGCAGGTCTCCTTCTCATAATGGCCTATACAGTCCGGGAAATGAGTGAAGAAGAGGTGGATCCAAGTTTAATGCGCAAAGTTGCAAAGGTTGCAATGGCTGAGTTGACCATGATCAAGGTTCGGAAATGTTGGAAGTCTATCTATTGACACAAAGAATTGTCACAAAATCCACAAAACAATTGCAACTCTACTGCTGCTGTTTGATTGATATACTCAGGAATGTGTAAAAGGTTGTGATCTGTACTCGCTAAATTTTTGCTTCTTGTTCTCCAGGATCTTAACTCCGAGTGGCAGCATTCTGCTTCAAGTCTGATTGTTGCACTGGGGTCTCGACTTCCAGACATGGTATGATTACATGGCACTTATGAATGTTGTGTCAATGCACTGTGATAGGAGTTGAGAGTCAATGTTGATTTTTTATCATGGCTGCTGGCTGGCAATATTTGGACATTTGGCACATGAGATTCAGAAATCTACAATGACACTCTCCACCTTCCTTCACTCATGCATCCCACAGATGATGGAGGAAATTTTCAATCAACTGCCTGGTACCACAGTACCTGTTACAGTGCTAATTCAAACACTGGCTGAATTTGCAACATTATATGGTATGTGCTCACCTTTGTGAACTTGGGGGTTGTGAGCAGCAATTTTTGGACAAGTCGAACAGTGATGTAGAAACAACATCTGTATTTGAGTGATATGTGCCTCTTGCGGATAGAATCCCCCACCCTTTTTTTTCTATTCAAAGATGAGAATCCCTTTTTTCTGCATCTTCATGTGTCATTTTTGTGCAGCTACAGCATATATTCTTGTTGATATCATTTCTTTTTTGGTGGGTGATTAAAAAATAAAGCCTTGCAGTTTGCCCCACGGTTGAAGAATGTTCTCTCACGTGCACTACCCATCTTGGGTGGTGTGAAGGATTCCCAGAGGAGCATCTATGCAAATGGTAGTAGTCTGCTGCAAATTTTCTTTTATCGTTTCAGTCTGATGATCGATCTGCCATTTGTCTCATTTTAGTCCAGTAATGCTCAGTCCACAATGCATGCATCCCTTTGTGGTTTGTGCCATACAAGGTTCTAAGTTTCTTGATCGTAATATATGCCTTTTATGCAGCTATCACATCCTGGTGTGAAGCTATATCTCAATTTCAAGAAGCAACACAATCACCTTCTCTTCTTGGTGGGGACATGCAGTAAGAAGAGCAGCCACTTCCTCTCTAGGAAAAATCTTGTGAAACTTCATAACCCATGGGACATGGGTCTCAAGATATGGGCATTTTTCCATTGTCTGGGACACTTCAATCACTACCCAATTCTTTTTAACTGGAATTCTTGAAGTACCTGTGCCAATCTTCTGTTTTCTGGGTTGCGTGTCTTGCAGAGCGATGCTTCATTCAGCGTTTGATCTTTTCCTCAGTTCATGGGTGACTTCTCGTGACCGGAAGGTGATATAAAGAAGACATTCTGTTCACCTGCAAGTGGAAGAAGAAGACAGTCAGAATGACATTGTGTCAAAAGTGGGAGACCGACTCTTAATTGACTAAGTGTTCATTGCTTGTGTTTTGAAGAGTAGGTGCGCTCGGCAACAGCAGAGGCACTGGGCCAACTGGTGGGTCTGATCAGCAAACCACAACTCACATCTGCACTGCCTAGGCTACTTCCAGCCATATTAGCAGTGTAAGTTGGGGCCAGTACTGCTCATGAGTCTCTGTGTGCATATTCTTGGGTATTTTGTAGGAACTACTACTTCTAGTGCTTCTTCCATAGTTGCAACAACACTGTTGGACCTGAAACTGCATATCATGTGGATATTTGATTACTGTTACATTGCTGCCTTTACAGGTGCAGGAAAGAGGAAGAGGATCCACTGCCAGTAACTCATAGCTTGCACATGGTTCTTAGTGCAGTTCTTATCAAATACAGTGCACCATTAGTTGACTTTCAGGTAGATGATTCCTCTTCGTGTGATTGTCAAAATGAGGGACACAATCACATGAGACTGATCACTCAAGACTTATCATGTGATTGATTGTGTCCCTCTAAGTATTGAGTTTCTGGATAACATGCTCCACATGCAGCTCCTCTCCTATTGTGTGATTGGATGTAATCTCTTAAAGCAGCCTGTTCCAGTCTCTCTCATGGGTCCAGCCATATGAATTCACATGTGTCTCCATCCTGATTTTTCAAGGAATTTTTTCTTTTGTGTGGTGGAATGTACCTATGCTGCAGGCCTTAATCCCTGTGTTGCATTTGCTTCTTCCAAGGGCCTACTTCTCTGCAAGCAATGGCAGTGGAGATGAGTTGAGTTCATACCTGAAGGTAAAAACTGTAGTTGCAATTGGAAAAAAAGTTAGTGCAACTTGAATGGGTGCCAATTGGTGGAACCAGATTCTTTCATCTTCTGCCTGTTCCTCAAGTGATTTACACATTCCCCTTGTTTGTCTACCAGGTCATCATTTCATGCAAGCTTCAAAGTTTTTTTACATTCTTTTGATTTTACCTTTGCAGAGTTATAACGAGGTGCTCCACTGCTTTGTCACAATTGGAATAGTTTACCCAGAGGATACTTTTACTTACCTATTACATGTAATGGAACCCTTTTTCCTTTCTCCTGCATGCATGCATTACCTACCTAAACCATAAACCTAGGTAGTAAACCCTAAACCCTAAACTAGGTAGTTTGTGCATGATGGGTCATATATATTGACTAGGAAAGAAACTGGGTGACAACTTGGCACTTTTGTTCATACTGCTGTTTTTTGTTTGTTTTTGTCTTTCCTAGTTTGGATCTTTCTGTGGCTTCTTGAAGAAGTGTTAACCTTGCTGTGGGTTTTTTCTTCATCATGAGAATGGAGATTTCTCTATTCTTATGGAAGATATCTTGATCTGGATGACCCAACAATGTATTTTGCAAATTTTAGTTCTTATTTCATAATCCATCCATCAACCCCCCAGGAAGAGGTGCTTTTGTGGTGCGCTTTTGCTGTGCAAGCAGGGACTGTTGTGGGAGGAAGCACTTCTGAATTTCTTTTGGCATGTTCCAGAGACTAGGGATGAGAGAAGATTCAATACGATTGGGAGCATTCTCAGTGGTCAAGCATCTTTTAACAAGGTGTTTCAATGATATATGATCCTAATCCCTAAACCCTTAACACCGAATACTAGCTAGCCAGGTGTAACTGCTGCAATGTTGATAACTTATTTGGGGATGACACTGTATTATTCCACCCATATGCTGATGATGATGTTGTTGCATTTTGTGCCACTAGGTTGTCAGCTGCTTGGAACTTGAGGAAGGCTGAGCTTGCTGAAGCTGTAAGAGATCAACTTCAAGAGAAGGACCTAAAGACCAGAAAAGCTGTTGCAGAGGTACACCTACTGCATTTTCATGAACATTGGGGGTTCTTTAGTCGATTGCATTAAGATGAACTGCTATGGGTTGAGATGACCCAGTTGTTCATTATCAAAGCTAATGACACCTTATGATGTTAGAGCATCTCCAGTGGTGCTCAGTTTATGACCCTGCAAAAACATTTCTCACATCCAAGTTTAGTTATATACTTTTTTCCAACCCCACCCGTAAAACTAAAACTGGGACTGCAAATAGGTGAGAGACTACTACTAGCAAGCCACCTGGACCAATCAAATCATTTAACCAATCAACAGCAGGTGTTAATCTTGGCTGTGCTTTTTTCCAGCCTCAGCAAACTATGCCAAAATGCTGGCCCAAAACCATTTTTTTGAGCCAAACCAGCATGTTTTGACTTTTCTTCATCCAATTTTAATTTGCAGGGCATATGTTGAGCACTGGTGGAGTTGCGCTTAGTGTCTTCAGTCTTGAATTAGATCAAAAGAGCTCACACCCTTTGTAGATTGGCTTTGACAGCCAACAAAGTAGAAGGAAAAGAGCTTTGTGAGTACTTAAACATTTTGTTTGTGCAGTCTTGTGTTTTTAGACACTTTCTGCTCACTGTTGATTTCTGGTAATGTTGTCAGCTTATTGTATCAATGGCATCGGATGGTGTTTTTGAGAAGGAGACTGGAGAAGCATATGTTGAGTTCCTCATACAGCAGTGTTCAATCTCAGATGCTGAAGTTGTGCGTGTTCAAGCAGAGCATGCCGCAATTGAAAAAGCTATGGGTGTACTACTAGCAAGTCCAAATAGGACTGAGGTATTGGGGAGGATATTCTGCAAATGTTGCTATTGTTGGTTTGTTTAGGATTTGGGGTTTAGTGTTTAGGGTTTTTCTTTTTTGGGTTTTGACCTGGTGACAGTGGAAGTGGTTTTACCTTATTGAAATCGAGGAGCTGATTGAATTTTTTCTACTGGTATGGGTATAACTGATGGATGTTGTATTCACTGTAACAGCTCAATGTAGGGGCTGTATCTCCGTCAGAATTACGGGCAGTTAGTGAAAAAAGTTTGCTCCTGCTTGCAGGCACAGTCACAGACATGGAGGTGAGATGTCTTTTTCTTTTGGAATAGATCAGTGTTGATCAGGTACTAACAAATATGCGTGGGATTGAATTGTTCCTATGGAGCTAAGCAAATGCTCAGGGATGCAGTATTTTATATTTTGTGTCTGTTGCTCATGTCTTTTGTGTCCATCACAGAAGTGTGTTGCAGGGAAGTTGGGTGTAATAATGTTCGTTTCTTGCAATATCTTACAGCAATGAGGCTACTGACTGCAGGTTGTGCTGTGGCCTTTTCTACTGAAGATGCTGATTCTAGTGCAATACACTGGGGCAGTTGCTACGGTAAAAAGTCAATCTAAAGTAACAAACTGGAATTTCCTTATTTGAAAGCTGGAGTTGAGCTTCTGTTGGTAATGCATCTGAGGAGGTTCATTAGAAACATCCAAAAGCTTTGTTTGTGATCTTATTTTAGCCCTTGCTTGGCTGCGTTGAATTGGGTTTCAGGTTTGTAAATGTATATCAGAGCTATCAAGGAGAAAACTTGCTCGAGGGGAAGCAGTCTCCATAGATTATAATTTGTATACTGATATTCCAGGTCCAGAGGTATGTATTTAGTGTCTACTCTAAGCCCTAACCCTAAACCCTTCTCGTAGCTATTTGGGGCAATTTATGAGAAGTACCCTTCTTGCCTCCTCAGTATTGTTGCCTGTTTTTGGTGTCTTCCCAGTAGTGAATCCATATTCTATTGCTGCTCTTGCTGTGGAACATCAGATTATGCAGTGAAAATGTTGACATCTCTATCTTGTGGATCAAACAACTACTCTCTGAATGGAACCCGTCTCCTGGCTGGCAGGAAATCCTTGCCCGTTTTCTAGTGCTGTTACAAGACCCAATGGCAAGAGAACAACTGGCATCTCGCATATTGACAGTATACATACTCATACCCTGAACCCTAAACCCTGGGTGGTGAATAATGAACTAGGAACTTCCAATCTATCACTCAGTTTGGAGCCCTGGAGTTGCCACTTTAAAGGTCCTGTGTTGTAAACTTGGTACTAGTGAAGTCTGGTGTATGAAGAAGTGGACACAACAGCAGTTCTGTACCTGTCATTCTGACCCCATTGTTTTTATTGCAGGTCCTCTACTATTTAGGACCACTATTTCCAAAAGCAGTTGTGCTTGTCTGGGAGGATGAGGTAAGTATGTGCATGTTGTCATTATACTAAGGTTTGAGCAAAGGAAATAAAAAAGCCTCTACTTTTCTTGACAATGTGGGGCTTTGATCTATCTAGTGCTACTGGTTATTATATTCAAGAGCTTTTGTAAGACTTGGTGAAGTTTTTTCCCTATTGATTCCCAGGATTTAGGATGTGTGTTTTTTTTTTGGCCCCCTGAAAGACATGCAGTTCTGGATTTGAAGAAGACCTGCTGTTATCTTGATTTATTGATTTTGATGGCAAGCTATAGATTCCCAAACTGAAAGCATATATCAGTGACTCTGACGATATGAAAGGAGACTCCTGGCAACAGACAACATGGGAAGACATGATTATACATGTAAGCATAAGGAGGAGAATCATTACTTCCACAGAGAGAAACCCACTTGCATATACTCCCTGGGATTTGTAGTAAGGGCACGAAGATGGGCTGGTTCTTGTGGGTTTTTGCAGCTGAATTGGTTCAAAGCATCCGTGAATTTCCTTGTGTAGCTCTAGGGTCTTTCAGTGAACTTCTGAGTGTAAGATCAACTCCACCAGTGCTCAGTATGTGACCCTGCAAATTAAATTTGGATGAAGAACAGTCAAGACATGCTGGTTGGCTCAGCAAAATGGTTTTGGCCCACCATTTTTGCACAGTTTGCTGACCCTGGTAAAAGGCACAGCAATGCCTAACACCTACCAGAGAAGACTATAATAAATATGAACTGACTGCTGCTCTCTGTTTTGAATTGGCCCAAGTGATTTGCTATCAGTAGTCTCCCAGCTATTTGCAGTCCCAGTTTTAGTTTTATGGGTGAGGTTGGAAAAGAGTAAATAACTAAGCTTGGATGTGAGAAATATTTTTGCAGGGTCAAATACTGAGCACCACTGGAGATGCTAAGATATCATTGAATTTCAGACACAATTTTGCTGTGCAACTATTGAAACTATGCATGTGGGCTTTCCTGCCAAATCATAGTTTTTTCTCTTGTGGCACACGTTTTTGCAGCTATTATCAGAGTCACTTGATGTTATACAAAGCCCAGAATGGACAATTAGGCTTGGGAATGCTCTCAGTATGCAGTATGACTTGTATGTGGGAGACCATCAGCATTCTGCAATGCTACACAGGTGGGTGGGTGCAAGCTTCTCGCCACTTACAATTTATTTTTTTGGTCATGTAACTTCTGTGTGCTGTCAAAGTCTAAAGTTGCTTAATGAAGCTGCCACTGCTGTAATGGGTCCTAAACCCTAAGCCCTAAACCCTAAATCAATCCTTTTTTTTCCTTTCTGGTTCTGTGATCTGTCTGCAAGACAGTGATGGCTGTGCTGCTGCCTCTTTTTTTTCTTTTCCTTTTTCTGTAACTGGCATGTTGGGTTGCTGACTGATAGATGTAAAAGTGCCCTGTCAGATGCCTGGGAATGCTACTGCAGAAAGTAGATGACAAACGTTATGTGCAACAAAAGATTGCCTCAATGTACAAGCATGCCAACATTGGAGATGAGACGAATCGACTTGGTCTTGCCAAGGGCATGGGTCTGGTATTTCAGTTCTGCTCGCACCCTAAACCCTAAACCCATTTTTGACTTTAGTAAAAGACTGCACATTTTCCCTTTTGAGTTAACTTTGATAGGTCCAATGGCCATGTAGTTCACTTCCATCTATGGATTTGAGGGACAAGTGGTGAAGCAGAGTTCAATTGATGACAAAAGTTGTACCTTCAGGTAGCTGCTGCACATCTTGACACTGTTCTGGAGAAGTTAAGAAGAGTACTGGAGAGCCAAAGCCAGAAAGGACTTCGCAGGTATGTGGGCTCCAAGTACTGCATAGTCATTGTTCTTAATTACTGGTAGTGGTATCTGAAGTGCTAGTTGTCGGTGACCAGTGAGCTACCTGTGGCTAAAACTGTAAAAACCCTAAAACCATAAACTGCTTTGCTGCTGGCTAAAGAACTTGCTGACAAGTAAATCTGTGTTTGGCAGACTGCTGGCAGTAATCTTTGCACAGGGTAACACAACGGAGGTAGATGATGTGTGTGCTGGCTTAGCTTTGATGTATGGTTATGCAGCATCATATGCACCCTCAACAGCAATAGAAGCTCGGATTGAAACACTTGTGGTAAGAATGTTTATTCCACATATTGTTCTTTATTTTTTCTCATCTGTGGTTGCAACAATGGTGTCTCTGATCATCATCTTTTCAGGAACCCATCTGTCTACAGTTTCAAGAGGAACTTTCTTCCTTGGTTTCAGATGAGTAGGCACTGTAAGTCACAAGGCATTGAAGAAGAGGCAATTCATTATTGGGTGTTTGCCAAAGCACTACAATCAGGATGCTAGCTCCCTTTCCTTACAATCTGATTGTTGCATGCAGGGCACAAACATGCTGTCTGGACTTCTGAATGTGAGATCTGCAGCAGCTAAACAGGCTGTTATTACTGCTATTAACCTGTTAGGTTTGAATCTACCTCACCCATTAGGTCTCCTCAATTATTATGTTGCAATGTTTCACTTACTTTGAACCTAAACCCTAAACCCTAAACCCTTTCATTTTACTTTTTATGGGAGAGATGTTGAGTCAATTACTATCTGTGAAATTCTTCTTGGGTGTCATCAAGCTTTAATATGTACTGAGCTAGGTGTTCTTGTGATAAGATCTGGGAGCTTAATCTGCAGGGACTAGATCTAGGCATAGCTTTTGTACAGTTGGATTGTATGGCATGGTTTATGGACATAGGCTGAAAGTATGACCAATGTTGGGGCAGTTCTTGACTTTTATGAAGAACCTCTGGTTCCAGTTCTAAGAAATAAATTAGAGCAGTTCCAGTTCTGGGTTCAGTTCTGATGAAAAAATTCCAGTTCAGGTTCTGGTTCCAGCTCTAAATCAGACCCGATTCTGGTCCAGTTTCAGGCAAGCTGGACCAAAACTGGCAGTTAACTTCTGGTTAACCTTGGTTAGCCCCCAGTTCTAGTCCTTTTCTTAAATTTTTTTTTTAAATTTCAAAAATATCATATCCAATTTTCATAAAACTGGGAACCCGGTTTGGAACCAGAACTGGTGTCATGTGATCTTCAAAGTGTTGTTGTGGAGTTCTTCACAAACTCATAGATATGACATAGGACCATGTCATAATGTCATTTCATACTGTACTTCAGAAAATGGATCTTGACTTATAAATTGTTTCTTATTCTTGTCAGGCCAAGCAGTCATCAAGGCTGCAGCCAATGGAGCGTGCTTCCCTTTAAAGAAGAGGGATACTATGCTGGATTACACAATGGCTCTCATGGCTGATGAAGGTGCAGGATTTGTCTTAACAACTTCCAAATCTTTGGATTATGAGGTATTGCACACCCAGGTAAGGAAGGACTCAACATCCATAAAGATGCCCTAAATGTTGAAAAATAGTCTTGTAAGTTTTTTTTTTTTTTTCCTGTTTGAGTTGAATGGAGAAATTGCAGCACATTTCTATGCCCTCCCACTGTTATGTAATTTGTTGTCAAACCAAAATGTTCAAGTTTTGCTTCTTGAACCCTCAACCCTAAACCAGTAGTGTCTGGTTGTGCAGGAACTGGCTCTGAATGCATGCACCACATTGGTTTCAGTTGAGCCAAGGTTGACCACAGCAACAAGAGACCGTGTCCTGCAAGTAGGATACTTCTGGAAACCATGTCATGGTTGAAATGTGATTGTTTTCTTTCAGAGTCAGAACTAGTTTGTATGCTAGGTCCCGATCTTTCTCTGTGTTATGGATTTAGGGTTTCACATAGTTGATCCGGCAAAATGTGAAGTGTGCCCAATTGGGTGTTGTTTCATGTTACAAGTTACAAAATTGCTCTTTACAAACCACCACCCACTATGAACTTTTTTGGTGCTTGGTAGGCTACTCTCGGGTTCTTCACTTTGCCCCCTGAATCACTTGGAGTCACCAACTCACTGATATCAAATTTAACTACATTACTGACTGCAGTTCTGCTGACCAGGTACACAACTGAATCCTTTGACCTTTCTCAGGAAGTATGGGGGGTCATAGTATCAGGAAGTATAGAATGTATCAAAGTTTCCAGCTTCAGAATGCTCATGAATGTGATTTTAACAGGAACCCAATAACGGTAGTCAGGAAAATTAGTGTCAAAACTCAATATTTGTGTGTTCAAAATGTGCTCATTATGTTGGGGTTGAGACTTCGGTAAAGGTGGCAATAAGAGTAGACAGCAAGATGGCACAGGCAGCCTAAACCCTAAAACCCTCAACCCTGGGTTTTTTTCCCTGTGGGATGATGGCAGTGGAGAAGATGGAAAGAGTAGGGCTGACCAGCTTCAGCATCTGTTGAAGAACCTTGATCAATACGTATCTTCACCAGTGGAGTACCAGAGGTTGAGGGCTTGCTGTACAGTGCTAGCACTGCTGAAACAATTTCGAGCCCTTTGTACTGCTGGCAGCTGCCCTTTCAACTGCACTGGAAACTGTCTGCACCTTCGCTCCACTGCAGAGCATGGTCAGAGCAGCTCAGCAGGTAACCCGTTGCCTTAACTCTCTTAGGAGATGGACATTAGATCTTGTCTAGGAAAGGGCTGATCTTTGTGCAAGTTTGCCTCCCTGAATGTGGTGGAGAAGATGCTGCTTCTTCCACTTGATTTGAACTCGTAACTGATTTCTTGTGATTGAGCAGCTCCACCTCTTCTCCCACCACGTGAAGGTCTGAAACTGGGAGAACGAACAATGGCTTACCTCCCTAGGTGTGCAGACATATCTGCAGAGATCAGGAAAGTTTCTACCCAGGTAGTGTGGACTGGTGCTTTATCCTGCTTCTCATTCCCTTGTGTTGGACATGAGACCTGTGTGATTGCACTACGAATAGATTTTGTGTACAGGAGTTATGTCGCCAAATTTGTGTTTATGTACTATTTAAATTGCTTCATTCTGGGAATATTGCAAGTTCTGGGCCACATGTCAGTTAGGGTTTCTTCTTTCTTTTGTTTCTAATTTGAACAGTTACCCATTTGTGCAATAAGAAGCCTGTTGTTGATGGACCTGTATTTGGAAGTTTGGAAGTATATCTATTTGCAGTCTCGTAGACACATCAATTGAATGTTTTGCTGATGTTGTCCGTGTTCCTGATCAGGTGTTGGATTTGTTCTTCAGTATCTCATTACTACTCCCTAAGCCCGTTGGGGCAGAGGCTTCTGAGAATAGGCAGGCATCGTATGCTGCTGTTACAGATCTAGAAGATCTCATTGCTGTGACCAATTGGGTATATGAAGCTCTAACCAAACTCCCATCTCAGCTTGCAATCTGTTGACAGGGTATATATATGTGGGATTCTAAAGGATGGAACCCTAAACTGATGTACATTTTATGTAAACCTGTAATGCAACTTTTTCCTTTGCATTTTCTTCATGCAATTTGGGAACAATATATGTAAGCTTCACAGGTTTATAAATGATGGCAGGATGCAATGGGTGATGAGCTGGAGGTCTTAAGGCATATTGTACACTCAGTTGGCATTCTGCTGACAACTGAGGAGGTATGCAAGAGTGTTCTGCAATCTCTAATTTTGGGCAATGAATGTGATCTGGCATTCTGGTGTTATGTTATGCTGATGGGTCATCCTGCATAGATAGGGCTGACACTGGCAGCAATTCTTGAAGGCTTTGAGGTCCTCAAAGCTCAACTTCTGGAAGACTGGTTTTTTCTTAAAGGTGACATCTGAAATATTGGAATGTTCAGCTTGTGACAGCAGTAAGAGGATGCCGTGCAGCCATTTGCGACAAGGTTTCTCAGTCAGCCAGAGGATCCATTATTGCAATCACTGACCTCATTGTCAAGCGGGGCAATGAGTTACGTGAGGGAGATGTTTCAAGGTTATGGAAATCCTTGTAAACTTGTTTGTTTTCCCTTGTTAGTCTGAATTTACTTTGTTTTCTTCATTTCTGGTTATTGGCTGAGAAGGGGGCTGAGGCAAAGAAGGTGTGGTGGGGATTTGCAGGATAACACAGGCTTTGTTTGGTGCAGCAGCATCCTTATCTGACCGGGTGATGTCTCAACAAGTTCTGGAAGCAGTACGTCCCTTCCATATGGGCTAAACCCTAAAACCCGTACCTACTGATTTGGAAACACAATGGACAGTTTATGATCCTGCGAGGCATAGATTTGACAATCCACTGTATCACACCAATGTATCAACATTTGCTTCAGTATCACAAAAGCCTTTGCTAGCAGTTCTGGAGGCTTGTTGTCAATAATGTAAGCAGAAGAGTGGCATTCATGTTAGTGGAGTGAAATTGTACTTTCACCTGGGGTGCCTGCCCCCTGCTGAAGTGAGTCTCTCTTTGTGGGTGGCAACAGATGTGCTCTCTTGGAGAACATGCCCAAGCAAAGGTGGTGTTTGATGAAATTTTGACAGCAGCAGAGAAGGATGTTGCTAGGAGAGAGGGGACCAAGCAAAGAGGAGCATGGCCAGTACAAGAAGCCTTCCTGGTGAGAGCTTGATATGGAAATAGTCGATCCATCTAGTGTCTGATGAAAAGGTCTGGTTCTGTAAGCTCCTGGGTGTTTTAGAGCTTCCCATGAAATGACTCCTGTGTTATGGCTGGATTCATGTGTGCTAGCTTTTCCCAGTGGATGGATGACCAGATTGGTGATGGCTGGTGGTTTGAGCAGGCTGTTGCACACCATAAAGTCCTGTCACTCCCGTTCCTAGACCATGTGGTGGTTGTCCTCAACCAAGTGCCTCTTTTCAGAGATGACGATGTGGACAAAGCAGATTCCTCTGAGCGATTGTCATCGCCCCCCCATACATTAAGTCAACTTCCACAAGCAGCCACCCTTGCCCTCGGAGCTATCTTGCAGTATAATATCACCTCCCCATCTCTTTCATTTTGTCACTTGTATCTGGTAGTAGATATACTGCACAGGAAAGTAGGGACACATGCATTGACAGATCAAGGCTGGTAGGAGTGAAGTACCTGCAAATATGAGGATCTTGCCCCTTGGTACAACCTCAAAGAGTTGTGGCAACCTTCAGGGGTGATGGCCATCTGACTGAGCTTGTTCATCTTGTAAACCCTAAACTGCACAAGCTTAGGAATCATACATTCTTGAGGACGAGGTGTTAGGGTTTAGGGTTTAGTGCAGGACCTGTGTCTGCAACTTGTGTGAAAGGTTGGGAGGTTGTAATTTTATGTGGCACATATACATGCAGAGGTGGAAACGATGTAGCTAGAAGGGCTGTGGAGCAACGCTATCCAGCAGTACTGTGTGCTTTGATCCTGCGGATTGGGAGCTGTCATGGGACTACCAGTCTTGATACACTACCACTAAGGTACCACAGAGCTGCTGTTGTTGGCACAATTTTCTTACTTGTCTCCTGGGTTGCTTTCAGCAATTGTCTAACTTCCTCAGATCTTTGCTACGTGAGGAAATATTTTGCAATTGTCTTTTGTTGGATCTTGCTGTTCTGTTTTCAGTCTCACAGAAAGCATCCCTTGCATATAAGGTCTGAAACTCTTGTGTGGAAAGCAGGTTTTTTTTCGTGGCAAATGGGTTATAGGAGGTGTATAAGGGCATTGACTTTGTAGTTGTGCAGGGACATTATTTCAACATTTCAGTCTTTCTGTGAGTGTGTCCACGATGATGAGATGCACCAGGTCAATTTTCTTCTTAACATTTCCTTCCCTGCAGTTTAAAGTAATATGTGGAGAGAGTATGCAGAAGAGTTGATCAAAGCAAAACCCTGTATGGTGCTCCTTCCTACTGATCTCTGTTGACAGTCCTAGGGTTTAGGGTTCAGCTTGCACCCTGCAGCTTGGACTGGACAGCAAAGTTTTGAGAGCTATTTTCAAGAAGTTAGTATAACTTCAAAGTTTTTTTTTTTGTGTTGGAGCTCTTGTGTTTAATCATTAACCATTGTGGTGCTGCAGGTTTTAATGAGGGATGGAGGGTCACGACTGAGTGGGGATCGCTGGACAGAAGCTGTGGAAGAGATTGCTGAATGTTCTGCAAATTCAAGACCAGAAGAGGTTGATCTCTCTCTGGCAATTTTACCATCCTGCAAGGCAGAAGAGAAAGGGTTTATAGTCTTGATTGTCCTTCTGTGAAAGAAAACAAAGTACAAATTGGATGATCATGGGTGTGCTGTTTGAATGTGGATAGGTGAACAACATTTGCACGATTTTGTGGCCATATTTGAAGAGAATGCATGACTTTCAGCGTGCTGCTGCTGCAGCAGCTCTTGCTCATTATGTTAAGCACAGGTACTCATAATTTCTCTTGTGACCTCTAGACCTCCATCTACTGAGTTGTTGAAAGGAAGCAGACCCTTCTCACTTAGTGCCAATACAACCAAAACTATTTCAAGAGATGGGTTTATGAAATCCTTCTTTTGTTGCAGTGAAGGTGAAGATGGCCTTTTGGGTCAATTGGTGGGGGCTTTGAGTGCACATATTGGAGATGAGTCTGCCTCTGTCCGGCAGTTGTGTGTAAAAGGTCTTGTTCAGGTAGAGTGAACCCTAAACCCTCCCAACCCTCATTGTGGTCACCATTTTGGCTTTGAAAGAGAAAGTGTGTATAACTGTCCAGTGCATCTACCCATTTTCCTAGCTGCTGTTGTTGTTTTAGTTTAAAAGACATGGGGTTCCAGCAGATGGGTATCCTTCCCAGGAAATTTAGGGTTTCCTTATTTGCTATGATCTATAACCTCCAGGATTTGATGATGATCTTTTGAACTTGGGGGTTTCGGTTCAACTTTGGAAAAATCCAGCATCAGCAAACCTATTTATCATGATAACTGCCGGTATCTGTTGCTTGTAATGTGAAATTTCAAAACTCTGAAAATGCTCCCAAAAAATACCGGAATTGATTTCCTCTTTCACAGGTACCTGGGAAAGGACTGCTCCAGTATGCATCACAGGTGTTGAGTGCCATTGTTGCATTGATAGAGGACACAGAGGAGGAAGTTGCCTTTGAAGCTGTACGAGGACTAGAAACAGTCAGTTTTTTCCAAGTCCTTGAATTCCAATGTCATAATTTGTTGCAAGTGTGATGTTCAAGATCCTCTATCACAGATAATATTGTGGGTGCTAGACTATGGTTGACGCTTTCATCATGTTACAATGTGGGAGAATTATTGTCATCAGGGGTTGTTGGTACAGGTGTCATATGTTGACCTGTTCTCATCAAGCTGCATTCTTCGTAAAATTCTTGATTATTACTTGATCATGCCACATGCTGATGTGATACTTTTGTTTTCAAGGTTTTGGAGGTGGTACCAGAGGCAATTGTTCACCCAATGCTACTGAACCTGTGTGTACGACTGCGTTTGCTCCAGGCAAGCAGCACATCTATCTGACATTTCACTTTCTAGTATTTTGGATCCTACTTATGGTGTGCACAATCCCAGGTAAAATTAAAACTTGTTACTGAAATCCTGTAGATATTCAGCAGATAGATGCCCAACACTAGATGTTGATCCATTACAACAATGTTTGGGTACTGCTGTTGATGCTCAGGTTCGACAATCAGAGAATATTCGTGCAGCAGCATTTGCAGCCTTGGGATCCCTCAGCAGGTTTGCCACAGGTGTTCAACTTGAGGCTTTCATGGAGCAGGTCACTTTCTACCACTGTAACTAACTCAAATCAAAAGCTGTTTTTTTCTCTGAAGACTAATAATGACCCAAGGATAGGTCATATGGAATGACTTGAAGGGAAGCAAACTTTGAATTTGCAGTGCAATTAGGTACTTGATTGCCTTCTTTGAAGAAAGCATTTGGGATGTATTCAACCAATTCCAGAGTTTGTTGGTAATTGCATGACACCTGCCAGGATGTATGATACTTGATTAATGTTGTATTTTTTGTTCTTTGGATTGCCAGGTCCATGCTACTGTTCCACGCCTGGTGTTACATGCCAATGATGAAGCACCCTCTGTCTGTGAGGCTTGCAAGGTTTGTTGTAATCAGGGCTCTCACTTGGCATAATTGTTCTGACATATTAAAATCTCCATTATATTTGTTTCTCTGCTGATGTTACTCCCAGTCTGTCTCTTAAACCCTAAACCTACATACTCCCAGTCCCATATCTGTGGGACAGTAAATGTGTAAAGTCCTGATGAATGTATTGAGAATGTTTTGTTTGATCCATATGTTCGTACAACAGCAAAAGACAGTTTCTTTGTTTCATTGTGCAGAATACATTAATAAAAATAGCTCCTCTGCTACATGCACAAGATATCAAGTCACTGTCTGCTCTACGAACATTTGACTTAGTCTACAGGTAAAAAATTGCTGCCATTATAACATCAATATATATCATTGCATAGATTGCTCAAAACAGTCAAAACCCTAAAACCTAGTCAATTTGTGTTTGAATATGATGGTTTGATTGGTGTTTTAACTTTTTCTGAACTGTGTGATGTGGCCTTCCTTTACTAGAGTGGAGTATGATGAGTTTGTTAAGGAGTTTGCCACGCATCTTGTAGTAAACTTTGGTGACCGGGCTGACACTTATGTTACATCAGCAATGCAGGTAAAGTAATGTGTGGACAGAAGATGTGTATTTTAGTCTGTATCTCCAGCAAATGCTGTATTTGCACTTGGGTTCATGTCTTCCATAGATGTGCACTTATACCCAACACCAGGAAAGGTTGGTCACATGCTAGCAAAGCAAATGACATGGTTAGTTAGTGTGATCTTTGTCTTGATCATGCAGAATCAACCTACCTACCAGGCTTTGAGGTTTGCAGGATGCTTGTACAGGTCTTGTCAGCCACAGTTAGTGATACGTATCGATGATGCTTAAGAACTATTCTGCAGCATTGAAAGATTTTTAAGCCTATGTGTTATTCACAAGTTCCAGTGTTTGGAGTGGATATATATGGTTTTGCAGGCTTTCGAGAGCCCCTGGCCTTTGATACAGGCAAATGCAGCTTACTTTGCAGGCTGCCTTCTCTCTGAATTGAGTGATACAAGGGCCTTGGCGGTCTATTTGCCTAAGGTACTTACTTCACTGTTACCAGAATGGGTTCTTGTTCAGAGAATTTGGTTGTGGGTTCTGATTTGCCTATTCTTTTGCTTCAACTAGGTGACAAGTGCACTGGTAAGAATGACGGGAAATTCTGCCAGTGCTGTTGTCCGAGCCAAGTCAGCTCTGGCTCTGAGCATGCTTCTGGATGAAATCCAGTCAGTGACATCCTGATGGATCGATCACTGGAGGGTCAGACTTTTCTTTGACCCCTTTTCACTCATAAAGATGACAGGAGTTTGTTCTCTGGACCTCTTTTCAACCATGAGGTTGACAGGATCTATCTACAAAACTGTGCTCAAGCATCAGGACAATGCCAGAGAACTTGTATCTATTCATTCACCCACCCACAAAGAGAAAGAGCTCCTTTTCACTGGACACTGGAGATGTGCTTCCATTTGGGCCCATGACAAGAATGTTCAGTGTAGTATATCGAGGTTTGTCACATGACCAATGGGTCAGATGAGACAAACTATAGTTACCTGCTAGAGTATATTCACTAAGCTGTAGTCATCAGGAGATTGCCTCTTGATGAGAAGGGTGTTCAAAGTTCCAGTGTATACCATTTTCTCAAGAACTGGAAGGGGCCAATTCTCAGATCAGAAATGATGATGATGATGATGATGATGATAAACCCTGAACCCTAAAACCCTTAAGCTCATTTGTGTACAGATAGCTCCATTGCATTCCACATAGCTAGTCAGCAGGTCTGTTGCTCCATGAATTGTTTAAGTGAGAAAAAAAAACTATCTATTTGTGCAAAAACCAGAGACAGAGGAAGACAAGACAAAGGATGTAATTATTTTTGCAATGGAATCGTGGACTAATAGTTGGAACGGAGATTGTTCCTCCTCTCTGGTGCCTTTGACAGAGTGTAACAATGTTCAATTTTTCTTGTGTTTTTTGTGTATGTAAGAATGTATGCACTTCTCTCAATAAGTGGCAAATTTTTAATGAAACAGGACCTTATCACTCTGTGTTATGGGTAGTGACTAGTCACACAAACCCTTGATAACATGTGATGGGTTGCATCCAATGTTGGTCTGGTATATAGAGGCCTGCCTACCATATGATACCAGTGTTGTCCAGTTCTTGATTTCCAAAGGAACCTTTGATTTCAGGATTTTTTTTTGGGGGTGGTTAGAATCTCCAGTGCAGTTTTTTGGATTTGAAAAAACTTGAGTTCCAAAGACTTCTGAGAAAATTGGGTTTAAGGTCAAATTCCATTCCGTCTGCATAATTGCAAGCTCATAAAAGATTCCCAAAACCTATACTAGCCCAATGTGAAAAACTAAAAGATTATTATGTTGCATTGTTACTCATCTTACACAGAGTACCTTTGCAGCTTTGACACTAATTATATTATTTGTAAAGATGTTGGGATTTTCCACAAAGAAAAATAAATTCAAAGAACAAAATTTTGTGAAGGCCAAGAGAGAATGTTTCAAAATGCTGAAGAGTATTCTATTTTTCAATATGAAACATTCAAAATTAGTTAACTATTTGACAGACACATGTTGAAGCTGCCTTTGTACTACAGTATTTATCATGAAGTTTTTTTAAATGACATTGTTGTTGGCCCAAAATTATAGAAATTTGGGTGAAACTTTTAATTGGAGGATCAAATAACAACATGCATTATAATACCTAGACCCAAATCATGAAAATTGTGTGGAAACCAGTTTTGGTTTGGTATATGAAGCTACTCCTGGTATCAATAGTTGTAGCAAAGACCCTACCTTGTACTCTGGACCAATGTTGGGCACATACCCAGTTTCGCAGGTTAGAATTGTCAGTGCCGGTTCCAATAAGTAAGAACTGAATTGGAACTGGACCTGATTTTCAGAACCAGAACCAGAGGTTCTTCATAAATGTAAAGAATCACCCAACACTTGTAGGGACCTGAAGTAATACCAACCTTGTACCAATTTTATACCAATTTCAGTACTAGTTTCCCTCATATCATCCAAAAATTCAGTCTTGGACCCACTACCAGGATCAAGCTGGTATGAAAGTTTTTTGATGTACCCAACACCAGTACCAGCTGGTGCAAATTTTGTAAAACACACACAAAACCAGTAAGTTCCAGGCTGGTATGTTCAAAAGTTGATGCAAGATCAACAGTGATCCAAACAACCCTGTTTTAAATACCAAAAAACACAACCAAGTTTGACACAGGGGTTTTTTCCTTTTCTTTTGATTTCAATTTGTGAGGTAGGTGGACCGGTGATTATCCACAAGAGGACTTAGTCAGAAAGAAAAGTAAAGAATTTTTGGAACCCTGCGATATTTTGGAAGATCCTTCCATTGATATTTACTCTCTGAGCTTCATTGTAACATGCACAATTGCAAGAATATGGAGAGAAGGGTTTACCAGCAGCTATGGAAACCACTGTGCAGCAAAAACATGTCTTGGGCTGTTGCAAATCAGCACTCTGGACATCAATCCAGTTGATAATCATAACATCAATGGATGCATGACTACAGTATGACTCCATCCTCATCCATTAAGTAAGTTGGGTCTGCTTCACTCACAAATGTTTGCTTGATGAAGAGAGTTTTACACAAGTGCTTGCTGTTCAACAACTTGGGGGACTGGTGGATTCAGCAGTGTTTGGCCTTCTGTGTTGTTCATCTTACTTTCACCAACCCTCCCTGTAGGCATGGGTAGGGGGGCTTCCATTGAGGAAGCAGGAACAGGTGTCAATAAAACAGAATCCAGTGTTGCAGTGGTTTCTGCAGATGGGTCTCCTCCATCTCCCTGAGTCTTGCTGTAAAATTGATTGCCTCTGATCTCAAAGGCGTCTGCAGTGCGAATCTCTTGACAGAGGGAGCAACAGCTACAAAATAACCATTGGGTGCAATCAGACATATTGGGCTGTCCACAACACCACTTCTGCTTTGGAAGCTTGAACCTTTCCCTCATTTGGATTCGCCAATACCCCCCATACAGTAACCCAAACACACAGAGGACAATGCCTGAACCGCCCAAGCTCTTTCGAATATAGCTGCACAAGAAGAAGTTCCCCACCCACCCCACAATTCCACATTGTGGATGACCATCAGGCACGAGATTGTGATAGTACAAAATAAACATCACACATGGTCCCCACTATAAAAAATTAGGCAAGAAAAGCTGATCAAATTAGTGCCATAATAAAAGGTGAGCAGAATGAAAATTGTGATTGGGATGATGAGGGAAGGGGGAGTAAGCATACAGGTTATTGACATTGATAGCTGCAATATCAAAAACCAGAAATGGCGCAGAGCACAAAAGAATGAAGGTGATAACATGCACATAGCGGTTTCCCAACCCTAGCCTATCAAGGTTCCATCCCAAGACACAAGGAAGGCACAATGTTGAAGCAATGGCAATGGTGGGTGACTCCTCACAGAAATCAAACAAGCTCCCCTTCCACTCAGGATTCTCCACAAGTTTTCCATCTCTGGAAACAAATGTCAGTCTTCGTTCCAGTAATCTGTATTTCAGAGGCAAGTGGAATAGAGAAGGGTGGTGGTGGTGTGCTGCTGCTGCTGTTCTCTTCTCTCCTCTCTCACATTTGTTGGCAGCAGTGTCTTCTTCTCCATGATTATTGTCTTCTTCTTCTTCTTCTTCTTGATTCTCAAAGTCCTTCCCTAGAGGACTCAAGTTGTTGTAAATCCCTGCTGCTGCACCGGCACCAATTGCAAAAGCCAAACAAATACCCACTCCAATGGCAGGTCGATTTTTTCGTCTGTATCCCCAGTTCAAGCCGCAGAGTGCATATTGCGAGAAGCAATTCAAGTGAAGAAGAAGCACAACGACAAGCATGTGAAACCATTCATGAGGTTTTCGCCGACCGCCTTTGCAATAGACTTTTCGAAGCTTGATGATATCACCACATCGCCAGCGCACCAACCACACGAGGTGCAAGATTCTGGTGGGATGAAGATACAGAACAAGCAGAGTGAAGAGAGCATTCAAGATCTGGTTGGAAATCTCAAACCATTGATCCCTCTCGGCCTTCTTGGGAAGTACAGCATCTAGCATCCCAACCATGACCATGAAAAGAATGGCTCCAGCGATTCCGACAGCTATGCCCCATACAAGAAGAGCCAAATTCTTAGGGTTTCGAATCCAGTTCTTGATCAGCAGCTTCACATCATCCCACTTCACCTCTCCCAGAAATGGAATGTTGATTCCTCCATCTCTGCTGGGAGCTAATGATGATGGATCATCATCTGTCTGCCTGGAAGTCTCTTCCTTGGATTCTTCCAAGCGAGCAAAAGATCTGGAGGGAGCCAGGAAAGCATTCAGGGGCTTGATGATGACAACAGGAGCAGCAGGAGTAGTGGATCCAGAGACTACTACCGATGGTGGTAAGATACCCGCTGCAACTTTCAATCCTCGCTTCTTCTTCCTCTTCCCTGTTGCAGCATTGTCCGTAACAACATCATCACCACCACCACGTCTTTCCTTGCGACTTGCTAGCAAGTGTCTCCATGAAAAAGAATGGAGAGCTGCCAGTCCAGGAGGAGGACTGGCAGCATTGGCATTCTCATCTGCTGTATTGTTCTTCTTCCTCTTCAGTACATCATCGTCTTCTCCTCCTCCTCCTCCTGCTGCTGCCCCGACTTCTTCTTCTCCCACTACTACCACCACTGTCATTTCTCAAGCTCAACCGCTCCCCCTAGCACCAACTCATGATCTCATAACATTGCCTGGGCATCCAAAAACCAAACAGAAACCAAAAATCTCTGGAGCAAAGAAAGAATCACTCCTGCAGCACCATCCAGCCAGCCAACCAGCCAGCCAGCCGCAGCTCCGACTGCTAGTTGAACAACACTTTTCTGACACTTCCCAAGAACACAAAACTCTAATCCAATGGTTTGCAACAACAATGCGAGCTCTCCAAAGAAAGAAAGAAAGATTCATTCATTCAATTCAATCTCTGCTGCTCCTCTCCACCAACACCACAACCACCCAACCACCCATCTTTGCTGCAAACAAATCTGCACAACCTCAAACAAAAGGTCATGTCTTCTTGTGCACCCACAACCCAGAAACAAAACCCAACACAAAAAATAAACAAAACAAGACCCAGTGCCAATTGTCCAAGGGCCCTTTCTCATTTTAAAAAAACTGCAAATCTCGCCATATTTTGAGAAAGAAAATTCAAATTTCGCCATATTTAGACAATGAGTTCCTATTGGTCTCCAGAACTAGGCAGGATTCTTACCAAATTCTGCTTTATTGTTTGATCTATAGCCAAATTTGGCGACGTAGAAAACCTATTCCTTCAGAGTGTGAAGGACCTTAAAAGGTAACTCATACCTATTCCTTCAGAGTGTGAAGGACCTTAAAAGGTAACTCATACCCATTCCTTCAGAGTGTGAAGGACCTCAAAAGGTCTCATACCTGTTCCTTCAGAGTGTGAAGGACCTTTTAAAAGGTCTCATACCTATTCCTTCAGAGTGTGAAGGACCTTTTACAAGGTCTCATACCGATTCCTTCAGAGTGTGAAGGACCTTAAAAGGTAACTCATACCAATTCCTTCAGAGTGTGAAGGACCTTTTAAAAGGTCTCATACCTATTCCTTCAGAGTGTGAAGGACCTTAAAAGGTAACTCATACCAATTCCTTCAGAGTGCGAAGGACCTTAAAAGGTAACTCATACCCATTCCTTCAGAGTGTGAAGGACCTTAAAAGGTCTCATACCTATTCCTTCAGACTGTGAAGGACCTTTTACAAGGTCTCATACCTATTCCTTCAGAGTGTGAAGGACCTTAAAAGGTAACTCATACCAATTCCTTCAGAGTGTGAAGGACCTTACACCTACATGTAAGCACAATTTCTGTTCTCACTCTTTAAGGAGTAGCAATAAGATCTCTCTTCTATTATTATGAGATGGATGGATGGATGGATGAATATTCATGGATATAAAGTGACCTCCAAATTGCACTTGGACAATTTCTGTTGCAACAGTGTGCCTTTATGTATTCAATTATTGTGGTACCTTATTTAGTTGCACACTTAAGTGTCAGAAATTTAAATGTTAATTTCTGAAAAAAAAAATTGGTTTGAATATTATGCCATTTTTATATAAAAAATTGACAATAATGACTATTTTTGCACTTAATATTCATGAAAAGATCTTAATTATTGCACACAATTTCCTACTTACATGTAGCCTACTTTCTTTAACCAAGAACTTAAAATTAATTGTAATAGACATTGAAGCTACCATAGTACCTAAGCCTGCATAGGTATCGATTTATTTATTTTTTGGAATTTCTAAAAACTTCTGAAAAATAGTGCCTACCATGCCAATTTTTTTAATGAAACTTTCAAGCATAGTAGTTTCATTAATTAGTATGATGTTAAATTATAAATTATTATTATTATTATAACTATCAAATGTAACTGACAAAAAAAAAAATTATCGGGCACTTTGCTACCAAACTAACCTAGGTATTATGGTATTACTAAACCCAAAACCTTGTCCCGAAATGTTAAACCCAACCATGTGGTATATGAAATATGCATTTCAAAATTTCAACCCAAAATGTTAAGCCAACCATGGTTGACATTTTCCAAACCAAGGTCAAAACACAAATGCATCCAACAAACATAAGTGGAAATGCACAATTTATGCACCACAAATCTCCATTTTGGTGATTTTTGTTCAAAAATTATGACATGAATTTCAAATATTCATTTAGATTTGTTCATGGCACAACACTCCATGACCACTTGTATGGTGCAATCATGTGAACATACCAACACAATATTGAATTGTCAAAAATTATGAAACAGCGCTTCCTACACATGCCACCTTCTACACCTATCAAAACATTCCAAAAACTTTTGTTTCCAAAATCATTAAAACTTTGCACACAAGTAGCTCCCCTTTCCAAGAATTTAATGGCATAGTTAACAATCTAATCCAACTTTGTAAATAAAATATATGAATTTCCAAAAGAAATCCAATTAGTTCCAAAATAAATTTGAAATTAATTAAAATGGTATTTTCATGTTCATTCACATGGCTAAAAATGTTGTTGCTATTATTATTATTATTATATAATTCATCATTTCATAAACCATGTTCACCCATTAAACATAATGGTGAAGGGATAAATGAAAATTGAACTACATCCAAATTGTTGACAAAATTATTCCACTTGATGAAAAATTCAAAAAAAACCCACACAAAATAAATAAATTTTCTCCTAAAACACATGGCAAATTTAAATTGGTGGCAAACCTATTTTCTAGGTTTGAAAAACAACTAAAAAATAAACAAATAGGATATGGATTGGACCCCACCCCTTCCTTACTTATTATGAATGATGTGCCTTCAAATTTCTTAAGAGACCCAAACGTGAACCCCAAATTGAAACAATGGGGAAAAAAAAGAGTCAAAGCATGTTCTTTAATTCGTAACACTTTGAGGGTAGGAAGGTGCGTTGGAATTTTGGGACGGGATTAAAACAAACTCATAAGTAAAAATTCAAGATGAAATCAACCTGCACAACCAAGGAAAAAAGGTAGCTGTTGCGAGTTAAACACAAATGGTGCAATGAACTTAATATCGATAACTTCAAACACGAGCTTTACACAACCCTTGACCTTTGGGAGGAGGCACCACTCATGTCCCTTATAGTATACTTTGTGATTCTCCATGGCGGTTACATCCAAATGGCATTTTTCCTTAGGATTCCCAAATGGGAGTCCTAAAATTAAGACTTTTATTGTTTTGAAATTTTGGACGTTCATATCTTCCTCAAATCAAACCTTTTTGGAGCATGCAACGGAAGTATCTTATAGCCCTCAAAAAAATCTTTTCAATGGTGTATTGTAGGTTCCAATCATAGATCATTTGACCCCTATTTTGAGGGGATTTGTGATTAGGTGTCACTAGCCTTTCTTTTGATAATAACCCATGCATATTAGGTTTAAATGAACAATGCGAAAAGCATTTTAAGCATTTGCACTTCAAGACCTTTCCAATGGTATCCTAGGGGCCCAATTTGGTGTTTGTTCATCTTTTCAACCAAGGTTCTAAACATTCAGGATTCATGCATGAATGTAACTCCCAAAGTGAAAGTGCACTTGAGAATCATTGGGCTCTCCCCCATTTGTGAAAATGTGTTTCACACTCGAACACATTATTTTGAATTCATGGGCCCTTACATTACACACTTAATCGTGAACTTGATGTTAAGGTTGCGACATTGAACCTTGTGCCTATGCTTGTGCTTGGGCTTAGGAGGCTTGAAAGAAAGTTTTGAACTCCAACAATGGCAATCAAAAATTAGGCTTCAATCGCCCATTTGTAGCCACCCAATGGCCCTACTTACCCACCCTCCTTCAACTACATGATACCTTTTATGACAAGGGTGAAGGAGAAGAAGGTGAACTTCCTCCCCCATCCCAACCCCTATTTTTTTATTTTTTGAATTATTATTCAATGAAAATTGGTCAGGAACTTGAAATTTTGATGATGGCAATGGCAATGCTTCTATTATCTTGATTGCCGCCACCAATTTATTGGAGATGATAACCCTTGTCCCCGTTTCTGTTGTGCTTCATGTTGATGAATTAAAATAAATAATAAGACAATAAGATAAAAGAAAAGAAAAAAAAAGGGGGGGGAGAAAAACACACACATAATACCTTTGTGATAGAGGTAGGGCCGTCCTATTGTTGTTTTTTTTTTTCACGCAACAACCTCCCAAGTACCAAACCTATGTTTGGGTTCAACTTTTAAAGGAATTGCTCATGAAAATCAAATTCAAATATCACAAATTGTTGGGTGAACATACCAAGAAATGTATCCAATTACAACAACAATTTTTTTCAAAAACAAGTTGTTACACTAAATTTTCGAGCAAAACGTAAATAAACCCAATAGTGCAAAACCAAAAAATCTTGTTTCAAAACTATTGAGCTAGCCATCACTTTTGGTTATTCAAAATGAACATGGTTATTACAATTTATAGCCACCTCGTTTCTCTCAAGCCTTTATGGTGGAATGAAAAACTTTTCATTCTTTGTAATTACCATTAAATGGTAAAACAATCACATGAAAATTATAGAATGAAAGTGGTTTTTGACAATAATTGTCAATACAATGAACTACCTTCATGGGACAGAATAATGGGAAGTTAATTTTGAGAGGAATTTTAATAAAAGTCATACTAGTTGTTAGATATAATATCCTATTTTAGTTTATTTAAAAGGGATGCATCTTAATGACTATTTAGTTATTAGTGGTAAATATCATACTTATCATATTTATTATTAAGGGTGAAACCATTTAAGTTGATTAATCCAAGTAGATTTGAAGGGATGAACATATTTTCCTTAATTAGGATGTGTGGAAAGGATTCGAATAAGAAGATATAAGAGGATAAGGACTCAACCCTTGTTTGATGAATATCTTTCTTAGGTTTCTTATTTATCTCTTGAGAGGATTGAAAGATTTATTATAAAATTTGATCATTAATTTTCATTTTTCATGAAGCATTAAACATTAGATCATTAGAAAAATGTTTATGTGTGACACTCTTATGTGAGAGAAGGAGAAAAACATGGGAGAAAGTTGTATTTGTCCTTATGTGATGGAGAATGGTTAAAGATTATATGGATTTTGGGGTTTTTTTTCGATGTGTGTTTTACTTATAGTGTGATAAAAGAAGGGGGAATAGTTCTTATTAAGTTTATATAAAGCTTTGTTACTTTTATGTATTAGTTTTTTATTTATTTATAAAGTTGAAATATTATTTATTTTTTGCTTTAGTTTTGGAGTAAAAAATGCAATTTATTATAGTTGCCATTGGAAGGTGACATTAAAGAAGTAGCCACTAGATTTAAGGTTTGTAGAGGGTAAGGAGTTGTTACAAATGATAGATAGTAGTTATAAAGGGTCTATAGATGTTGCAAATGATAAACAACATCTATAGAAGGTATGTAAACAATAGGTATTGGTTACATGAAGCATTTTAGTTTTTTTTTCAAGTTTGTAGGAGATAGTAGCTGCAACATGACATAGTTGCTACAAGACAATAGGCATTGTAAAACAGTAGGCAAACATAAAACATGCCTTACCCTAATGTGTTATCATGTTTGTTTAAATTTTTTTATTTACTTGACAACCTTTCCTTGACAGTTTTAAGGTTGCTAGATTTTCAATTTTATAGTCTTCAACAAACTCCTTTTCAAACAACAATCTTTAGCAAACAAGCTTTTTTTCAAATAGAAGTTTAGTAATCTCCTTTTCAGTCATAAGTCTTCAACAAGCCCCTGTTTAAGCATAATTCTTCAACAAGCTCTTCTTCAAACAATAGTCTCTAGCAAGCTCTTCTTCAAATAGCAATTTAATAATCTCCTTTGAAAGTGCAAGTCTTCAACAAGCTCCTCTTCAAGCATAATTCTTCAACAAGCTTTTGCAACAAAAGCGAAGGTGTAATAGACAAACAAACTAAGAAAAAGGGGTAAAGGTGTTTTGAGCGGAGGGGACCATGGTGGAAGGTAAAGGAGGAGAATGAGATTTAGTTGGTAAAGATTCATAGCATTGAGTTGGCACCCCCTTTTGGAGGGTGCTAGCTAACATTGTATTTCTAAGCACAAAATCTTCAAATTTGAAATTTTAATTAACTTTCACTTAAACATCAAGCTAACATTGCATGCCACATAGGATGACATGTAAAATTTAATGCTAACATTGCATGCCCCATAGGATGACATGTAAAATTTAATGCTAACATTGCATGCCGCATAGGATGACATGTCAAATCTAATGCTAAGATTGCATGCCACATAGGATGACACGTAAAATTTAATGCTAGTTGGCATTTGATATGTGAAATCATAGGATAAACTTGTTCGAGTTAACACCAGGTGTGAATCTAGAATGAGGTTGGGAACTGGTATGGTGTGGTGGTATGTCCCATGATCATGCATCTACCTATTAAGCTCATAACAAAAATTTATGTAATACGTATAAATATACAATTGTATCATACGTATTTTGTATTTATACATTCATGAGCATAACCGCTCCTCCTCGCATCGCCGTCGTGCACTTCTGTCGCACTTGTTTGCGTTTGTAACCCTCGTCGCAATGCTGCATGCGTCGAAAGAAATTCGTGTCCAATTTTGTTAAGTATCGAAGTTTGTTTCGGAAGAACTTTGTTCACGGTGTTTTTTTTTTGGGGCCTTTTAAGTTATTTCCTTCCGTGCATCTAGGTTGCGCCTGTTCTTTTCTCTGAAATTTTTTTCGACTGAGATGGGTTGAAGAGGCGGCTGTTGTATTCTTTTTCTGCTGAAGAAGGGAGCTTCGAAATACGGAGGAAGTACAAGGAGGCAAGAAGAAGAAAGAAGCAGAAGAAGAAGAACAACAAGAAGATCGGCATCACCGGAAAGTTTTTCATAATTGAACTTCTCTCTCGCTGGCCGCATATAGTTGTTACTGTTTTCGCACACCTACTGTCTTCATTTTTGGCTCAGCAAACGGTTTGTGTATGCCTTTTGTCGCCGGATATTTCTTCTCTCCCGACTTGTAGTATGGAAGTTTTCCACAAGAATTGATGGTTGTCGGCTTCGGTGTTATCTGTGAACGCTCGTTTGTACTTTGTACTCTTGTTCTTTTACTCTCTGTCTGTGCATATCGGCGGTCTACTTGATTGTCACTAACAGGTCGTCTTGTTCCTTTCTTTCTGGAGTTTTCCTTTGCATGTACCCTAGCCTTCTGTCTGTTCGGATTTTTGAATCCCCGCAACAGCATACATATTGTTTCGTCTTCGGCTTCCATAGCTGCTGACCTTCACTCTCAGAGTTCTTTGGCGTTTCTGAAGAAGAGGAGAGTTTGTCTGTCCCCGGATTCTCTCGTCAGTCAATTTTTGTTTTCCCGGTATTCCGAGGAGCAGATTTGGTTATGATTTTCTTGTTAGACCAGTTATAGTTCGCAAGAAGGAGGGAGTGGCAATGGTATCGTCAGACGCTTCGGAAACTGCAGAATATTGTGGAAACTCGGCATCTGCTGGCAAACAGGCGAGCGAAGCTCAGGAAACTCGACGTTCTGTTAAAGCAGGGGCTCAAGTGATTACAGACAGTGATCAACGGAAGAAGAAGCGGTCGCCGTCTTCTTCCTCATCAAAATCCCTTGCCACATCCGAAGGTTGCTCTTCGAGCAGAGAAATAGGATGTGACAGCTCCCAGGACGAATACTATCATGATCAGATCACCAGGAGTTTGGAGCATGACAGAGCTTCTTCAGGATCTCCACAATCTTCAAAATCCTTGCATATGGAGTCTTGTTGTTCATCAGCCATGGGAAGAGCAGGGAGCACAGGTGTAGTTAACATAAGGAACACTTACACAAGAATAGGTCAATCTCAGGAGGAATTACCGCACAAATGGGAGGTGCATAGTGATGAGGGATTTTTGCAGTGGATGCAAGCACTGGAGTTCCAAGCGATTGGGGCATGCCGGACTGATGAACGGCTTAGGCCGTTACTGCGCTGGAATGTATCATGCTGCGGAGCTGATGGTCAACTGCTTTCTCATCTGGGGCAGGTCAGCAAATCTGTCATCTGGACAGTTGCCTCCCAGATCTGAATTAGGTCATGTAGCAAATCTCTGATGCAAAAGGCCAAATAGTGGTGGACGCATTTGTTTGCAAGTTTTGAACTCTAGGAAACCTCTCAGAGCTTTGAGAAACTACAGCTTGAACTGCAATTGTGATTGGACTGACAGTTTGTGGTTTTGCTTTCATCTTCACAGCACTTCAAGGCCCAAGAGTTGGCAATGCTCATAAGATGCCTGTGTGACCCTCTAGTTTCCATTCGGGTGGGAAAGGTTTCTCAGCATGGACATCTGCTTCGCCCTACCAGCGCCAGGTTGATGCATCTCCATCATCTTTGTCAATTTTTCTTCTCCATATTTTATGCCTACCAAGTCAAGAACTGATAGTAGATTTGTGTTGTTTGCTTAAAAGTTTCTTCATGCAAGTGTCAGTAGCAAGCACAGGATTGCACCTGCTTCACCTTTTCTTGTCATATGAGCACAAAAAATCTGTTGCAATCTGTATCAACTAAGCTACAGGAGGAAGCAAAATTGTTTGGAAATCTTGACAGTCATGGTTAGGTCTATTAATAGCTTTCAAGTATCCTATATGCCCTTCTATGCAGCATGCTTACAGGTAGCTGCATTGAATTTGGTTCAGGTTACTGTGAAGGTGGAACAGAAGGCAGCCATTTCTTGCACTATGACACCCATTCTAGACTAATCAGTTGGACATTTTGATCTGTAATCTTGATCATGTGTTTTGATGATAGTTACTGTTGGGCCGGTGCAAAACAGGGGATACTTAAGCTTAAGAATGCTTTTAAGCTCTGAGATGCGGCTGTCTTTTGTCACGGATGCTGGCATTACTGAGTGGATTCCAGCTAGGAGTTCAGAGCTGGAAACAAGTGGTGTGATTCTTGAATATCTTGCCACAGATCCTTCTGGCAGGTCATTTGTCCTGAAGTCACCTGGTCACAAGCTCTCTTTCTTCTGGCAATCAGAATCTTCCAAGGCTGTTGGTGATGAGATGGTTTGCAAGGTGATGATTCCTATTGTCACAAATTTGGAATTTCTGCAACATCACTGAAGTGAAAAGTTTGGGTCTTGAATTAAAAATTGGCTGTGATTGGGGTGTGCAATGCAGATGAAAGATCTTCTGAAAAGACAACCATCACTTGCCCAACTGACTGGCATTCATGAGACTAGATTGGATCAATTTGCAAGTTACCTCCACAGTGGACTGACTGCCATGTCAGAATCCAGTAATGGTGCAGGGAAATTGCCAGTAACAGCTGCAGTGGCAATGTCAAGCTCAAAAACCACAAGTTTGAGTCAAGTACTGGTACCCCCTGCTCTAGCCTCCAACCTGCCAGTCTACAACCAACTTCCACCTCACTTCAACACTTTTAAAACTCTCTTGCCACAGTTTGTTGGAGCTGACATTCTGGATTTTGCAACATCAAGTGCGTGGCCTCCAAGGATTCCAACTTTGACATCTCATGGGCTTGAAATTGGGTCTCCTGCACAAGGAGGCTCAGTAAGCAGTTCTCAGTTTCTTGAGCCCATACAGGAGAGCCAGCAGTGGTGCGTGAACTACTCAATTTGTAGTGGTATGGCCAGCCTGACAAGCCCATTAAGCCTTGTTACCAGCAAAAATCAAGGTTTCATAGCCAGCAATTCTCTGGGCAGAAGATTGAATACAATGTGGAGTACCCAGACATCATTTCATCAGGAAAAGACTGAAGGTTCTAGTCATAGTGCAGGCCTGTGTATGGGACTGCAACCTACAGTTCCATCAAGTCAGCATGAAAATTTGGAATGGCGTCCAGAGAAGAAATTAAGAATGACACACTCACTTTTAAGCTTCCCAGTTCCTTCTCTGTCTGAGACTCTGTATCCCTCTCCTTCAATGGTGGGTGTACCAGCTTTGAGTTCTTTTCTTCCCCCTCCCCTGACTCAGATCCCGATCTCAACCTCCTCAACTTTTTCTCCTTACTATTGCCCCTGCCCATTGGGCACAACAACTTTACAGTACACTTATGCCCCTCCATTCCTACCAACAAAGGTTGGTGATGCTGACTTTGTCCCCTCTGCAAATCCCTTTTTAACTGGTCACTGCCCTCCAGTTCTTGTCCCACCATCTACCCTTGGCATTTGTGGTGCAACTTTCCCCACATTCTTTACAGACCCAATTTCTCATCCTCATGTTCCTCTTCTAAACATTCATTTATCAAAACAAAATTCTTTAGTGCAGTCGACAGCAACTGCAGATGTCTGTGTGGCTTCTGCAGTGCCTCCTTTGCTACCAGAACACTTTGCACATGGTTGCCTTCCTCAATTGGATGCACGTTCACATGGGCTTGAAGAGGAAGCCTCCTTGAGATCTGGGGTTTCACCAACTTGGGAAGCTCTTGTGTCAGCTGCATTTGCGTCACTTCCAGTGGAGCCACTTCTTTCTCAAAGTTCCATTACCTGTGTTACAGCTAGGAATACCTTGGAGGGGGAACAAATTTTGAAGGAAATGGATGGGATTGTGGTTTCATGCGACCCTGGGGTTGCCTCAGTAAATATTGGATCTGGAGCTTATGAGAAGGGAACTCTAGGGTCTTCTCTGGAGAATGCAATGCACCTTAGTCTGCCATCTCAGCAAAGCAGGCCTGTTTTGGGAATCATCCCCACTGTTGTCAACAGAACTCATGTTTTTGTGAGTCTCCCACTCCTTGTATTTGCTTCTGATGTATGTACTTATGAGGTACACCTTATGTCATTTTGGAAGGTGCATCCAGGATGTGACATTTGAGGAGTTCTCTTGTATAACTGATAACTCTGTGTGGTCAACATAAAGGTGCTCAAGAAATCTTCACATCATGGAAAACAAAATGCCTAACAACACCTCTCTGTTAGAATGTGGCCTTACAGACAAGGGAAATACTTGTTTTGAATGCTCTATGTGCAAATTTTCCTAGTGCAGATGCCATATCTTGAGCTACTACACTGTGGAAAGAGAGTCTCTTACTTTTTGAAGTTATCCTGATATATGCAGAGCTTCTGTTCAGACCTTGTAACCAAAGCACCAGAATTGGTGCACAGTGACGCCACTGTGATCAACAACACATCCGGACTGGGAGGATGTTGGAGCCCAGTTACTACCAATTCAAGAGGTGTCCAAGACCACCAGGTCATTTCTTGTGATCCCACTCACACCAAATTATGTCCTCATGAATCCAAAAGTTTGGCCAACTCAACCTTAGTGTACAACCACAAAAGCAACAATGAAGAGAAACCTAAATAGGCTGCATTCATGTTCCTTGATCTGTATCCTCACCCCAGCTCAAGTGGGTAGATGGTGGCATCAAAACAGTTTTCTTTGTAAAATAAACAGGCCATGATGCCATTCCATTAGTTAGACGGTGAATGTGTATGAATACATTTTAGTTAAGTAGCAGCTAGGGACCACAAAGGGAACAAGTACACAATGCGGTCTTCATTCTTTGTTTACAGAGACAGTAGGAAATGGCATTCAGAGAAACCCTCTTTGTATAACAGTGGAATGAGTTCAGAATGGCAATTGTTCTCATTAGTTTTGAGATCACTAGGCCTTCCTGAACAAAAGTTCGAACGTTTCTGTAGTTTTCAATATGACTTGTATGAAGACCAATGCACATGAAAGTCTAACCCTAAATATATCCAATATTACGACTAGTTCACACGATGTTGCAAAACTTATGGCACAATGCTTTGTGCATTATTTGTAGCATGATAATATGTATAGAGTGTGTGCATGCAATTAGTTTTCAGAATTCACACACACTTGGGCCAATTGCACACACTAGTGTTACTACTAAAGAAGGTTGTTTGTTTTGTCACAGTGACATTTTTTGCAAACCATGGGGCCTAGAGGTGAGTAATTGAATTTTGAATGTTTTCATAATTGAAAATTGAACAAAGAGATTAAATTGTGCGAGGAAAATTACGGGTGCACTCTTAATATGGTTAGAGATCATTTGATGAGAGAATGGGTGTGCTAAGGTGGTTCTAAAAGATATGCATGCTTTTAAAAATTGTGTTACAATATGTGTTGAGTACAATATGTATTCGATGATACAAGCCTCATTAGTGTACAATATGTTTAGTAACTAACCCTTTCAAGATGTAAAGGACCATGTGTTATCTTTCTTATGTATTTTAAAACTTTTCAATGTTTGAAAATTAGTATTTGTTACAACATTATGTATTGGCTTAATTTTTATTTAAGATGGATTCGTTAAGGAATTCATTAGCTCCATTTATGAACTTAAAATGTGAAGGCATTTTCTTACATGATAGTAGTGGGAGCAATGTGAAGCTCAAGAAGTAAGGGATAAAGATATTTCATGAACATTAAGTAGTTTTCATTTGTGTAGAATAATGAGTTGATATCATTTTTTGTAGAATAAAAAGTTGTAGAATGAAAATGTTTTTTAATTAGTGGGTAGGAAGTGAGGGAAAGCAACGATGGTGAGTCATCAATGGAGATGCTAGAAAGCACCCAAGCAAATATTGTAAGGGAGTGTCTTGTATATGGCTTTTCAATGTTAGTAGCAAAACTAAATTGAAGGAAGTGATGGTGATGGAGGTTGTGTTGGCAATGGTGGCGAAAGTTGCACATGTTGCATCCATGTGGACCATTAAATATAGTATTTGAGCACCTTCAAAATTCATTTGATCTTGAAGACACAACCAATGATATTTTTCAAATTGTTCATAGTGTGTTTGTATGTTATGGTTAGGAATATTTCAAAGAGCACATATCGAATGTTGAGAGCTACTTGAAAACCTTTGACCAAACTTTTTAGAGGAATTCGACTCATCCTAGTGGGCGAAATTTTACATTGGTTAATGAGTAGAACTTTGTGCCTTCAATTTCATGACACATTTTCATCTATTCCTTCATTGATTTGATGTTACAATCAAGGAAAGTTGTAAGGTCATGGTGTATAATATTCAAATAACCCTAAACATACATCCAAACGAGTGATGTTGCAAGTAGATGTTGCAAATGCTTTCAACATAGCCTTCTCAAAGATCATTGTTCAAAAGCTTTAAATAAGGGGTGGTTAATTGGCCTAACTCTTCCCATTTATTCAAACTTTTTATGTTGTGCAATTCCCCTTACATTTTAAAGTCATCATTCTCTTTTGGGAGACCTCATAATTATCCATTATTCAATTGGCATGTGATAAGGTGATCCATTAGGAAGGCTTTTTTTTTTGCCAAAACTCCTTATTAGCTTTGTGTAGCTTAAGGAACCTTTGTTTTTCACAGTTTGTTCCTTTTCATAATCAACAACATTCAAATCATTGATCCTATGTTTATAAGCACTTTACATCCTAATTGGCCTTAATGAGGTTAATAATCTAGTCTTGCAAATGTGCATCTTAGTCCCCTTTTGGCCTACCTTCGGGCTTCTCCTTTACAATTAGATTTTGCACCCTTGAAAATGGTATTAGGATTTTAGGAATACCCTTTGGTTCACAAAGAAAATTGTCCACCTATTCGACAAAAGAATGTGGTTGGAAGAAAGAAAATCTTATTTATTCTTTCCAAAGGAAATAGAAGTTGGAAAACTCAAAAAATTGTGCACTCATTACAAAGAATGAAAAAGTTGGGGAGGGGATTTTTTAAAAAATGTTCACCTATTCCAATAAAGAGAGACATTATATATATGAATAAATTGTCTGTCCATTTCAAGGAGAGGGATCTTGGAACAATTTTTTTTGTTAATGAAGATTTGCTAAAATCATAATCCAAATTGAATTTTTTTGTGGGTTTCAATTACCAATTTTTTAAAATATCAAAACTGGCAAAAAAAGAGAAGAAGTCGCACCATATGTGTGTGTGTTACTTTCATATCTAATTTATAGCCAAATTTGGTTAAATTTTCCTAATGATGATTGCCATTTTGGGTACATCACAAATTGATTAAAATACATGCTTGAGTTGAAAGGGAAGAGAAAATCTACCCATTTCAATAGAGAAAGAATTTGAAAGCAAGAAAATGAAATCTACTCCTATTGCAAAGGAGAAATAAGTTGGAAAGGGAAAAGAATTCTCCATGATTTTTTCCAAGAGGTTTGCAAGGTGATATGTACATCTATGAAGCACAAAGGAGAGGGAGTTGGGAGAGAAAGGGCTTAAAACAACCAATCAATCAATAAAATATCAATCAAAAACAGAAAAAAGTTGGAGTGAAAAGAATCCACCTCCATTGCAAAGGAAAAAAACTTGGAAGGAAGAAAAAGTTGATTAAAAAAAAATTGTTCACCTAGTCCAAAGTAGAAGGTGGTTGGAGGTGGTTAAATAAATATTGTAATACTTGGGTAGCTTTGGCACTAATGTGTCAAAGAATTAATATAATTTTAAGTTTTTGATTCAACACTTGAATTTTTTATTTTGAAATTTTCGACATATAAGGAATAAATACAATAAAATCATTAGATATCTTATAAGTTTGATCTTGGATTTTTGCTTAGACTAATCACAATTTATGTTACTTTGTTGGACATGGCATGGGTTTAAGTCTAGTTACCTTTATTACATTTTGATTGAATTTTCAACATAAATTTTCTTTTTTTTTGTTTGAAAATTTTGGCAGAACAAAAAATAATATAATTTATGTTGAAGCTACCCAAGTATCATGGTAAATAAAAATCCACCCATTGTAAAGAAAACAAAGGTTGGAGGAAAATACAAAAAATGTCCACACATCCCATTCCATAAAAAGAAGTTGGTTAGAAGGATAAATAAATCAATCAATTGATAATAACTCATTCCAAATAATAGAGATGTTGGAGAACACAACAAAATGTCTAGCCATTCCAAAAGGGAAGGTTGGAACAAGAACATGAAAAAGATTGTTTATTCATGGTATTAAAAAAAAAGGTTGGAAGGAGAAAATTGAAATGAATTGTTCATTCATTCCATGGGAGTTGAAGGAGGTCGAAAAACATTGCTTTTCAACCTCCAAGTTGGAAGTTGAGATTTTTTAAAATAGTAAAGCTCACATGTGTTAAAAAGGAGAAATAGCTTGGAGAAAAATATATATTGTGCACTTACTCCAAAGGAAGAAAAAGGTTGGAACAAAAATAATTAACTATTCACCATATTTTTTAAAGAGCTTTTTAGGAAGTTTGTAGCGGGGTATGTAGGTCCATAGGGGAGATAATAGGTTCGTGGGTAGGTCTAGACACAAAACAATCGCTATTGTTATTATGTAAATTATTATATTATGTTATGTTCATGGACATCCAAGGATCATTGCCCATGATTTCACTTGATTTTTGCCTTGGACTTGTGACAAAGGTTGAATCAAATCAAAGAACCAAACTAAAAGCAAATGGAAGATTTGGTGATGAACAAGAAAAAAAGTAAATCCGCTAATATGTGAGAATCCATAAGAAGGGTTCCCTAGACTTACAAAACATTTGTTTTATTGTGAGTTTGAGATTACTAAACATTCATGACACAATTTCAAAGGATCACCTATTGTGTCCAAATTGCATACCATAGTATTTTTTTCAAGTTTGACAATAATTATATTATTTCAAATATGTCAAGTTTTCTAAAATTTACTTACTTGAAAATTCGTTGAAAGTCAAAAAAATTACTTACAATCAATGTTAACATTTTGAGAATTTGTGACAATTGTGTAGGTTGTATTTAAACTTCACCTTCTTATAATTTGTTTATGTTGCTTAGTATTTGATAGGTAGATGATTTATTTAGCACTTCCTTACTTATGTTTAATACCAATTCCAATGTCTACTAAAACTCATGTAAGTTGTTGGATGATGACGTGCTCCTAAGTCCCGGGGTAAACCCACTTGAGGGTTTCACTTTGTCAAGTTGCAGAAAGTTGGGATTTAGTGCACGCTCCCGACTTCCAACACTAGAAAGGGGTAGAAGGTCGTGTTGGGAGCCTCGAGATTAGACTAGGAAGAGAGATGCAGAGTATATTATATGGGGGAAGGTGGTGGCTTCCCCCGAGCCTGGGTTGTGGTAAGTCTTGTGTGTCAAAGTGCCCGTGGTTTGTCCCAACACCCAAGGGTGTTATCGAATGCTAACTAACCTCTTTTGGTTGGTTTTTGGATGCAGATTCACACAACATAAGCTAGTCCCTCTTCCTAGTCTAATCCCGGGGCTCCCAACACGACCCTCTACCCCTTTCTAGTGTTGGAAGTCGGGAGCGTGCACTAAGTCCCAACTTTCTACAACTTGACAAAGTGAAACCCTCAAGTGGGTTCACCCCGAAACTTAAGAGTGCGTCACATGGTATCAAAGCTCAAGGTGAAGCTCACTTCTTGGGTTGGGATGGCACCCAAGAAGAACTGCAAACAACCACAAGACTCCATGTTGGAGGAGCACGTTGAAGACTGAGTAGCCCCGTCGGAATCCATTGGTGAGGAGGAACCAAGGAGGCCCGAAAGTGAGGAGGAACAAAGGAGCTCTGTCCTATTCACCCAAGAGCAATTGGAAGTATTTCTCAAGATGGGGAGGTCTGACTTTGGTGAGTTGGTGGTGGCCCTCAAAACGGGAACCGCCAAGGGTGGAAGGTTCCAACCGGCTAAGCCCGGGAACTTCGATGGTGCCCTCGACCACAAGGTTGTGGATGCTTAGCTTATGAAGATGGACGTTTACATACATGCCGCTAAGGTTGGACGGCATTCCGTTGTGGAACTTGCCCAATCCTACTTGAAAGGCTATGCCGCCACATGGTGGTGGATGGTGAGACAAGAGGAGGGGAAAAACCATGGCTATACGTGGGAGTTTTTCAAGGAACGCATTGAGTCGGAGTTCATTCCAAGGAATTCCGATTACATTTCTAGGTGCAAACTTCGTGACCTTGTGAATGCCACAAATGAAAACTTGATGCAATATGTGAGGGCTTATTTCGAACTCATGCTTGAAATCCGGCACATGCATGAGTTAGACCATGTGTGCCAATTTGTGATGGGGCTTCCAACTTGGGCCAAATGAAAGCTTGAGGAGAGTTGGCCCGCTTCATTATCCGAGGCCATCATGAAAGTGGAGAACTTCTCGGATGTGGGGCGGAGTGACAAATCTGGGTTCAAGAAGGACAACAAGTTCCTTCACAAGAAGCCAAGGCATGAGGGGGAATGGAACTGGGGGCAAGGTAGCCCAACCAAGGATAAGCCCAAACAATTCCAAGGCTCGTGGTCCAAATCAAAGGGAAGTTTTGTGAAGAAGGGGGCTCCTTTCAAAGGGAACCAAAACAAGGGAGACTTTGGAGCAAAGCCCAAGGGTGCATGTTTCAATTGCAACGAAGTGGGGCATTACTCCAAAGATTGCCCCAAGTCCAAAACGGGGGTTGGGAGCTCTAAGGTACTTGCTCTCAATGCCACTCTAGCCCAACCGGAATGCAATTGACTTATATTCTTGAAGGGGAAGATTGTTAAACGGAATATCTTATGTCTCTTGGACACAAGGGCTTCTCACAACTTCATAACGTTGGAAAGCGTCGAAAGGATGGAGCTCCACTTGGAGGAGCTCAAGGCACCCATTGAGGTGCACTTCGCGGATGGGGTTCCCCATCCAACTACTTCACAAGCAAAGGGAGTGCCTCTCCAATTGGGAAATTGGAGAGGAAAGGTGGACTTGTTGGTTTCCACCTTGGGTGGAATGGATTGCATTTTGGGAATGGAGTTCATCACCCAAAATAATGTGCTCATAGAAGGGCACAATAGGTTAGTTAGAAACCCATCTAAAAGTGGGATCGTGCGAGTCAAGGCACATGAGTTGCCTTGTGTGGGTGGTCCAACCATCCACTTTATGTTAGGAAAAGCTTGGGAAAGAGAATGCGTGGGAGGTTTTGGCATGATGTGTGTCATGTGGGTGTTGGATGAGTATGAACCCATGGAAGCCACCAAGTTGGTGACTTCCGCCAAGTGCATAAGGCGAGTTTTGGAAGAGTTCCCGGATGTGATGCTTGATGAGTTGCCCGAATACTTGCCCCCGAGAAGACGTGCTGATCATGCGATTGAAGTGATGCCGGGAGTGGAACCTCTCGCCAAGGCCCCATACCGAATGAGTCATGAGGAGTTGAAAAAGCTTAAGGTTCAACTCGAAGAACTCTTCACCAAAGGTTATATCAAACCAAGTAAGTCGCCATATGGGGCACTCGTCCTTTTTGTTCACAAGAAGGATGGGACTTTGAGGATGTGTGTTGATTATAGAGCACTCAACAAGGTAATGGTGAAAAATCGGTATCCTTTACCTCGCATCGATGATCTATTTGATCGTCTTTCGAGAGCCAAGGTTTTTAGTAGAATTGATCTACATTCGGGGTATTACCAAATAAGGATCAAAGAAGGGGACGAAGAAAAGACCGCTTGTCGCACAAGGTATGGCTCATATGAATTCTTGGTGATGCCCTTTGGGCTCACCAATGCACCCGCAACATTTTGCACTCTCATGAATGACATTTTCCGCGAATGGCTTGATGATTTTGTGGTTGTCTACATAGACGACATTTTGATCTATAGTAGCTCCATGGAGGAGCATGCGGAGCACCTTCGCAAGTTGTTCCAAAGGCTAAGGGAAAACAAGTTGTATGCCAAGTTCGAGAAGTGCAAATTTGGGGTGACGGAAGTGGACTTTCTTGGGCATAGGATAACTCAAGATGGGTTGATGATGGATGATCACAATGTCAAGGCAATTTTGGATTGGGAGCCGCCTAAGTCGGTTCCCGCCTTGAGATCCTTTTTGGGATTAGCGTCCTATTATCGCAAGTTCATAAAGAACTTTGCGAAAATAGGGGCCCCTTTAACAAACCTCTTGAAGAAGTTCGCCGTCACTTATGATTGGGATGAAGCATGCGACGAAGCCTTTGAAACATTGAAGGGCATTTTGGTGAAGGCGCCAATGTTGAAGTTGCCCAACTTTGACAAGGACTTTGAAATCCATTCCGACGCCTTCGACTTTGCAATTGGGGGTGTCATAGTGTAAGATGGAATACCGGTGGCCTTTGAAAGCAAGAAGTTGAGTGAGACGGAGAGTAAGTGGCCAACACACGAGAAGGAAATGTGGGCGGTGATACATTGCCTTAAGAGTTGGGGCCATTACATAGGCTCCAAAGATGTGGTGGTGTGGACCAACAATGCGACCTTGAAGTACTTCGCCACTCAACCCAAGTTGTCATCAAAACAAGTAAGGTGGCAAGACACATTGGACTTGTTCAATGTGGACATCCGGCACAAGCCGGGAAAGGAGAACATAGTCCTTGATGCCTTGAGCCGGAAACACCAACTTAGAGTGGTGTATGTGGGAGAGTCGGAACTTCAAAAGGAAGTTAGACTAGCGAGCCGCCGGGATGCTTTTGCCAAGGAGGTAAGGCAAAACATCCAAAATGGAGCCAAGTCCCACTTCCATTTGCGAAATGGATTATTGTGGTACAAGCAAAATTGACTCTATGTGCCGGAAGGGAAGATGCGATACACACTTTTGAAGGAATGCCATGATGGACCGCTTTGCGGGCCATGGTGGTGCAAAGCACACCACAACATTCCTAAAGAAGTCCTACTATTGGCCCAACTTGAAGGATAGTGCGGAGGAGTATGTGAAAACTTGTTTAACTTGTTAACAAAACTGGACCCTCAACAAGAAGCAAGCGGGTTTGTTGCAATATTTGCCAATTCTCGAAGGGCGTGGGAAAGTGTGTCAATGGACTTTATGGTAAGTTTGCCCCCTTCAAAGGGGTTTGATGCCATCATGGTGGTGGTGGATCGATTTAGCAAGATGGCACATTTCATTCCCACAAAGGATGAAGCCACGGCTCAAGAGACGGGGAGGTTGTTCTTCTCCCACATTTTCAAGCATCATGGTTTTCCAAAAGACATAGTGTCGGATCGAGACCCAAAGTTTACAAATAAGTTTTAGCGGGTCTTGTGGAAGAGAATGGGGTCGGAACTCAAGATGAGCACTTCATTCCGTCCCCAAACTGATGGGCAAACTGAGAAGGTGAACTTGGTGATCCAACAATTCCTAAAGAATTATGTGGCGGCGGATCAACAAGATTGGGTGGACCATTTGGAGTTGGCCGAATTTTGTTACAATAGTTTGGCACATTCTACAACTAGATCCACCCCATTCTAAATGGTGACGGGCAAGTCACCAATTGTGCCCATGACTTGGGCAGCACAAGGACAACCTTCGATTGATGCAAATGAGGAAGTGCCAATGGTGACGCAATTTGATGAAGAAAGGAAGCACTTGTGGGAGTTGGTCAAGGCCAACTTGGAAAAGGAGCACAAGAGGTACAAGGATTTTGTGGACAAGTCCCGACGAGAGGTGAAGTTTCAAGAGGGAGACGAAGTGTGGTTGAACATCAAGAATTTTAGGTTGCCAAAAGGTTTAAGTCATAAGTTCTTGGGCCCATATGCGGGTCCATTCAAAGTGTTGGAAAATAAACTTTCCGACACTTATAAGTTAGAACTTCTGGAAAACCTTAGAGTTCATCCCACATTCCATGTTTCTCTTTTGAAGCCGGTCTCCCGCAATGCCTCAAGGCCTAATCGAGAGCATCACTCAAGGCCTCCACCAGACTTGGTTCATAATGAACCAAAGTTTGAGGTAGAAGCCGTGCTCAAATCAAGGCACCTTAGAGGACGAAAGCGAGAATACCTAGTGAAGTGGAAAGGATACCATCCAATAGAAGCTTCTTGGGTGAATGAATCCGACATGGAACATGCCCAAGAAGCCATAAAAGAATTCCACATTAGACCGGCAAAGAAAAGACGTAGAGCGTGATGAGGACATCACCTTTCTTTTAGTGGGGCAGAATGTCATAAAATGTACCACATCAAGTTGCAAGCGAAATAAAAGGGCTTTAAAAATTCCAAAAGATTGTATCATGGGAAATTTATACAAGGCAAATAGGGTTGGGAAGTGGCATGGGACAAATGGAACTTTCTTGCGTAGGCCCAAATCAAAATCGGACTCCTACTTTGGGGTTGACGAAACTTGGCCCCAAGGGAGGAGGCAAGCAAGGTGAGCTTGCGGGGACATGCACATGCCTTAAGTGCATCTCGAAGGGTTGGTTGGTAGTGTGGCCAAAGCGGGAAGTCATGACCCTGCTCACATACTTTAAGTGTAGTTTGGGACTTGGGTTTGGCAAACTTAAGTGTTGTTTCTCGTACCTTGATAAGAAAACCTTTTTGTTAAGGCTTGGTTGTTGTGACCAAGGCGCAATATAAGAAAAGGAGTCATGTCAAGTTAACTTAGGTCAAGAGTAGACTTGACTTAAATTCCTCATGAAGGGAAGAATGAAAAAGTTCCTCCCAAATGAACAGCTTCATTAAACTAGGATAGTTTAGTCCTCTTTTGACAAAGCATTGGAAGAGGGTTTTCCACAAGACCCTCTTGGACTTGTCAAGAAAGTGTTGGAAACTTGGGGACACCTAAGTTAGCTTGAGACAAGGTCCAAGCCACAAAGGTCGGCAATTGGCCAAGGATCCAAAAGAAAGCAATTGCAATCGTACAAAAGGAAAAAGTTCTAAGTGTCAATGAGGACATTGACCTTTTCTTCTAGTGGGGGAGAGTGTCGCAACCCCACTTTGGCCAAGTGTGGGGGTGAAGCCCAACATTCCCAAAGTTGGGGACTTGGAGTCCTCTGGGACTCCCGAAGGTTTAGAGTTCGACAGCAAGGCCCAAAACACCTCGCATTGATGTGTTCTTGGTGTCATTGGAAAGGGTTTGAAGATTAGATATTGAAAATGGCCTCGCATTGGTCATTTGGACATTTGCAGCCCAAGTTATGGGCAAAAGAAGGGCCGGGAGTCAAACTGCCAGTTTGACTCCCGACCACTAAAAGTCGGGAATCGACCTCTTCCTAGCATCCGATTTGAGAGTGCGACATGACGTTGGAAAGATCTCGACAATGACTACAACTTTGGTTTAGACCTCGTCGCGATCGGACTTTGAAGTCGGGAGTTATGAGCTCCCAAAGTCCCGGGACTCCAACCAAGACAGTTTCAGGACTTGGGAATCCCAGGAAAAAAAAGCCATTTGGATGTAACCTCGGCAGAGAGCTACAGAGTATACTATATGGGGGAAGGTGGTGGCTTCCCCCGAGCCCGGGCTGTGGTGAGTCTTGTGTGTCAAAGTGCCCATGGCTTGTCCCAACACCCAAGGGTGTTCCCAAATGCTAACTAACCTCTTTTGGTTGGTTTTTGGATGCAAATTCACCCAACATAAGCTAGTCCCTCTTCCTATTCTAATCCCGGGGCTCCCAACATGACCCTCTACCCCTTTCTAATGTTGGAAGTCGGGAGCGTGCACTAAATCCCAACTTTCTGCAACTTGATAAAGTGAAACCTTCAAGTGGGTTGACCTTGGGACTTAGGAGCGCGTTAGATGAAGTGGAATCCAAATTGCTTGCAACCAAGAATTGTGATGAGGAGAAAACATTATGCAATGTTTTTCTTTTAATGAAATCTTTCAATGGACATTAGAATGATCTTGTCCTTGGGCTTGGCTTTGTTGAACTTTGAGGTATCCTTAACGTCATCCATATAGGGCACCAACATCAAAATTCAACATAAAACCTCTTTCTCCCACTCCAACAACCTCTCTATCCCACAATGCCCATTTCAACTACTATAACAAATTTCACAAAATATTTCAAAAGAATAGAATTGAAACAACAAACAAACAAAAAACACACACACACACACACACACACACACCACTATGTGTGAGTGATGTCCCCTTGTCTCTCTACCAAAACATCGTTGTCACACAACAAAATTGGCTTTCACCATGCACACACAAATTGTGAGGTCCCTCTTTCTTTCCATTGAAACCTCGTTGCCATGCATGAAAAAATTGGTCAAGGACCCCTTTTGTACATTCCATGTCATACACACACAAATTACATAACATTTGACGTTAAAAAAACCCTCACAATCACTTCCATTCACAAGTTCAAGTCCTTTCACATTGTGCCCATGATTTCTCCTAAACTTGCATATTGTCATGTCCACAAACAAGGAAGGACCATTTCAATGGAAAAAATGGGGTGAAACTCTAAAGAGCACCAATTTGGGTGCAAATTTGAGATTCATATTGTGTTATTTTGTTTCTTTGTGCATCCACCTTGTGTTTGTTGATCCATACCATGTTTTGGCCAAAATAACATGTTTTTGTATGACTTTGAAGAATTCAAATAATAACTTTACTAATTGCAATTTAAAAAATTTATCATTACTAGATATTTTTATTTTGGCATATATTATTTGTCAAAATTTTCACAATTATTTTATTTTGTTATTGAATTAAAAATAATATTTAGCACCTAAACCAAATAATGTTCTATGACAATGATTATGCTATAAAAAGGATTTCAATCAAGTAGACAAATATTGAGTTTGCATGCCTTAATCATGTATGTTTCTTGGATATTATGAACCTTTACATTTCTCAAACACAAAATGTTTTAACTTGAAGCCAAAATCACTAAAGATAAATTCACACCAAGGGATAATTTAGGGGTATTTCTTAACGATTTAACCTTCTCTTGGTTGGGGGATTAAAATGATTAAAGTTTAAGGAATAAACTAAGCTCTATGTTGTTCGCTTGAAGGGTTTTTAAGAAAAACTAATAAAAAACCTACTCACCTAGTAGGAAAAATATAGGAAGCTGACAAGACCTTTATGGGTTGATTATTAATTTTTTTTTTTGATAACCTATTTAAACCTTTGAAATTATCATGCATGTTGGTCATCAATCTTTGCAACTACACATGTAGATTTTACCATTATTGAGAAATATTTGGGTAACATTGGAAGGCTTTGGAAAAAGTTCACATGCATTTGGATTTTGAGATCCTTGCACAATCCCATTAGAATAACCACACCAACAACAACTATAAATAAGAAACAACACCAAAAAAAATGCCACTAATTTGGGAAGAAGTGCCACCTAAAATCCTCTAGACTTGGAACTAAAAAACCCCACATAATACTTTGCTCCACCTCTATTTTTCTAAAAAGATTAAAAATATTTATTTAAAAAAAAAAAGGTATGTCAAAGCATTTACCATGTCCTTAACTCCAATGGCACATCATTTGCCAACTCAACTTTTTAACCCTTTTATGTGAATGGGATAGGTTAAGGTTAGTTTATTTTCTTAGTTTAAAAAAAAAAACAACCTCTGCGTGTATCTAGCTTAATTTTTTTCCATTGTACCTTGGCAATTTGGCCACTAAAATCCAAAGGTCCATCAATACCCACATAAAACATTGGAGAAAACCCTAGTGTGTTTGCATGGCACCTTATATTTAAGATTATCCCTCCCTAAGAAAAAAGATGGATATTTCATCTCCTCCTTGGAGAGTGAAAGGGATTTTACACCTAAAAGAAAAAGGGAGGGATCTTACTCGTACTTATAAACGTATGATCCTTCCCATTCTTGAAGAATGGGCATAAGAATCCCTCCACCTCTTATGCTTCACGATCTACATATGTTTAGGTTCATGATAACATTTGTTTCATGTTTTACAATGAATAAAGCCCATTGATGGGTGATAAGGTATTTTCAAGTTGCAAAATATTAAATAAAAAGAGTTAATTGCATAATTTTTATTATAATAAAAAATGATAGGCGATAGTGGCTTGCTAAATAAGCAAAAAGTCTAAGTGTGAAAATGTGCAATTAATGATGATTTTACATCATAATGAAGTGTGAAATTGGTGCACATAAGAATAATGTAATTGTCTTTTGTATTACATTTAAATTTGCACAAGCCTATAGAAAAATGAAAATTGGTTCAAAAAAAAAATCTTTTCAATAAGAATTTGTTGATGAAATTTTGTGCATCAATGTGTATATGTACACAAAGTTTGAAATCTTCTATCAAAAGTGCTTTCAATTTGTTTTTAAAATCACGGAGTTGAAATTCAAGTTATATTTAAAATCTGCGGTAATAAATTGTGCTATAATAATGATGATTATGGTGCCTTTTTTTAAGTTGTAAAATGTTCAAGTCCAATAAAAACCTAGAAAGCTATGTGTTTTAAAAATTTTATTTACAAAAAATGAAATGAAGGTTTCAAATGATTAAAAAATGGTAAAAAAAATTGTAAAATAATGTTTTAAATAACAAGCTTTATAATATGATTGATGTACATTTACAATGGAATATTGAATAATGTAAGGTGAGGAATCCATTAAATGCCACATAGCAGTGATTTTTGTTTAAGCAACTTTTTTTTTCAATAAAAAATTGAGATTTATTTATTTATTTATTTATTTTATTTTATTTGGTTTTCTTGTGTGAATTTGGCTACTAAAATTTGGGGAAAATTCAGACATTTTCAGATTGTAAATTGAATGCAAGACAACTCCATCAATGCAAAAGAAATGAGCTTGATTTTTACTCACAAGGAAAAACCATACACAAATATGGTGGCCATCATCCTTTCGTACCCAATGCTGTAGCACAAAGACCATGCATTCAATTACTTGACATGGGGATGCTGAGATTGTAACAGAAGGACAAACTTTTTCTGGAGTAGCTCTCATGTTTTGTTCCAAATTCTTTGATTGCTGCATTAGATGGTTCATTATACAACCTTGTGATATATATATGCCCACAAGTGGCAATTTCTGCATACACGAGATTTTGCTGCTTGAATTTTCAGCTTTCCATTTACATTTGTAACTTTTTCTGAAGCAACTTGGAAGTCCTTGTGAGCACAAGTTTTGGGTTTTTACCTCCGCACAGAAATGGATCACATATCAGCTTAAGAGCAAGTTGTTCTTTGTCTAATTGCAGACACTAATTTTTAGCACATGAAATAAAATGTAGTAGAAGAGACCCACAGGTCCATTAGATCACCACTCTTCTTCAGAGATATTCGGATTGACTGATTTCAGCTTTCTTAATTATTGTTTGCTTAGTAAGCTGTATCAATGTAAGAACTAAGAATCTCTCCATATTTACAATTCAAATCAACCTTAGAAGAATTTGAGAGATGACCCAATAACAACATTACACATATCAGACAATGTAAGAACAACTGAATAACGAGCATGAATATGAGGAAACCCAGACCAAAGGAAAAGAGAGAAACATGACCAAATTATGATAACTAAAGGAGTGTTTGAACAGCAATAGTTGTACACATGTTCAACAGCAACATGTATGGTGTTCAACTTACCATATCATCCCTCGTGATTTCATTCAGCAGCTCCTGGCAATGGGTGGAGGTTAATGCCTTGAGCATTAACCAAAGTACTGAGTTTCTGTCACCAGATTGGTGGTAACAGGAGAACTCAGCAAGGATGCTGGCTGGCTCAACAAGACTTAGATGAGAAGGAGAAGACCAGAAAGAACCCCAGGGAGGAACAAAAAAATAAAAAGGAAATAAGAAAACCGAGAAGAGTACAAGAAACCCATAAAAGAAAGGAGCACGAAAAGACACAGAAACAAGATGGAGAATTTGAAGAGCACAATCTTTAGATGATCCTTAGAGCTTTCTTCCTAAGAGTTGCTGAACCTTGGTACCTACACACAATTGATTATTGAGAACACATGAAACATGCAGAGAAGATATTCAAGGAACTATAACAACAAAATCTCGTTTTCAAAGGTGAAACAAGTTGGGTTTTGCAACTTCCAAAATGACTAGGTAGTTTTCTAAAATGACCATGTAGTCAAAATGGAAATTGCAAAACACAAGTTGTTGGAAGTTGCAAAACTCAACTTGTTTCACCAGGTCAAAAAGGTCGAAAGGACACTTTTTGTAGTTGTTTGAAGAGAATGCTCCTTAAGTCTATAGAAAGCACAACAGCTTTCAGATTGAAACTGAAAGATCCCTGCAATGCCACAGACTCCGAAGAATCTTCAGACTCAAATGCATAACTACTTTTTCCAGGACCAATTCAAAGCAAAGCAAATTGACCACATGAAAAACATTACAAGCTCTCCCAGGAAAAGACAGAACTCTTAGTTGCATAGTAGTTCACATGAGTTTTGTTCATAAAAATCTGTGGCAAATTGTGAATAAGTCTATCATAGTTCTTGATTGCATGAGGAAACGATTTTTGGAGGAGGAAGAAGAGATGCAAAATTGAAGCAGAAAAAATCCACAACCTGTCTGCATGATGTTCTTCTACTTGATGTTCTTCTTATGAAGAATTTCTTAAGGAGAGGTAGAAAGTGCAACAACTATTGAAGAGACCAAGAAATTAAGTGGCAGTGATGCATTTTTCCTTTGGACACAATTGCTAAATGATTTCCAAACACAACAACAAAGAGTGTTAGCTGTTGCAAACAAATAGCAAGTTTCTTGCATTTCTGAAGGTCAAAAAGCAGAAATGAAAAATCACATGTGATTCCCAACAATTCAAGCACACAAAAAAACACCCTGCGAGTGAGCGAGTGCAATCATCATGATGTGTATGTGAAGAAGATGTATCAAGTGCCCACCACAAATGGGCTACTAAAATCCTTTACAAAACTGAAGATTACATGTGTACAGATATGTGATTGAGCATCATACCACAGAGTTCTAAAAACTGTGTCTGCGGTATTCAAATTTTGCAAACTAACAACACCCTTATTATGTAACCTACAAGGTACGATACATGACTTGTGAGAGAGAGATCCTAGCAAAACAAGCCCTGTAAAAGCAAGCTTCAGAACTCAGAAACCAAATCACATATTTCATACAGACCTTTTGTACTATCCAAAATTTCTTTCTTGAGAGGTTTTTGTGTGTGTACCTGACAGACCTTGGTTTGCTTGTTTCTGGGGGGTACAGAAGAAGAAGAAATATTTTTCTAGGGTTACCATCGCAACCCAAGTCTGACAACATCTCCTAACAATCCTTCATTTACAGGAGATTGATCTCTCACTGAATCATTTTCAGGCGCTGCTACCATCCCTCCTACTCCTCTTGCTGCTGATGATGGAGGTTCGGTGTTGTTGGAGGTTGTCCAGAATGAAGGAATTGGGAAACCTCTCAGAAGATCATTTGTATTTCTACCAAACATGCCAAGTTGAGCTCCAAAGTTGTCTTCTGGTCTAAGCATTTGACCTTCGTTACTGTTTTGCACCTGCATCTGGTTTTGAGCTCCAGACAGTTGTTGTGGTTGTTGTTGTTGGTGTCTAAGAATGCTGAGATCTTGCACTGAAGGATTAAACTCTTGCAAGCTTCCATGGCCTCTAAGGAAACTGGGTTCTTGAATGTTCAAGGATTGAAGACCACTGCCAACCCCATTGGCACTGGCACCATTCTGCTGCTGAACCTCTTGAGCTTGAGGGCTCAATCGTGATGTCACTGATATATGATCAGTCTGAGCTCCTGCTTGAATTTGCACAGTCAAGTCATAGTTGCTGCGGAGTGGGAGAACAGAGGAGTTCAGGGATGTGAATGGGAAGCTTGAAGTTGGTGGAGGTGGTTGGTAAGCCGCTCCACCAGGTCTGTTTTCTCCCGAGGCAGGGAGAGCAGGTGGTGCATCAGAGCTGGAGTTTCTGGAGCTCATTGCAGGGTTTACATGATTATGAGTACCCTCGTAGGTCGTGATAACAAGCCCTGTGTCCTCAGCTGATCGCTCCACCCTCTTCCTCACTGGACACTTTGGACTTGTGCACCTGTAGTAGCTCCTGGACCATCACAGAGAGAAACAATCCAAACCTCATCAGTTTTCAGGAAAGCAATGTCAGACGGAAGTCAGTACATTGATGAAAGGCAAAAGATCATGATTTTTACTCCTGATTGAAGCAAGAGCTAGATGTCAAAGGAAGCTCAAGTTCATATTAACAGCTTCAAGAAGTGTTTGAACATGAGCTTCATGAGCTCTGAGCACCCTCAGAGACCCATATGGGAAGGAAAAGCTCGCAGCTCTACAGAAAGCTTAGAAACAAAAAGATGAATGAGGAGGTTGGGTGGAAGTGATCATAATTCATCTTTTTTCTTCTCTGAGAGAGAAGGTGGGAAGAAGAAGATGAGTTTATTTACCGAGGGTGAGGACTGTTCTTCACAGCTTTCTGTCCATACTTTCTCCACTTGTAACCATCTTCCATGATCTCAACCTCACTGCGTGTTTGGATTGCATATCGTGGTTCTCGAACCCTTTTTAGACCTTTCTTGCGAGGCTTGTTCAATCTGCAAAGAGATAGAGAGCAACATCATCATCACCATCACCACATAAGAAGAAGAAGCTCAACACATGATGTACTCAGGACATCCACAGATGATGATGCCATGGAAGAAGAAGTTCATTATTTCTGAACTTTCATCACAAAGAGAGAAAGCAGCTAAGCTTCTTTGTGCTCTTTGTTTCTCAGTGATGGATGGCTTGCACCCATTTGTCTGCCTGCCTGCAAGTGAGGTTCTCATGGAGCTTGCATGCAACCAAGAAATTCAGACATTGTCACGAGAGCCAAAGAAACAACAAGAGCTTTGTGTCAGCCAAAGAATCTATGGGCATTTTGCAGAAATTCTTGCATTGGGTTTTTGCACACGTACGGTTTCTTGAGCTCTGGGGATTGAATCTCTTCACTCTCGTCCATAGCTCGGTCGGGGGTTTTCCTCTTGCTGGTGCTTGCAGAGGGGCCAGCAGCAGCGGCGGCGGAGGAGGAGGCTGGAAGTTTGGAGGCGTCATCCTCAGGTCCATCACTGAAGGAGCCGGAAGAAAACGAAGAATTGGGTGTACTAGGAAGAGTGGAAGCTGCAGAGGCAGGAAGACGAGCTGGAGATGGCGAGCGGCGTCCTCCATGGGTGGTGGTGGTCATGGAAGAAGGAGATGGAGAGGTCAAGACCGGAGACAATGATCCTCTTCGCGGAGGAGAAGGCGAATGAAACTGCTGCTGCATCATCGTCTGCTGCTGCTGCTGCTGCTGCGAAGAGGAAGAAGAAGCCGCCTGCCGCCTGCCGTAAAAGTCTGCATCATCAACCACCTTTTGCTGCTGACCTTGAAGAGGAGCTTGATGATGCCCCGCCGCGAACTGCTGATTCCTCGAGCTCGGAAGAACAGTGGAGGAGATGGGTGTATTCAGAAGCTCCTGGATTGCATCATAGTTGGCCTGACCAAAGTTTCCAATTCTGGGCGTGATCTGGTTATCCCCGAAGCCCCAAGCGGCGGAGGTAGAGGAGAAATCAGCGATGGGATCGGAGAGCAATTCGTTCTGAAGCTGGTGCAAGAAGAAACCAGTGGAAGAAGGCAAAGGCGCCGCCGATGAAGAACCGCCGCCAGATGCTGCTGCTGCTGTTTGATCACTGCTGCTGAGGAGGAGGTTGCGCCATTGAGCTGTGGGCGATGGCACTGCAAGAGGATGAAGAAGAAGCTCGTCCGCAAAGCTCGCAAATCCTCCCTGTCCCTGCTGCTGCTGCTGCATCAAGAAGGCGTTGTTCACCTCTCGCAGAGGAGGAGGGTTCACAAACAGTTGTTGTTGTTGTTGGTGTGAACCCAATGGTACAACATCCTCGCCCAATGCTCTTATCAGCCTGTCAAGCTCGCTCTCGTGCGCCCCCCCCATTGCCATGAGCTCCAGTCCTGAAAGCTCCAGGGTCGCCAATTGCTTCAACAACTCAAGAATATCGTCGGAGCTTTCTTCTTCAACCCAATGCTGCTGCTGCTGCAGCAGCAGCAACAACAACTACAACAACAACAGTAGTGAGAGGTAATATGTCTGAGATGACGGGTTTGCATTTACGAAGTGCTCCTGGTTGTTGTTGGTGTTGTTGTTCTCGATTCAGCTCAAACAAAATAATTCTATCTCTGTCTGTGTTTCTGTGTCTGTGCCTGTCTGTGGGTCTGTTTCCTTCCTTTGTAGAATGCACAATCCCTTCTTCGAGTCCCTGAATGGCGCAACTGAGCATCAACAGAAGAGAGTCGAGAACCACGGCGAGTGGGGCGGCTCCAATTTCTTCACCAACGACAACAAACGAGGTGTTTGCATCAATTGGGGATGGAGGGAGAAAAGAGTTCCCAGGAGCTGGAACGATTGTACTTCTCCTCGTCTTCTTCTTCTTCCTGCTTCTTCTGCTGCTATAACGCCCAAATTTCACCAGAATGCAAGACAAAAAAAACCCACAACAAAACAAAGAAAAACACACAACAAGCTAGCATACCCAAAACTCCACCAATGCTGCCAAGAAGAAGAAGAAGAAGAAGAAGAAGAGAAATGGCAACAAACCCACAATCATCATCCACCTCAAAACAGCGACAAAAACCACCACAAAAACAAAGATCCCCACACACACACACACACAAAACTCCACCACCCCTCTCCCCCACTTGCTCCCAGAAAACGAGGAAAAAAAATTCACACAAAAAACTCAAATCAAGTCAAAAAGAAAGAAAGCAAGAAAACGGCAACAGCAACAACAGCAGAGAGTGCAAAACGCAACGCAGGAGAGGATGGAAAAGAAAGCGGAGAACAAAACGCAGAAGAAAGAAGGCCAAGCTCCTTATCAACAACTCCCAGTAAAAACAGTAAAACAGGCGCGTGAGGGGGAAAGAAAAACTTGTAGCCACGAAAGAAGAACAACAAGAACAATAAAGAATTGGACGACCAAGAAGAAGCAGAAAGAAGAAGAAAGAAGAAGAAAGAAAAAGAAGTGGAAGGCAAGAGGGAAAAAGAAACACCCTCACTGACTTTCTTTTTCTTTTGGTACCTACTACTAGGCTCCTGACACCTACTCTCTTACTGTCCCCACCTCTCCCCCTCCCCCCCCCCCCCCCACTACCACAACAAAATAATAATAAAAAATAAATAAATAATTAAGAAGAGCGTGTCGGTTGTTACTTACCTACCTATCAGGGTTTTTTCATTTATAAAAAACAATTGTGATACCTATAAAACCATTTTGGGGAAAAGGAAAAACAAAATTTCCCCAAAATTTTCCAAATTTTAGTTTTATTTATAATTTCAAAAATTCCAAATTTTTTGCTAATCTTATTAAATATGAATCTTGTTAAATTATAAATAATGAATGAATAAATAAATAAATAAATAAATATACATATATGGGAAAATAATCACTGCTGGTACCTACTACAAAGGCTTTGCTAAAAACAATTCTCAACAACCCAAGTGCCCACAATTGACACAAATAGATAGATACTATTAAAAAATATTACTATTTTTTTTAAAAATTAATTTTAATTTGAAATTTTTTTCCCTTGTATGACTCATCTGAGTAGTAGTAAGTAAGTGGGGCTATATGAACCCTTTCTTTTTAAGATCAGAGTAAAAGAGATTCAATGTGAACCTACACGACTATTTTTGTCTTTTTCATTTGAAAAGAAATTTGGTTGGTTTGTTGGTTTGTTTGCTTTTGCTTGTTTTTTTACATTGGAATTGTCTTTTGGGGGGAGAGGGGGGTTTTATTTTTGTTTGGGGGGGGGGTGGGGTGTTTGTTGTGTGTGCACGCGCTTAAGACAGGTTTGTGTAGAGAGAGAAAGGAAAAAAAAAAAAAAAAAACCGGAAAGTCGAGTCAAAGGCTCTGACTTTGGTCGAGGTGCTTTGCCTTGCCTTTCGTGTTGATGTTTTTCAAAAAGGAAAAAAAAAAATTAAAAAAATTGTTGGTCATAGCATGAACCTATGAACCAAGATTAAATTTGTTTTCGGTTGTTTTTTTTTTTAATCTCTTTTCCTCTGTAAATTTCGCTTCATGTTTTTCATAGTTTCGTTCGGTGGTTTGTCCGTGTACAGATAGTGAGTAAGTAAATTACGTACTGGCAACGCACACCAGTTACCTGTTTGGGTGGTGGGTAGGGGATGGTCCCCAAATCAGGCCAGTAATCTTGGCCACCAGTCAAACCCAACTGGAAATATAAAATGCGTCCCGGATTTTTTTTGTATCCCCCTCTCTCGGGACATCGACTTGGTTTTTTTAAAGGATTGATTGGTTGGTTGGTTGCTTGCTTTTAGTTTCAACTATTCCGGACACGGGATAGAGTTGTCAATTTTTTAGTCCATAACCTCCATAATTCCTTCCTTCCATCCCTTCATCCATCCATCCATCTGTCCATCCATTCGTCCATCCATCCATAGTATCTTTCTTTCTTACTTACAAAAATGTATGTCAAGTCCCTTCATTCAAATGCCGCGTTCATGTGGGTTGGACTCTTCTTTTACAGTTGGCTAGAATTGCACGGGCCTCAACATACGACTGAGTGCCTGGGCCCTTAATTTCATGTCGCCCCCTTGGATGAGTATCATCCATGAATACCGGGAATACTAATACGTGCCTCATAGGACATGAGCTTCATACTAGCTTGCCGTGTACCAATATGAGCCTGGTAGGCCCTTTCCAATCTCAATATCAAGTATATATCTATCATCTACCCGTCCAATTATTAAATTATAATTAATAATTAATTTATGTGTTTTTTTTGTATTGATTTTAGAATTTTAAATTAATTTTGACTCAATTGCATCTACATTTCATTGAAATTTTTATGTTGTCTATTTGAGTTCTCTATGTCACATCCATCCGAAACATCCATCCATTCAAGTCAATTATTGATCCAGATGTAGAACCAATGCCAAAGAGAGTCTAGATCCAGATAGATTTTAATGAGATTAAGTTTATCTCAATTCTCCAACCCTAGTTAGATCTTCATCCATTTTCAAACCCCATTTCAAACGAATTCTTAAGAGATGAAGTCGATCTCGACTAGAGTTCTAATTATCCAAATTTGGACTGATTTCAACTCAATTTCATCCAATTTGGACTGAAATTTTAATATGATATTTTGATTTGTTTAAGCCAAAATCCATCTCAAGTAGATTATGAAACAATTGGACCAACTAGGTAGGGTACATGGGGGCTTGCACAAAAAATGTTTGTTTGAAACATTTTAGTATTATTTCATCCCAATTGTATTTCACATTTTTCATGTAATTTCATCCATAACCCTCTTCACATATGTGGGTTTTCAATGTCTCAAAACCCAATATATAAACAAAGAAACGACAAACAACAACGAATTTGCTTTGAGAAACAAAAGAATTCCAATTGCTCAAACCACTTAACAAAGTGGCCACCTATTTGAGGGGGAAGGTGGGGTTCCACACGGTAACTATGTTGCAACAACTTGACCTTGAGAAGTCCACTACTTATTTATTCGTGTATGTTTTTGTCACTCCAATCTACTAGTCGACAACACGGAGGAGGAGGATTGAGGATTCGTTCATCATCATATGGTCCACGGCACAAGGTGTAAGATAGGAAGGTAGGGGGGGACGACACATTCTAATGTTGTTGCATACTCTTTTGTATCATTCCAAAGCCTTTTTAAAAAAAAAAGTAAGGTCAAATGTTCAAACCCTAGATGCACATGTAAATCAATTCAACCCCTACTAGGGGCCCACACAAACTTCTCTAAAGGTAGCTCAACTAGTTCTTCTCAAACTCCCATAATTATTAGGGTTTGGGATTAGTAACTTTTCTAATATTGAGACTCATTTGCAATTGCACTTATGAAATCACCCCCCCCCTCATTTTGAATACTTTAAGGATAACTCTAATTAAAGGAAATAAAGAAAATTTAAAATGAAGATGAAGTGATTTTTTCAGGTTTTCAATAGCCAGAAGTTTCAAAAAGTATTTTTTTAAGTAGCCAAATTTCTATATATGGTTCTAGTAATTAGCATTGCTTTTTTTAAAAAAATGTATACTTTCATATTTGGTGTTTATAGCCAGATTTGGCTAAATCTTTTGTATGGATGATGAAATTTTTATCACAAAATTTATAAAAAGAAAAACACCCAATAATTTATTTGTTGGAAGAAACAAAATCTACTTTCAACTTTAGAGATCTCTTTTGGGGATTTGATCATTGATGGCCTTATAAGTAGGAGTAAAAAGTCTTAGGGGTGGACAGAAAGGGTGGCGTGAGCCAAGGCTAAAAAACGAAGCACCTACACTTGTACCTTCCTCTTTGAGCCTATATTTTAACTAGGGATTTTGTGCTGTGTTGTTGTTTCAGGGAAATTTCTTTGAGTTGAAGAATGAGGGTCAAAATCTAATGGGAATTTAATTTTTAATTTTTTTTAAAAATTAATTTTTTAATATAAAAAATGGGAAGCATTTAAAAGTTATCATGTATTTATTTTCCTAAGCTATCAAGCTTTTCTTATACCTAAACTTCTTCCCAAATAACTAAGATTTTGTACATGTTTTTTGAATTATTTTCTTGTTACCATACCTCCCATGAAGATTGGATGAATGATGGATGAATGTGGACGAGGAAGTTCAAAATGTTGGACAAATGGATGAAAGTGAATGTAAATTGGGAAAAATAAAATCTGGGAAGTAAAACATTTTTAAAGTAATTAATTATTTGTTTTGTCCATATGGAAACTGACCCTAAGCAATATGGTATGCTGAGTTGGGAAGTTGAGAGCTCAAAAATAATAGAAATATGTTGGTTAAGGAATTTTTATTAAAAAATCCAGGACAATTGAATCCAAGAAAGACTTGTACTGGATGAAAAAAAAAAAAGAGTTCAGGAATGATAGGATCCCAGAAAGTTACATGTACTGGATGACATCCAAAAAAGTAACAGATGATATGGAGGCTATACAAGATGGGAATGTTGAGAATGTTTTCAATATTGTGATGAAGTTCGTCAAGTGGAGGGGATCATCCATAAGTATATTTAGCCAAATTTGGCAATATTCAAAATAGGAAAGTTAAAAAAGGGATTCTTAAAAAAGCACCGTTTCATATTTCAAGCAATTGTGACAATTTTTCGCAAAAAAATTAATAAAAAATTTCAGTTATTTGACGATATTTTTCAGAAAAAAAGCAAAAAAAAAGAAGAATTCGTGGCAGATTTTGTTTGTTTTTTTTTTGGGGACAAAATGAAGAAAATTCACCACCCGAAATTTTTTTAAAAAAAATCACAGAAATTTCCAATCTACTAATGAGTGTCTTGATGGAAAGAGAAAGAAAAAATCATTAACAATTGCTGAAAACCTTCTGCAATTGATTGAAATGAAACAAAAAGGAAGGACAAGTACATACTGCAGACACTGGAAGAAGAAAGAAATGGAAAGAGAGGAAAAGAAAATAATAATAATAATCATAATAATAATAATAATGAGAACAGCAATAATAATAAATCCTGGTCAGAGGACCCGAAGTGGGTTAACAAAATCCAGACACGAGTACGAGTATACAAAAAAAAAACTAATAATTTATGCGGGTGCAAGTGCCCGAGGGAGGGGGGTCCACCACAACAATCCGGAAGATTCCCTTCCCGGACCTTCCTTTTTCTTTGCAGCAGCACAGAAGCTTCTCAAGAAACAAGATCTAATGCCCCAAAAAAAAGGAAGCTTCATAAACTCCACGGAAACTCCTCTCCACGTCCCATCCTGCTTCCCCTCGCCCTCCTCCCCCCCACACCCACTCCAAAGTCAAGAATTTAATGGAACAAAAAAAAAAACCTCGTCCAGACTTGTTCTATTTGCAGCCTCAGAATTAATTAATTAATTAATTAAGAACTATCGGAAGCTAGATCTCTCCCTTTTTTTTCGGCCGTAAACTAAAACAACAGCAATTAGTCATTAATAAATAGATACTTTTATTGGATCATAGAAACATAGCCGGGGGTGACGTGGGGTGCGGAACGGAAAAAGGGTTATGATCAAAAGGAAGAAAGGGAAGGGAAGCTTATGATTATGACGAATTATTACTGTGATGCGCAGCAGCAAAGCAAAGTGAGGCGAGGTGAGGCGAGGCGGCAACCACAACAACAGCAACCGTAGAAGTACATTCTACCTACACCCACTTATTTGTCTCTTTGTCTGTGGAAGTTGTTCTTTTGATCGATCCATCTATCTATCGGGACCAGCCGGCCAGCCGAAGAAGATCATCATGTGCTATTCTTCTGTACATCATGTGTTTCTTCTGTATACTGTACCTGCCTGCCAGGGTAGGCCACATTTCGCCAGGACACCTAATAATAATATTTATTAAATAATGGCAAAGTCAATTAAGCCAAATGGGTTTTTGAAATTTCAGTGAAATTATTTATTAGGTTATATGGGATTATAATGTGTGTGTGTGTGTGTGTGTGTGTGTGTGTTGTTTTTTTTTTTTTCCTTCTCAAATTTAGGCTACTCAATATGTGATCATACTTGGAGTTTTTTTAGGGTGCACTTACTATACATAAGCGAAATTTGTTCATTAGTGTTCTAAAGGTCTGAGAGAGAGCGAGCTTTAATGAATTGGTGTTATCGAGTAAGTGAGTAGCGAGTGAGTATGGTGTTTGGTCCTCCTTCTATTTTGTTTTTAAGTTTGAAGATTTGTGATTCATGCTTAACATGCATCAATGTGCATTAATCATGCATGATTTTTCCTGCTTAAAAATAATTGAAGTTTTATCACAATATTTTTCTAAATTTATGAGAAATTAGGCTTTTCTTTTTTTTTCTTTTTTCTTTTTTGGGAGAGAACTAGGACACACCATTGACCAATGTTTTTTCTTTTTCCCCCAATTTGATGATGTACCTGAAGGTGACAATAATCCATAAGTAGATTTAGTCAAATTTGGCTATTAACAAAATAAGGAAGGAAACAAAATTAATTTAATATCCTTATATATTTTTAGCTACTACTTGAAACACGTATAGAAAAAATTGGAGATTTAAAAAATAAAATTTAATGATTCTTTAGGAGATTTTTTTTTCAAAAAAAATGATTGAATATGCAAAAAAAAAAAATTTAAATCCCCAAAACTCCTTACTATTTCAAAACTTCCCACAGATAAAAGAATAATGTTTTATTTTTGGGGGCGGGGGGGGGGCTGCTATAGGCATGTTAGGCAGCTACAGTAGCAAAAGGTGGCTGTGGAGCCAGTAATCTAAGTAAAAGAGTAGCCTAGCACTTAAAAAAAAAAAAAAGGCAGCAGCAGTAGCAGTAGTAGTAGTCTGGAGACATGCAAGGAAGATGACAAACTTCAATTATGGCATGTTCAGAGTGGACTTATACACTTCCATTAAATGCTGTCAATCACTCAACTAATATCCATCCATCCATCCATCCATCTTCTCCCCCACACCCTTTTCTTCTCTGACCTCTGAACTTCTCTAGACTTCTGCAGTGTGTACAGGCATCAAGCATAGGTAGTCAGTCGTAGGTACCTACTAGTAACTTTTTAATACCTCCTGACACATACAGATAGGTCAACGCCTGTGATCATTTTTAAAATATTTAATTGATTATTTTTAATTATTTCAAAAAATTAATATTTTATAAATATTTTAATTAAAAAAAATTATTATTATTATTATTATTATTTTCCTATGTTGTACAAAAGGAAACTGCTGGGAAAACTATTTTTAACTTGGTTCAGTTTTTTTGGGTACTTTTTTTTTTTCCATGTCAAAACCTTTTAATAACATTAAATGTGTTGTAGCTTGCAAACAAAAGGAGCTTTGCCACCAAACCCATATAGCCTATATAGCTTTTTTGTTTTTTTGGGGGAATTGCCCTTTTTTAAAATTTTGACATTCTTTTATGGAACTTTACTCTGACTGCCTTTTTTTTTTTTTTTTTCTTTTTTTTTGTTGTTGTTGTTTGCAATTTGTACAAACTTCCAGAAACCTTTTGAAAGAAGAGTGGGAAAGGGGGTTTTTTTTTTTGCTGCAGTGGGTGGGGGGAGAGGAGAGTAGAGAGAGTGTAGTACCATAATACTGTTGATGCTGCTGCTGCTGCTGCTTACTCTCTCATGTGATGTTGGGATCACAGTACATTGTGTGATGTTGTTGGATCAGAGTGAACAAGCAAAGCACCCGCCCAAGTACCACCATGCAGGATGGCATGGATGCTGGTGGTGTGCGGATTTAGACACCCACTTCTTCATTGCATTCCTATCAGAAGCTTAAACCACAGTAGTTAGCTATGAACTAACTGTCCCAATGCATCTACATACCTACTACCATAGTTAGTACCTTTACCATTCCAGCAATACTTACATTATTTTCAATAAATGTCAATTTTTCTCAAAATCAGTCACTCGCAAATGCCCAAAAAAATTAAATCTCAAAATTTGTTTGACATTACTATTAATTACCTACCCTAAAGCTTGGTGGTGTGCATAAGTAATGCAAAAATTTCTTGGATTCCCCCCCCCCCCCCCTCCCCCACCTCAACACTAAGAATTTCAGGAATTTTTTATTTTTATCATCAATGTGAAAAAACTGAAAAAATAATATATTGGTCAAGAAGATGATGCCAAAAAGGTACTATGGTAGCCTACTTACATAGTAACCACTTACATTCACTACCTAGTTGACCTATATGGTAGGTACCCATTCACATAGGTAGTTAGTTACCTAGGTAGTGTGAGGGGTTTAGAAATAGTAGGGTTGGTAGGGTTAGATACATAACTTAGTAAATTGCATATTTTTGAACTTGGGTTTTTGGGGGAGGAGATCAGATTGTCATGCTAGCTAAGGCTACCCAGATTTCCTTTGATTTCTAGTTGTGGATTTAGGAAAGGCATTTAATTTGTCAGGGGTACCCCCACCACACCAAAAGTCATTCTGTAGTTTTTAGTCTAACTATCTAACTTAACTTCATCAATGATTATAATTTTTATAATTACTCCTGGCTACAAAAAAAAGAGAAGAGAAGAGAAGAGAAGAGCTACTCTGCACGGTTTTAGGCACTGGAGTTGACTTGTAACTTCGTTTTAAGTTGTCCATCTAAATCACACCCTTAATTACTCGCACTTGCTCTCCATGTGCCTAGTTCGTACCTGTAGGTAACAAAGAGGGGTTAGAGCATCTCCACCAGTGCTCAATATGTTGGTTGCCCTGCAAAAGAAAAATAGGAAAGAAGAAAAGTCAAAACATAATGGTTTGGCTCAGCAAAATGTTTTTGGCCCAGCTTTGCTTTTTCTGAAAGGCCTGTAACAGACGCTGGTAAATGCTAACACCTGCTAACACCTGCTGGTTGATTGGCTAGATAGTTTGATTGGTCTAAGTGGGTTGCTATTAGTAGTCAGACTCAACTACTTGAAATGCCAGTTTAAATTTTGAGGGGATCCCACTCTCAATTCTTTTGGCTCTGATTAGTTTTTTTTGGTTTGGAGATCAACTTTCAAAAACATAAAATGTCGGTTGTATGTTGCTATACAAGAGATATGAGCTGCAAAACAAAAAAATAAACAACGACAACAATACAACATTCCTTAAGCTAAATGAGTATGCAAATCCAAGATCCATCAATTGTTAATTCCTTGAGTATTGATCACCTGAAAGATTTGCACGAAAACTTGAGATCATATTTGGACTAGACAAACATGAGAAGTTTGGCACCAACCCAATTTTATAATAGTTGAATGTATGTGCAACTTCTATTGTGCGTGTGAGTACTACATAAAATAATTGTTATGTTGATATTTCATCATTTTTAGATTAGACTCGGTGTTTCGTCTTTCCACTTTCTTGCTAGAAATGATAAGCATCTAGATGTAAAAATGCCACAATTTTATTTATTTTTTAAAAATAATTTATTTTTTCAAAAATTCTGTAATCATAGGGTAAAAAAATTGATCATAAGTAGTGTGTGCAGAAACTATCGGATTCTATTCTATGGAGGTCAAAGCCTGGAGACATGTTTCCGCGCTCTTTCCATCATGAAAAATGACAAAAGACGACAGCCTGTTTGAGTTTACGGTAAAGTGATTCTTGTTTCTTCTGCCTTTTTCACTGCCACAAATACTAGACACCCGGATTGCCAGCTGCCAACAATGACTCCCCTCCCCCTCCCCCCCCCCCACTTGCCTCCTCGGTGTGTTTGTTGGGTCTCCACATTTTGTTGTTCTGTTCCGCAAGCAAAGCTTTGCTTGCTGCTACTTTTACTACTCACTCAAACCCACAAATTTTGTCTTCAAGAGCATTATCTTCATGTTAGGTTAGCCTACCCCTTAAGTAGCAACCATAGTGTTTTTTTGAAAAAAAAATCACATTATTTGGAAATTTTTGTCGAGCATTATCATCGTGTTCTAGTCTAGCCTACCCGTTAAATAGCAACCATAGTGTTAAAATAAAATAAAAATGGCATTACTTGGTGGTGGTCCAGGGGAGGGGGCTTTTACATGCTTTTGAAAATGCTTTTGGCATTCAATGCACCCACCCAATGAAAAAGTTATTAATAACCTAATCCACACTTTCCTTTGAACACATTTATGAGGGTGATAATATAACTGGATCATCAAGCAATTAAACCCTAACACCTCCCCCTAATAACCTAACTAAGATCAAGCAATAAATTCTCCCAATTGCCATTCCCAATTTTTGAAACTATGTGCTAACTCCAAAATTAGGTATTAATAAATTTTTGTCACATGTGTTGCGAAAGGTTTGCGGTGAAATCAGTTCCACTCCACTTTGCTTTGCTTTTAATACTATGTGCGGGAGCATTTTGGGCGTGCACCCCAGAAACCCAATCAAAAGCTTCAAATTTTGGCAAGTTTTGGCCCACCCCAGGGAAGGCTCCCCTGCAATACAACAACAACAATAAGGGCATTGTTTGGTGGCTGGCTAAAAGTTTTACAACTGCTTACAACTAAGCGTAAATGACGCTCCTTGATTTCGTTGTTGTATCGTACTAGCTCCAAAAATGGAAAAGCAACTTGACACATGGTGGGATCAAGGAAGAAGGCAGAAAGCTCATTAATGAGAGCTTCGCAATGACTCGATATTCACTTGGCACATTCAGATGTGTAAACCTGAGCCTTAAAGCGCTGACTCGTGAACAATAATGCACCTTCTTCTAAGCTCTTCTTCTTCTTCTTCTTAGGGTATTTGCAAGGTAGCTTCAACATGCAGAATCGTCTAATGATTTCAAAGCCAGGGAATTCTTGGTGTATTTAATGCTAATGGCATCTCACTCTAGTACCATAGTTGGAAATTATTAAACACACAAATTAGTAAACTTTTATCCTTTCAAGGATCTAGAAAATATATATATATAAAAACAAGGTAGTTAACTTTTCTCCTTTCACGGATCTAGAAAATTAGAAACACTCTAGGTAGTAATTTTTTTCTCCTTTCATGGATGTGTAGCCTTGCATTATACTTTATTACAAGGAGGGTGAGTCAGATAGATGGTCATAGTTTTTACACATTAGCTCTTGTGGGGTTGGGCATAAAGGTAGGGTTAGGGTTTGTAGACTACCATGATAAGGGATTTTGTTTTTTCATTTCACTTTTCAGATCTATGCATAGCAAAATAGAAACGAATGATGGATTCATTCATCCAAATCTAATGTGATTAAATTCCATTTCTCTATATCATTTTGTTTTACATACACCCCTTGACAACCAAATTGACTAGAATATGTATTTGCAATGATTTTTAAAAAAATTGCGTTGTGGAAAAAAATAAAATGACTAGAAGAACATTTTTATAATGTGTCATGAACCCAATGATGGGGCTGGGTTCTATTGTAAGTCAATACACTTAAAGGTGAGATGTGTCAATATGAAAATTATATTGCCCATGCTGAATCAAAACCCATGTTCCTTCCATACATTGGAGGTAGTATGTATTCGTGACACATGAATACACTAATACCATGGTCCCCTTCTCCCTACCCCCGCCAACCAAAGTTTGGTTGTTTCTAAAACAATATAAAACAAGGTTCACATTTGCATACAACTCAATGGGAATGCAATACTATGAACTTGATGAACAACAAAGCATTCACATATGAAATGTTAAATAACAATGAATTTGAGATGGACTCCTTGCAACACATGAAGTTGATAGTCTTCAATTCAATGTTAGTTAACCAAAAAATCTTATAAAACCATACATTTTCAGGATAACATCAAATTTTATGTAGAAGGTCCTAAAAGGGTCCTCAAAATAGATCTATGGAACATTTCTCTCCCCTTCATACCACACTGCCATTGTGAATGTTGCTACCATCATCTCCACCTCCTTTTCATGTTTGTCAACAAAAAGAAGTTTTAACGGAATTGTGTCATGGAATTGCTTGGGACAACACGGTTGGGCTTTCACAATAACACATAATTTGCTTGATGAAGAAATTAAATTTGATCCTCTTAGTTTCTTGAATCCTTCTTCAACTCCATGCTTCCAAACTTGGAAAACAATACATATTATAACTTGAGAGATTTTCAATAGAAGGCACAAACAGAAAAAATAAAAATAGAAAATAAATAAGAAACTGAAATTGTTCATAATGTTAATTTTCAATGGAAATTTACAAAATGATATTGCAAAAAATATTTACATGAAAAAATGTAGCAAAGCAAAGAAAAAACTTGTCAATCAAAACCTTGACTCAACCATAAATTGCATGCAAGGAAGTTGAGGTAGCCAAATTGGAAGCATGGTGAGACCATGGCCCTAACCAAAACAAAGAACAACAAGCACATTGTTACACTCGACAAAATTGACCCATAACCTTTGGAAACCATAGTGACAAAGTGAAAAGAATGTCTATTAGTGTCATGGATGCAAGATTTTTTCAACACGTGAGGAATGGCTTGACATCTAAAAATAAATGGGGATCAATGGCTAAAGAGTTCAAGAAAATGTTCAATTATTAATTTAGGGCATGCCACAATGAGGATTATTGGTAAATGAACCATAAGACAAGGTTGCATTGCACCTCCTTCAAATTTTCAACAAGAACAAATTTACAACATTTTGGAATTCATGGGAAATCGACCAATCTAGAATCTACCTCACATGAACATCATTTCCCAAGTGACCTCATGAAAAATACATAGGACATAATAGATCTAATTAGGTTAGGGAAAGCAATAAAAGGCATCAAATGGAGTTACTCATCTACACATAGGAGCATGATATAGGCAATGCAAAAAAGAAGTCAAATGCTAGTAGACTCCATCAACTAAACTCACAAGATTAGTTTGGTTTTTGTGGAAAAGTGTGCAAAGTTTCAAGAATCCTTGATGGATAAGCACCTCCATTATTTCAAAAACAAAGATAGATATATCAACAAAACCTAGATGAATTTGGTTAAAGCGAAAATAAGTTTGACACAATTGATGAACATGGTGATTACAAGAAATAGGAGAAATTCAAATGATAATTCAACAACATCCTCCCACCAAAGGGTCCTTGTGAGAAATTTCTAATGTTCAAATCAACCAAAAAAAAAATCTAATATAAAGCTAACAACTAACAATCGTTGAATCAAAATTTGATGCTAGAAAACACTTTAGAAACGTAATTCTTTGTATGAAATGATGAATATCTATGTTACCCAAGATAATACCATAAACATAGTTTCTCGAAATCTCTTATATTATTCTCTTTTGTGCAAGTTTGTTTGCTCGTTGCCAACCTCATTTCCAATGTTGATGTCCTAGGGATCCAACTACACGTCAAGATTACCCAACTTGATAATCCTCGTTAGTAAAAGACAAAAACAACAACAAGTAGCAACAAAATAATAGTTCAAAAAATAGAAGTGAAGAAAATAATTCTGAGAAAATAAATCCTTTTTAAATAGGTATCTAAGGAAGAGAGTATATAACTCTTTTATTAAAAATTCAGAATTTGTTAAGTCCTGTAAGTAAGCTATATCATTCACCTTGCTAAATTTCTAGCACTATCCTACTCTCACATGAACAAGGGGTGTGTCACACAATGGCCTTGCCATTTTACATTAAAAAGTATTTTAAGGCAAAAGAAGAATTATGAAAATTCAAATATTTCACCATGCCGAAAAATATAAGCTTCAAAGAAATCCTCTAAGAGAAACCAAAATCCTTCAAGATATCATAACTCTATTACTAATCTCAAGTTTCAACACGAGCCAAAATATAATCTTTCAAAAATCCTCATATAAAAATAGACTTATTACATAGGGGGGCCAAAATCCCTTAAGCTACTATACTCTATAATGAATCTAAACACAAAAAAAATACCACCCACCCTTCTTCTTTTTTCATTGTCTGCCCTTACCCCCTATCCATCTTTTTAATGCTGCCCATACACATTTTGGCTGTCCATGTTGTTATGCACAATTTTGGGTCATATAATGGACACTATTTGTCTCTTATTTTGCAGGCCCTAAATGTACATAACAGGGCCCAAAATGTATGTGGGCAGCTCCAAAATGTCCCTAAATGTACATAACACGACCCAAAATGTATCTGGGCAGCTCCAAAATGTCCCTAAATGTACATAACGAGACCCAAAATGTATCTGGGCAGCTCCAAAATGTCCCTAAATGTACATAACGAGACCCAAAATGTATCATGGGCAGCTCCAAAATGTATGATCACTACTAGACACATCTTGGATGGGGGAACTGGGCAAAATTAGGAAACTACTAATAAGCCTACAATTGCACATACGGCCTCTTTAACTATCAACAACAAAAGCCCCACACATAAGAGTGACCCCTCCTACATAAATCACCAACAAAAAATTCCTAGTGTATTTGTAGGGTTTAGGGTTTAGATTTTATTTTATTTTATTTTATTTTTAAAATTATATTCTTGTTTATAGCTACATGCTTGATAAAAGCTAAAATCATACATGCATGTCTACTAGCTTAGGGCAATAATACATTTTTATAACATAAAAGGCAATAAAAAAAAAAAATTAATTAATTAAAAATTAATTTCATTATTTTCTAATTAAATCTTCATCAAAGCCTTATTGATTTTAAAAATTAATATCAAATTAATTTTAAAATCTTATATCTCAAAAAATATAAGGGCAATACCTTAGGGTACAACAGCATTAGTGGAAGGGGTTGCACACAAGGCAATACCTCGGACAAGGGCATTAGTGGAAGGGGGCACACACAAAGGCAATACCTTGGACAAGGGCATTGCCAGAATCAGGTGTCACCATACACACATTAGAAGAGTCTTATTTTTGCTGGCTATATTATAAGCCAAAAAGCGAACTTAAAAAATACAAGAAAAAACACCAGATTTTCTATTCATGGTTCAAGTAGGTAGCCGAAAATGTTGAAGGATGTTTAAATTTTGTTCCTGTCATATTTAGCTTGTAGCCAAAATCTGGCTAAATATCTTCATATGGAACCCCCGCAACCAAAAAAGAAAACATTGCTTTATAAACAGAAATGGGAAAATTTTCATTTGGATTTTGATTTTAGTTTTGTTAGCATTTTTTTAACTAATTTAAAATATATATTTAGACAGGTTCTAAAAAGCTGCCATCATTTAATTTTAATGCTAAAATCCCTCTTGAGATGCCAATGCTAAACCAATGAAGCAACATCAGAAAATTGGAATTTAAAAAAATTAAAATTAAAGGAAAAATTTCACAGGTAGGAAAAGTAAAGGAAAAAAAAAGGGGGGGTTTTTTAACTTTTAAGTTACAAGGATTTGAAAGAAAAGGTGAAAAAGGGGGGGGGGGAAAAAGGATAAAATTTCTTCTTGTGCAATTCTTTTTTGGACGGCAGACAGAAGCGAGTTAGAATGCGGGGTGATGGTCGGATCTGTGGCCACATTTCTGTCTCCTGTCACCCAGCTGTGTGTGATAGTCCAAACATCGCCTTGCCGTGTTTTTGTAACAGCAGCAGCAGCATCACGCGGTTCCTCCTCCTTTCAAGTCAACCTACTTACCTACCTACCTACCTTCAATAATGTACTACCTCATCACAATTGCCAAAAACTTATCCTATTTGGGAGTTACCTTCGAACCTTCTCCATTTGGGCAGTTCAATTCAACACCTCAATACAAAACATGCATATACCAGCGTTGCGTTGTTGTGAAGGTATCAAGTTTGAAGAGTAAAAATCAGCACTTCCAACACAAGAACTGAACCATGAAAAAAATGTTTTGCTAGATCTTGAATCACAATTGGAACTGTGAAAACATATTTTTAAGACCAAGGTAAGGATATATATGTTTTTAAATTTTAAAAAAAAACAAAAGTTAAATAAGTAGACTGAGAATTTGTCATAAAACTTTGTATTCACATAATCTTTAGCATTTGCGAAATGTGTAGTGTACATGGAACCAGACCCATTCAAAAATCATGTCTTTTAAGGTTCTTGAATTTGAAAAAATGTGATAGAACCAGAACCAAAGGGTTCAAATTTTGGAAGAATCTAGCTCAAACTTGTACAAAGAGAATGGTCACATGAATTTTTAAATGTTAGAACTAGACCAGAGGTTCTCTCAAAAAAGAAGAACTTGACAAACACTAGTATGTACTTGCACAGTTTTTTTTTTCCTGGGTGTGATGTAGTTATAGGTAGTCCAAGCATAAAATGATTGCCAGGTTTTGATGGCAAGTGTTTACAACAAGGCCCTACCCTTCACAAATTTCCTAAAAAAAAAGGATCATCAGATCGTTGGAGTTGAATTCACAGATGGATTAAGGACTCAGTGTCAAAGCTATGAAATCTAACACTCCAGTCAAATGTAGTAAGCTTTGATCTTTGAGAGTTTCACTCCTATTGATTAAAATGGCATCATCCCTGCACAAGTAGAAGCAATCAGGCTGCAGAAAAGCAGGAAAATTCTAGCCTGTCTCTTCTACCTCTGATAACCCTCATAACAGATTCGGATCACTGAGTCTCAAGAACCTTGCATATCTTCAAATGTCAGATTGCCAACCTCCTTTGATCCCCCAGCCATAATTACCCAGTTTTTCTCCATACTGTTGAATCAACTCTCCTAGTAAACAACATACAAAATTTTGTCCAACAACCTCAATCTCTTCCTTGTTATCTCCCATATTCACTGCTGTTGCACTCTGCTCTCTGGTAGACTTCTGTAATTGCTGGCCTCCTGCCGATAGACTGTCACATGTGATCAGTAACACTTGAGTGCAGAAAACAAGCTCATTCTTACTCTGTGCAACTGACTTGAAGAATAAGTGACTACTTTGTTGGGTTTAGAAATTATGGGAAGAGAAGTTACAAAGACATTCAGGGTTCAACAGTCCGTTGAGAAACTCCCCTTTCATCAGAAGGCTCAACTTGTTGTTTCAGCAGGCTCAAGGTCTCATCATTGGGAAAGATGTTATCTGCTTGCATGCGTTGCAGAAACCCACTGGCAGGAACCTGGCCCACAATATAAGCCTTCAACAGCATGTTGAATTTCTGGACATCCACCTTTGGATACAACTTTCTCAGCTCTCCAAAATGCCTCTCAGCAAGTACGACATCCCCTCTTTCAGCACAACCATTAAGAATTGCATCCATTGTCACTAGCCATGGTTTGGTCCGCACATTAAATGTGGATTCTGCTTGAGCTTTTGCCACAGTCTCAAGTGCTTTGTCTAGTTGGAGGTTCTTCAAGTATCCATTGACTAAATGATGGTAAGTGATGGAAGTCCTTTTCCGCCCCCTTTTTTCCATTTCTTCAACAACTGCCTCTGCTTGTTCCATCAGGCCTTGCCGAGTGTAAACACTCAGCATTGCATTGTACTGGCGTCCTAATGCTAGCCCCTTTTCCTTTGTAAGAACTTTGTAAATCTCCTCCGCCCTCTCAACCTTTCCAAGCTTCCCTAGAGCTTCAAGCATTGTCACATAGGTACTGGTTGAAATCCCTGGGAGGCTCTTTGATTTTGCCCACACCCTTTCCACCGACTCATAATCCCCAATAGTACTGTACTGAGCAAGGAGGATATCATATGCAGCACGTCTTCGTATAACATCACCCTCTTCCATCTCATGAAGAAAAACCTTTGCCTTCACAAGATCACCAGATTTTACATATGTGCTTGCAAGAGTGCCATATGTTGCTGCATCAGGCTTCACAACCTCGTCAGCCTTCAACTCCTCAAAGATCTGCTCCATCCCAACAATGTCTCCACTCTGTGCCTTCCAATCCATCAAGATATTATATGTGTAAACATCACGAAAAATCCCCAATGTCTTCATCTCCTCCAACAATTTAGGGATTTTGTCCATGGAACCTTTGCTTTTGTACAGCAACAGCATTTGGTTGAAAGCAAAGGAATGCGTAAGTAGCCCAGAAGCTTTGAACTCTGCAAAGGTTGCTTCAGCTTTGTCAGTCTTTTCAGAGTCTACATATCCCTTCAACAGGGTGTGGTAAGCTGCCTGTGTCTTCAACTCTGGGGGGGCATTTCTGAACAATGCTTCCAGATTTCTGAATTGCCCCATTTTGGCCTTGAGCTCAAGCTGAACAACATGGTCCATCTCCCCCCACTGAACACCTTCTTGTTGAACCATCCAGTCTGATATCTGCAGCACCAGGAAAGACAATGAGAATAGTAACCTAATAAAGGCAGCTTAAATCTCATGACTAAAGGCAAAGGAAGGCTTTCAGCTCCCATGCTTTTCGCATTCCCAAGGTGCCACTCTAACCCCTCCAACACTTCAGTGGTTAAGAGATTGACATCTTTCACACCAGCTTATAGCTGTGATCTGCAGTCAAATGAGGAATGCTGATTAGGGGAAAAGGACTAGTGTTCACACTTCCCACTTACCTCTAATGCTTGTTTGTAGCGACCCAGCCTTCTGAGTCTAATCATTGTGCTAATGATGGCACGCTTATCAAGACCATGGCCTTCTGCAATCCACCTTTTAACTACAGGCATGATTGACTTCCAAGGTGCCAGCTTTGCCTTCTGGATCCTCCGCCACAAACTTCTTTGGCTGTCATCAACAGATGATTGCTCCTCCTTCAAACTTACATCATCAAGATCATTCCCAGATTCCTCTTCTTCTTCAACAACAGTTGCCTCAGATGCATCCTCCTCATGAGAATCAATTGTATCAGGCTCCCTGAATGAAGCTTCCAGTGGAGATGATTCAGCTGGTGAGACTTCATCAAACTTCCCCTCCTCAGGACCCTTCTCAACCAGAACTTGTGATGAAAGAGCTCGTGTAAAACTTCTGTCCAGTAGCATGAAACTGTGGTAAGAGCAAAAGTGGGTCCTTGTTGACATCAAAAGGTCCTCCTTTCCTTTTGAGGGTCTACTTTGTTCACATTCTCCATTCTTCTCCACAGACTCTGGGCTTCTGTATTGTGGAACAAAGCTGTCACTTCTGGCACTGGTTGACATTACCCTTTGGAGCTGATAACACACACCCCCTGACCCACCCATAGAAACATGTTCTTCTTCGCTCACCTTCTTGGTTTCTTGTAATGACCAACTATCTTTCCAACCTTTCACTGGCCTGAGAGATACAAATCATCACCCAGTCAGTATACATGGTAACAGCATATACACTCATATATTCCAGATGCAATTCCATTCCACCAAATTCTAATTCAAAATGCTAGAGCCATTCAGCAACAAAAGTGTGAGGAGGACAAGCGAATTGCCAAAAAAAGAGATTCTCCAATAGCCAGTAGCAAAACAAGGGAAGAGAAAAATTTCAAGATTGCAATGAATACAGCTTTACAGTCCTAACAAAGCACTGGACAACAATGGAAATGATGACAACAGCTTTGAGAGGACGAAGAAGCCTAGTCAAGAATTTCCTTTCATTGCCCTTAAGGAAATTGCAACCGCTAACCCTAAATCTTTGGAGTTGAAACAAGGAGCAACACCTGCCTGAGTGAATATGTAAGAGAAACCATGATACGAGGGGGCCAGGGTTCGAAGTAGAGGACAAGGGGGGTTGCTCGTTCATGGAACAAGGGCGAGGGCGAGGAATAGAAGAAGAGGCTTCCGAGATCGAAGAATGTGGGCTAGGGTTTAGGGTTTAGGATTTAGGAGGTACAAGAACCGCCTGCCTGAGTGAATCTGCAAGAGAAACCATGATACCAGGAGACTAGGGTTCAAAGTAGAGGACAAGGGGGCTTGCTCGTTCATAGAACAAGAGCGAGGGATGGAAGAGGTTTGCTTCCGAGTTGAAGGAGTGTGGACTAGGGGCTAGGGTTTAGGGTTTAGGGTTTAGGAGGTAAGAAGGAGAAAGACGAGTATTTTCTAACCTTTGTGATCGAGCCACGCGCACTGCTCTCCACACTCTCGACATGGCCTTTCGATGTTCTCCGATCTGGAGACAAGAAAACAAATTAGGACGTACACCTCAATATTAGAAGCCAACCAACCCTACATACATTGAAACACACATGGAGACAAATAGCAACCAAAACAAAAGGACGTACGCACGAGGCTTCTGTTATTACTCACGGCTCAAGCTTCAGCAACTGGAATTTGTGATTCCCTTCAACGTTGAGGAGGTGGAAAGAAAGGGAGAACTTGAAAATCTCGGAACAGACGTATCAATCCTTCGCATTTGCCATCGCCAAGTCCACAAATGAGCTCACCGTCGCAGCGATGATGAAGCGCTGTGCGTGGCCGCCGCTGCGAGAGCCGAACGTCCGACGACTCCTCGACAGACGTCCGACGAGCGCCGCCGAACGTCGAACTGCGTTCGAGACAGAACCACAATCCGGATGAATGTCCTAACGGTTATCATCGGACATGACCAGGGGTGGGAAACTACCCGCCTTTGGACAGAACCGGAACCGAACTTCGGAACTAGTGTTTTTTCAATTTTGTGATGTAGCCGAGGTGATAACCCGATTTCGCCAAATTTGGCTATTAAATGAAAAGAAAACATTCAAAACATCCTTTATATATTCTTGGCTACCTATTTGAACCATGTATAGAAATGTGGCAAATTTTATTTATTTATTTCATTAAAAAAAATGTTGTTGATTTTTTGAAAAAAAATCATTGAATTTACCACATAAATTTCAAATTTCACAACAAAAAAGAAAAAAAAATGCTAATTTGGTAATTGGGTATGTTTAGTGGATTTTGCAATTTTCAATGACATACACACTTCACTTCAACAGAATCCCTAGTCACCAAAACAAAAAGTTTTAAATCTATATTATGAAGTTTGTGATATATTGCATACTTTTCACAATGTTTATACTCAAATCACTTCAACTTTCCATTTCTTAAATCCTTATGATTTAATTTACTTTCACATTTTTTGTGATCTATTTCACCTTCTCACAATATCAAAGCTTCACAACTTATCAACTTACAACCAAAAAAACTACAAGGATTCTAAACCAAAATCAAGGTCATATGATATAATAGATTTAGGTTTCATTTAATTGTTAGTGACCTTAATATTTAGGGTTAATATAAAGTTCATTAGGATTTATAGGTTTTGCTATTGCAACCATTTGTACAACCTAAGGTTGGTAGGGTTAAGAATGTATTAAAAAGTTAAAATTATAAATAATAATTAAACATAAAATGACTCTTCATTTATTTCTAAAGCCTTAAAAGAAAATCTGATAAAATCTTGTCCACTAACATGTTCAAAATTTAAGGGTGAGATATTAAATAGCTAGAAAAAAAAGGTTTTATAATTATATTGTTTAACCCTAGAATGACGTAAATAATATACATTGGGGTAATGTAAATTACAATATACCTTATATATTGATTACAATATACCCACATATATAATATATGGAGTGTATTGTAAATTTTCATATTCCAATGTATACTATTTACATTTAGTGTAACGTGCACCATTGGGACAAAGTGTGAAATGATTACACAATTAAATTTGACATTATCTTAGCTCATCAAGGGCTTCCCAATGGTGACAAGAGGCATTGTAGTTTGGGAAATCTCAACATGATAAACAAACACCTTTCTTGTATGGATAGATTTGACATTTTTGTGTTAAAATAAAGATCAATCATCATTTTCAAATAGTCAAATTTTATTTTAATAAATGTTATTTAACTTTAATTTAATTTTTTTTATTTTAACAAAGCTTTTCATTTTGATGAAAATTATTCATATTTTGTCTTATTATATTTGATCTTTATGATCTCAATTTTTATAATCATCGACATGAAAATTTGAATTCTTCTCATGATGAATTGTTTTATGCTCCTTATGATGATTTCTACTCACCATTAGTACCTTACAAAACTTATAGAAATCTCACTCTAAGTTTCCAAACCACATACCAAAAAACCTTAAATCACAATTAATTATATTCTATAGGTTAATTTATAGTTAATACATTAACCTATAGAACATAGTTAATTATACAACGAATTAATGTAGAGTTAATTTGTTAAATGTGCAAGAATGTTAGGCTTGAAAAAAAAAAAACCTCCTAATGAACTTGAACCCCCAATTGCATTAGTACTAAGAGTTATAGTGTTGAAATTAAAAAAGCACCAAACTTGCCCCTTCCATGTATTTGTGCTTTTACAACATTTTAACAATGTATGAAAATTAAATGTTAATGAAATGTTGAGCACTCATTGAGATGATATTGTAATGGACTTAATACAATGATCAATGGTTCCAATGTGTTATAATGCCATTGTAATATTATGTCAATGATTGTATCAACATTTTGATTAGCATTTTATTGTTCAACACATTGTTTAAAAATATTACAAAATCACAAATACATGGCAGGGACAAATTTGTAATGGGATTTCTCTTGTTCTCCATGTGTTTCTCAAAATGTTGTCAATAGCTCTTTGATTTATCCCATATCCTTTGCCCTAAGTTACACTCTTATAACCTAAATAACCAACCCAAAATAGATGTTTCATGAGGGCAATCCAAGGGTAACAATTGTTGCAATGTCCATAGCCATTATAGGTAGATCTCCCCATCTCCAAAATACCTATCAAAGTCACCAGCCATAAAAATATTCATTCATATTAAAATTCCAAAAATTGAAAAAACAAAAAAAACAAAAAGTGTAAATGAAGAGGCAAATTTGAACATGGCCCATTGGGAGTAGTGTTTGTTCTTTTGAGGCCAAAAAAAAAAATTCCATTCATTTTTTGACAAAAAAAAAAACTTGAGAATTTTTTTGGAAAAAAAATTTAGTGTAAATTCAACTAATTTTTCTAATTTAAAAAAATCCAAAAATGAAAAAAAAAAAAAAAAAAAAAAAAAAAAAAACTTGGGAGCCCCCAAGTCTAAAATGAAATACGTTTAAATAACATTGACAAAGAAGCCCAATGGTCCTCAAGACTAGTGTGCAAGGGAAAATGTTAAATAGGCCAAGAGTCTAAAATGCCACGTTCTTTTTTAACCCCCATATAATTTTTTTTTAATTTTTTTAATTTTTTAAATTTAAAATAATAATTTTATTTTATTATTTATTTTATTTTTGGCCCTTTGAATCTTAATTGGGCAAAGGGCAAGCAGGGAGAAAAACATGTCCTAGTACTAGTACATGTCCTGGGCAGTAAAAGAAATTTCCTAGTGTATTTGTAGGGCACCTCATTCAGCATTTTCCCCAATGATATCACTTGGTCCCAGTATTACGAAGATAATTAATTAATTAATTAAAATTTCCTTTTTTTCTGCCCTGAATTTGGATCACGTTTGGGGCAGCAAAGAGGAGTGGAAGCTTTGAAGCTGTAGTAGTCAAATTAGGGTTTGCAGAGGAGGACGAGGATTTGGAGGAAGCAAAGGGATTTGAACCTTCGCAGATTATGGATGCTTGAGGAGAATTTCGTGTTGGGTACTCGACATTTGAGCTGATTGAACCCCACGCTTGAAGTTTGCGTGTAGAATCTTCCGCCGCCGCCGCCGCCGCTGCCGGAAGTTGGTTGAAGAGAAGTGGTGCTTGCTGCTCAGAAGGCAGAAAAAGGGTTGTCCGGGGTTTAGGGTTTCCTTCTTCCTGGAAGGAATGGGGGTTGCAACAACAACAACAGAAGAAGAAGAAGAAGAAGAATAATCAGTACCCAAGTTGTTGTTTGTGTTTATGGATGTGATTACGGAATTTGACGCGCTCCTCCTGTAGACAATAAGACTGATAAGTATATAAGCTGGGCTTGACTGTCCAAGGCTAGGGTTACGATCTGAAAGCAGGATGAATACAGGGGCGTTGAGGAGGAGAGTACATCATGAAGATGTCGGCGGCAGGAGGAATGAGAGGTTGGAATTTGCTGCTGGTGCCGATGGCCTAGATGAGCCTCTCCTTGGACAAGATCGTT